>SKCR01026047.1:0-388736 GCA_019454045.1 Zanthoxylum bungeanum | reverse complement strand
TTAGTTTAGGGATGAACCGACTGAAGTATTATATTTTCCCCAAGAATGCTCTCACATCTTTCTCTATTTTAGGCGCATACATTTTTGTTATTTCCTTGATTTTCCCGTGATCTACTTCTATTCCTCTATTTCCCACTGTATTCCCCATCAAGTTTCCATATGTGATCACAAATACACACTTATTGGGGTTGAGCATGAGATTGTATCGGTCCACCATTTGAAGGAACTTCTCCAATGCAGCAAAGTGTTTTTCTTTGGTTCCTAACTATCATGTTATCAACGTAAACCTCCACCTTCTTATGCATCAAATCATGACATATAGTAGTTGTCATTCATTGATAGATAGCCCCCGCATTCTTTAACCTGAATGGCATCACCATGTAATAGTAGGTCTCTTATTTTGTGATGAAGGTCATTTTATGTTTTACCTTCATCTGACATAAATATTTGATTATACCCGGAGAATCCACCTGAAAAAGAATACATGACCGACAAGGCGGCCCTATCCACTGAAATTTCTTTGTAGGGTAGAGGAAAATCATAATTTAGGAAACCTTGTTGAGATCCCTATAGTCTATGCACATTCTCACCTTTCCATATTTCTTCGGAAAGTATAATATTGGTTAATAATTCGGGATATTTGACACTTAGGAATCCCACTTGTACTTGCTTCTACACCTCTCTTATGATCTTTTCTACCCATTCCGGCCTCATTCTGCGAAGCTTTTATTTTACGGGTCTCATGTTCGAGTATTTCAGTATCACTTGTTGTGCTATACTTCTATCCAGTCTCGACATGTCTTTATTGGACCGGGCAAATACCTTTGCATATTGTCTTAATAATTTTTCTATTATTGTTCTCTCTTCCGGGGTAACATCACTGCAATTAATATATTCTTAGGGTTTTCACATGTATCGAGATTAAATGCATATATTTTAGTGGAATTAAGGTCAAATATGCTCATGTCATGCATGTTATGATGTGTGCTGAAAGTAAAAAAGTCAGACAAGTAAGCAAAATCATTTATCTTATTCATTAAAGAATAATTATATTCGAATAGTTAAGGTATAAAGTATGATCATAGTCTTCTTCTTCACTAGTTGCCTTAGGGTTTTCTAGTGTCAGCCCCTCAAGGTGGAGAAGCTCTTCCTCTCATCATTCCTCTGTCTCATTTTTCAGTTTTACATATTTGTCTTCTTCTGTTGGTTCAGTGCTCTAGTCTTCCATCATCATAATGCCTCCTTCCCAATCCACTACATCGGTAAAGATTTCGAAGCCAGGTACGCTGACACCATTAACATCACATGGTTCAGGAGTTCATTGGTATCTAGCCTTCATAAAGATGTCTGTCAACTTCATCCCATTTTCCTTGAGCTTATCCCATTTTTCATCAGAATGGAATCCCACTCATCTTCGAGAAGTATACCCTTTAAAGTTAGGTAGTGCACTCACGCTTGGCTTTATGCCTCTAATCCAATGTTAGGCTTACGGTTCATTTTTTTATGATCCTAGCAACTTTAGGATCCACCCACCCCTCAAAGATTGGTGTCATTTGGAACCTTATGAATGGCTAGACTTCTAACATGACCTTAATATTTCCAGCTTTTGTCCTAATAGTTATAACTCTATCTTCATAGGGGAACTTGATGACTTGATGTAGTGTAGAGGGTACCCCTCCAAGCTTGTGAAACCAGGGCCTCCCTAAGAGTAATGCAAAATTGGCTGGAATGTTGAGCACCGTGAATTCCACATCATCTTTGATCAAGCCTACTTTAACCATTGCCATGAAAATGCCTTCAATACCATTCTTCCTGTCATCGTAAGCCTTGATTGTCATATCATAGGGGATCAGTTCCTCCAGTCGGATGGCCAACTTAAGCAGTATCTTTAACGAACATACGTTGGTAGAGGACCTATCATCTACTATCACACATGAAGTCATATTTCCTCTATCTTTAGCCTTTATTAATAACGAATGATTATAATTTCGCCCCTCCAGTAGGAGATCTTCCTTGGAGAAGGTGATGATTTGTTTATTTTTTTCTGAACAGACCCAATGATTGCTATCTATGTCTAACAGTACAATAATTTTTCCTAGGGCTTCAACCATAGCCCTCATATGCACTTGGGATGAACTCAGTAATTCACATATGCTAATCTATGTTTGAGTATTCTTTAGTTGCCGGAGCACTGAATTTTCCCTATCTCTTCTTTTCTTTCTTTTGCTTAACTTCTTCTTCTTCTCTTTTCCTAGTGGCATCATTGTAAAGTCGGCCACTTTTTATCATTCCCTTGACTTCCTCCTCATCGTTGTTGGAGAAGTATTCTTAAAATTTAGCGCATTCACCGATCTCATTATTTCTGCTATCACACATTCCCATAATATGGGCATGCTGGTGGAAATTTTGTAGGATATAGTCTTCAAGTAGGTCAGAGTTGATCATGTAGTTGGGCAGTGGTACAACATGATGATTAGGTAAGATGTTTCTATTTTTGTTGGGTTGGTTATTTTCTTGATCAAGGATTTACGGTTGTCTATTAGGTCTTGTATTTCATGTTTAAGTCAAATACAATTATTAGTGTCATGTCCCTTTTCTATTAGTGGAAGTGGCAATATTGGTTTAGGTTGAAGTGGATGAGTATAAGGTTTGGTAATAGCTTGGTTTCTAAGGGTTACAACAGACCTTGTCTTTTAAGTTTTTCAAATATTCTTGATAGTGGTATGCCAAAGTTAGAAAAACTTATGTTTCAGATATCAACGATCTCAGTGGGGCTGGCTTTGGCTCCAGAAAGTCCCTAATAGTCTTCCTATTTTGGCTATATAATTTTCTGTTTTCAGCCTCCTTCTCTTATATATCTATGGCAGTTTCTTTGAACTACCTAAAATCAGAAATCATTAAGGTTATCATCCCAACTTATTGTAAATGGATGGCTTGATGCCTTTGATTATCATCTTGTTTTGATCCTTCTCCAAAGGCTTTGTTTGTATTTTCAGAAGCTGATTTCACAAATGATCAACATATATTTAAAACTTTCCTTCGACTTCTGCTTTATATTTTCGAAATCCTGGAGTGACATTTCTATCTCCATATCAGTGACGTATTGATTCAAGAAAGCTTCAGCCAAGTCTCTCCAATCATCTCTTACTTTCTGCTCTAGGCTATGGTATCATACCATATGTGCTCCTTATAGTGACTTCGCAAACATCTTTTAAACCTGGCGTTGGGATAAATCAATGAAAATCATTAGGGACACATATTATCAGAGATGCACTTTCGGGTCTCCATTTTTGTTAAATTTCACCATTTCTATCATTTTAAATTATGAAGGCAGTTGTTCCTTGAATACCATAGCATTGTAGTCTAACAAATCCTCATGTTTTCCCTTCATCTTTTGGGCTACCATCTTCATCTTCTCCTTCAACTTCTGGAGCTCACCCTCAGTTTGGGATTTGGTCATCTTACTTGTATCATATTCGGCCACGTCATCATCATCCAAGACATGGATTTCTTCAGTCGTCCTATCCTCGGGCCCCTCGTGTCTCCTCTCACTAGTCTCGGCCCCTATCGTTCGAGGCATCATTTGTATTGACGTCAAGTTAACAATAGTATCAGCCAAAGTCTATAACTGTTCTACTATTTTGGTCACAGTTGTCTCCAACTGGTCTATACGGGAATTATCATTGCTTGTATTTTCTGTGATTTGTTTCTTGATTAATCTACCTTGCTCTCTAACCCACTGCACTGCTATGATGGCTGCAACCAGAAGGGATTAGTATGATGCATCCATACATGAGATGCATGAAATGCATGTGATGCTCAATCATCGGCATATATCCTTCCAACTTTCTTTCTCTCGCACACGTGGTAAGTCCAATATCTACCATGGGTTTGGCTTAGATTTTGCACCAACAGAGGGTACACTTGCTTGTTCTCTCTTATGCTAAAAAGTAAGCCTTGGCTACTTTGGTTTTATCTCATTGTTAAAAGACAAAGGCAGTTTATTTACATATGACTAAGCCTAATGGGGATCGTGCCATTGTATAAAAATGACGAGTCAAAAATTTGGTAATTATGGTTATTTAGGATGGGTTTAAAATGTTTAGGAATGTCCAAATGGGCTAAAATAAGACGTACCTTTCTGGATGAAAGCCAGCATATGCATCGGACTCATGCTTAGTACATTTGGACCGTAACTAAAGATTTTAGACCCAACGAGATTTTCATATATGATGGACCATTAAAATTTCAAAGTACTTTAACCCAATTATCACGAAATGTAAACTTACCCCAATTGAAAATGCCCAACAAGTTTACATTTCATGATTAAAAAAGTCAATAGACTTCAAATGGATAGGGCCCAAACACAAGCATTAAGGAGGCTTTCCCAGGAGAAAACATCTATGGGCTCATTTGTCGGTTTATCAAGGATTTGGGCTTATACTTTCATTGGAGAAGGGTTGGCCATAACTGGATCTCCCCACCCAAGGTTTCAATCGACCAATGAACGCACATTTTTTTATTCCCAAAGATACAGCTCGTCCATAACTAGGTATGCCCACCCAAGGGTTTGATCGACCAAATGAACTCATCAACATACAATGATACGTGCCAACAAGTTATGTTTATCATTACATACCAATCCACCACCTTGAGTGAAATCGATTTCTCTATATGAAATGTTATTAGGGTTAAAAGAATATGAAAAAATGAAGATATAGTTAACCTCAATCTTGTCATAAATACTGCAATGAATTATTTTGGGGAAGATTATCTATCCCCAGTGGAGTATCCATATGTAGGAGTGAAGTGAGGTTTACCAATATTCCTATGACGTCGATGACCATGATACTGTTGGGCTCGCAGCCCATAAGGAGTACGTATAGTCCCAAAGGGGACTAACAGGAGAATAAATGAGTAGCCATCCGATATGAGACACCAAGAATGATTAAAGACCGTACTACACCCTTCGCAAGGTCCGACCTTAAACCTATTTGGGTTCGAAATAGTCCCTTATTGATGCTAGTATAATATTTAGGTTCGAATAAAGGTATCACCATATCTTATATGGAGTAACATGCAACACAATTTATATAATATACAATTACGTAAAAAACTATGAAGTAAATAAAATAAAGAGTGCATAAATAAGTTATTACAACAATGACTAAATAATTATTAAGTTACTCAAAGCATTCATCTCACAGGCTTGGCCAAACATGTTCATAGTAGGCAGAATGTCACTATTTATGTCCGACCGAACTTGCATGAAGTCTGCCCGGATATACTGCGAAAACCAGAGACATAGGAATACATGTCCATGATAATATATATCATAAAGTAGTTGTAAGAGCAGTGAAATTACAAATGGTTAAGCAGCAACGATAATGGTTATAATGATAATGGCAAGAAATAGAAGACAACAAGAATGCGTTTTTAGAAATGATATAGTAGTCGCGGAATAAGATGAAATGGCCATCCTCCTCCTCCCAGTGGTATGTGGAGTTGTATCCCAAATGCAAATCATATTACCATCCATTTGAAATCGGCTATAGAATTTATATCTGGGTTTCCATCCTATATTCCAGAAGAGATCATATGGTCGGATGCATGTTTTCTAATAGATATCCGGTCGGATTTAAGAATCCTTCATAGATCAGAACATACAAATAAACATAATAACTAATCCATAGTGAACTAACTAACATGTATAAAAAAAATACTAAAAAATATTAACGTGCATAAAAGAAGAATATTATAGCAATAAAATGACTAGGCAGTAATATAGACGGCAAAAGCAAGCGTAAAAGCAATCAATTAAAATAATAAAGAGATAGAAAAGACAAATAACATAACATACAGTGCATACCATTCGACCTGGCCTCAGAGGAGTCAGGCTGAATATTTTAGTTACGTGACAGATATGTAGGTATTGATATGTATGTCCGGTCGGACGTGTCCTAAAGCCAGTCGGAGATAATATATAGCATGAAAAGTTAAAAAAAATGATAAAATATAGTGCCCTTAGGCCATACTTTTATGTCTTCTGGCTCAAGAAGATCTTTCTGAGTGTTGGGATGTTGCTAGATTTGCACCAGATGGGAAGCAACTCCAAGAATCGTAGGGTATGTGCTCACATTCTCTCTCAATGATTCTAAGATGTCACTGTTTTAGAATTTCAGGGCTTGGAAACATAGGTTCTCCTATTTGTTTGTGGGGGGAAGCCCATTTTTTATAGTGTCAATAAAGGACGTGAAAATTGAAGGGGAGACAAAATCCATCTCTGGTCTTCTCTCTTCCGGTGTTACTAGTGTTATTGTAGATTGTAACGTTCGATCCATGTCCGACCGGACATATAATTTGAAATGTAAGTCCAATTGACTATTAAACAATTCATTATTTCAGCTCTTGGTAATTTGTACACGTGTTGATGACTTTAATACATGTCCAACTAGATTTTAAATTTGAATTTCATATCCGGCCAGCCATAATTAGATCTCGTATCTTTAGTAACTGACAATCGTAACATTCAGTGACCGCTATGGCTTGTCCGGTCGGATTTAGGATTTTTAGGGTGTATCTGGATGGATATTCTGGTTTGAGGCAAGGTAGGCTGGACATTGGTAATGTCTGGCTGGCTTTTGGTTATATTTCTTAGAGATCTTTTCTTTCTTGGCGCTCAACTTATAATTTTCTCGGTTTTTATGAGGTGTCCCGCGTAAGAGACACATCATCGGGCTATAAGTAAAAATAAAATATATACAACAGTCTTTTGGAAAAGTTGGAAGATTTAGAGCTCTTATTGACATGAGATTAGTGGCATTGAAAGTATACTCGAAGATGATTATGTCCATATATAAAACGCAGGATTTAGTCAAGTGACGAGAAAATTGCAATCATTTTGTAATTGGTCCAACCAGATACATGGATTGGATCTATTGTATTTTGGATCGAATCAGGTGCTACTAGAATCACATCATCTCCTCCCTCTTGAAAAGGATTTGACCTCGAATCGACACATGTATCAAAAGGGGACAAATCAGAAACATTAAATGAAGTATGGACATTATACTCACCATGTAGGTCAATCATATATGCATTATCATTGATCCATTCGACGACTTGAAAATGACCATCTCCCCGAGGTTGAAACTTGGATCTTCGCTGAGCCGGAAACCTCTATTTACGCATGTGTAGCCAAATCCAATCACCAGGCTCAAACACCACACGTTTACGGCCTTTATTCGTATGAGAAGCGTACTGCTCATTTTTTCGTAATATGTGTTCACGTGCTTTCTCCTGTATTTGTTTCACCAATTCCGTTTTCTTTTTCCCATCTAAACGTACTCTTTCCTCAACAGGAAAATGCAATAAATCCAAGGGAGTTAGTGGGTTAAATCCATATACAATTTCAAAAGATGAATATGGAGTAGAAGAATGAATGCACCTATTGTTTGCAAACTCTATAAATGGAAAACAATCTTCCCATGATTTTAAATTCTTTGTGACTATGGTACGAAATAATTGAGTTAAGGTCCTATTGACCACTTCTGTTTGTCCATCTGTTTGAGGGTGACACGTAGTAGAATAAAATGATTTGGTCCCTACACAAAACCTTCCAGAAATGACTCAAGAACTTGACATCTCTATCTGAAACTATACTCTAGGAATCCCGTGTAGTCGTACTACCTCTCTAAGGAATAAGTCTGCTACGTTAGTGGCATCATCAGTTTTATGGCATGCAATGAAATGTGCCATTTTGCTAAATCTATCAACCACTACAAAAATGGAATCCTTACCTCATTTAGTCCTAGGTAAACCCAACACAAAATCCATCGAAATATCTACCCATAGTTCACTAGGTACATGTAATGGAGTAAATAATCCATGAGGCTTCACCCTAGATTTTGCCTTTCTATAAGTGAGACACCGATCACAAATTTGCTCTACATCACGCTTCATCCTAGGCCAGTAAAAATGGTTCTTCAAGGTTTCTAGGGTCTTACTAATCCCAAAATGTCCCATTAGTCTACCTCCATGAGCTAATAGCTCATACATACTATAAGAAGGAATGCATAAGTTATTTTCTCTAAACAGAAATCCCTCATGCTGGTAGAATTTACTAAATGCAGATTTAATACATGCAGCATATATATCACAAAAATCCATATCACATGCATAAATCTCTTTAATAAATTCAAACCCTAACATTTTAGCACCTAAAGAAGTAAGTAAAATATACATGCGTGACAAGGCATCTGCAACTACATTTTCCTTACCTTGTTTGTAGCGAATGACGTACGGGAATGTCTCTACAAACTCCATCCATCTAGCATGCCTCTTGTTCAGTTTTCCTTGCCTTTCAAGGTGTTTCAAACTCTCATGATCTGTGTGTATCACGAACTCCCTAAGCCACAGGTAATGCTGCCAATTCTTCAGTGCTCGAACAAGTGCATACAACTCATTATCGTACGTGGGATACCTCAAAGCGACCCCATTCAACTTTCACTGAAGTACGCAATAAGTCTTTTCTCTTGCATCAGTACTGCTCCAATACCTATGCCACTTGCATCACACTCTATCTCGAAAGTGCTCTCAAAATTAGGTAGTGCGTGGACATGTGCACTGCATAACTTTTCCTTGAGAGTCTGGAAATCACTCCCTTGAGCCTCACCCTATTGAAATCCCACCGTCTTCTTGACTATCTCAGTCAAAGGTGCTGCGATGCTACTGAAATCCTTCACAAAGCGCCTATAGAAACTCGCCAATCCATGAAAGCTTATAACCTCAAACACTGTAGTAGGTGTTGGCCAATCCCTAATCGCTTTAAATTTCTTTTCGTCCACCTCTATGCCATATGCAGTCACAACAAAGCCAAGAAAAATGATTATATCCATGCAGAATGTATATTTCTTACTGTTAGCAAACAATTTTTCTTTTCTTAAAATATCATGCACACTTTTCAAATGACCTACATGCTCATCTAAAGAGTTACTGTATACTAATATGTCATCAAAATAGATCACTACAAACTTCCCTATACATGCACGCAACACATGGTTCATAAGTCTCATAAAAGTAGTAGGGGCGTTTGTTAAACCAAAATGCATTACTAACCACTCATATAGCCCATACTTAGTTTTAAATGCGGTCTTCCACTCGTCACCCTCTCTCATACAAATTGGTGATATCCACTCTTAAGGTCAATTTTACTAAAAATCTTAGATCCATGCAGTTCATCTAACATATCATCTAGCCTAGGAATGAGATGTCGATATTTTATCGTGATATTATTGATGGCACGACAATCCATGCACATATGCCACATCACATCCTTTTTAGGCATTAATAACACCGGTACTGCACACGAGCTCATACTCTCTCGTACGTAACCCTTCTCCATCAGCTCCTCAACTTGCCTCTGAAGTTCCTTGGTCTCCTCATGGTTACTCCTATATGCGGGTCTATTAGGAATGACAGCTCCAGGTACGAAATCAATCTGATGTTCTATCCCTCGAATGGGTGGGAGCCCATTAGGGATGTCCTCTGTGAGCACGTCTTCAAATTCCTACAAAAGAGAAGAAATAGAAGAAATAGAAGTAGGAAGTGAACTGTTAGTGTTAGTAAGTAAAGAAAAATGTGATGTGTCTTTATACACCAATAGCAACATGATTTTACCAACTTTGTAGGCTTTCCTCACTTCTCCATCACCTAGATAAAAACTCTTTTTCACTCTCCATTTCTTCTCACTCTCTCCCTCAGACCCCTTTCCTTTGGGTTTACTCTTCGATCTAATCCCAGTGTTTCCCCACTCTCAGGTTTAGATCCTATTTTCTCACTACTATCGCTCTTACCCCCCCAAGGATGCAGCTTCTCTCTCTCTCTCTCTCTCTCTCTCTTTTTCTCTTTCCAACTGTAATTTGACTTGATCATCATGGACCTGTCTTGGTGTCAAAGGGTATAATGTAATGGGTTTGCCCTTATGCTGGAATGAATATTTGTTTCGAAACCCATCATGTATCACCTTCTTATCGAACTGCCACAGCCTCCCCAAATGTATGTGGCCTGCCTGCGTGCGTACCACATCACACAACACCTCATCCGTGTAAGGTCCAATGGTAAAAGTCAACAATACCTGCTTAGTCACTGTGACCTCACCACACTCATTAAGCCAATGTAGCCTATATGGCTTAGGATGTTTTAAACATGACAATCCCAATCTTGCCACCAATGTTGTGCATGCCACGTTGGTGCAACTACCCACATCTATGATCATACTACATGACTTCTCATTCACACTACACCTAGTATGGAAAATGTTTTCTCTCTGCTGCTCGGTCTCCTCCTCAACTGTATGTGCTGTCAATGCTCTCCTGGACACAAGCGACAGGTTATCTAGTGGGTATGCTGCTCCCTTATCAGCACTAACATCCTCTAACGCATGCATCTCATCTTCCACCTCCCCATCTGTGGAATCGATATTACCATCATCCTGTTAGTCTCTAAGACATGCTTCCAAGATCCTAAACATGATTTTAAGTGTGAATTAATCAAGTAAAGTTGCGGAAATACTTACATTGATTTTTGGAGAAATTTCCAACATTCCTTGTTTGGATGAAGCTCCAAGCTTTTGTTGAGTTGTTTGACCCTTGGGTGAGTTTCCCTAACACCTCATTTGACTCTCCAAGTGCTAGCTTTTAGAAATTTTGAAGCAAAAATTTATTCTCCAAGTTGAGAGAGTAATCAGCAATGAGAAAATAAGAGAGATGAGTGAATAGTTCTTTCCAAAAATTGGTGTGTGTGTTAAATGAATCCAATTTTTTTTAATGCCAACTACTTCCATCAAAGTGAGACATTTGATGTAAGTCATGGGTCCCACCACATGTAAATTCAAAATTTAAGTTGGCTTCTTCAACACACAACTAGATTTGGGCCCGGATTTGTTTAATTTCGAATTAAAAAATTTGTCGTCGCGACATAATTAAATCCAATTTAATTAAATAATTATGCCTCGTAAAATTATTACGATAGTTGCTTTCGAATTAATTCAAAATTAATACGTTCGCCCGAATTAAAATCCAATTTTAATTTCGTATTGAAATTCTATTTCAATTAATATATCCGATATATTATTTTAGCCCCAAATAAATAAATTAAATAGAAAAATCCAATTTAACTATTAAATTTATTTTATCGATTAATTCTAAATTAATCGCGTTCTCTCTTCTATACGAATTTAATCCCAAATTAATTCTTGCCGCAATTAATCCCAAATTAATTTTCTCTCTCATAATTAATCACAGATTAATTCTATTTGAGTCAAATGTCATTGGTGAATCTTTGGGAAGCGATCCAAGAGATTCCTGGATATGTTGGCAGTAAATACGGTCATCGGACTATCCGAACACGTGCGTACCCCATACCATGTTCTCACCGATTTACAAGACATGGTTGGTTTATAGCAAAGCACTGTGCCTACCCAATTCTCCAGAAATATTCACCGAGGAATATAATCTGTATCAGGCGTAGTAATACTAATGTAATGCGTAATACGATCCAGTATCGGATGTCACATGCTAGGCCGAGGGCTGGTTCTGTGTCTGCCCGGTACGAAGCATATATCGGATCCCGAGTAACTAGTCTTCGTAATTGGAAAGTCATGACCTAGTCATACTTTCCCGATAGCTGCAGCTTTTAAGAGTGTTAGTTCTGTATCCTGTATGACCATAATCTCCATATGACTGAAGTGATACTCCCATCTTGAAATCACATCCAATACACTACGATTCTCAGTAAACCCAATATAGGCGTACATAGAACCTGCTAAAGCTCCAAACGATCAATACCAAAGTAAACTGATTGTCGCAAGTAATAGTGACGTAAGTCTCATGTTAAAGATCACATACACCTACCCTGATTCAGATTCTCATAGACACATAGTCATACTACCAATGGGATTCCGAGTGGGTCTATCCAGAGCGAACTGTTCCCAATCCAACGGCTAACAGAACCTCTTATTACACTTGCATAAGTATCCAATACCTAAATATATGAGAACTATGTCTTTAAGCTTCCATAACACGCACAAGTGTAATACTAGTCTATTCCGCATTATTAATGTCCAGCCTCGATAATTCTTCGACTATGGATATTTAATGATTAAACCATTCATGGATTAATACTGTCTCATATCTTAATAATCTGATTTAACCATATGGACTTTTATCATTATATATATCCAAGTAATCCAATTACAATAATGATAAAATAGCAATTTCCTTTTGTCACATAGTTAATTTGTACAAAAACACGATGTCTTTTACAAATAGAGATGCTATGGGTCATAATTGTCCAACAATCTCCCACTTGGCCTATAGCCAATCACTTAAGTATCTAATACCTGAACTATGTACATGTCGCTCAAACTTTTGCTGAAATATAACTTTCGTCAGCGGATCTGCAATGTTGTCATTTGATGCGATCTTGTCGATCTTCACATCGCCACGATGTATGATCTCACGAATCAGATGAAACCATCGAAGTACATGCTTGGATCGTTGATGAGAACGTGGTTCCTTAGCCTATGCGATAGCCCCATTATTGTCACAATACAAAGGTACGAGCTCAACTGCTAACAGAACTACTCCTAATCCAATTAGGAATTTACGGATCCAAACTACTTCTTTTGCTGCCTCAGCTACATCAATATATTCCGCTTCTATTATCGAATCGGCAACAATCTCTTGCTTGGAAGATTTCCAGCTCACTGCTCCGTTGTTCAAACAAGATATGTTCCCTGATTACGACTTACAGTTGTCTTTATCGGTTTGGAAACTTGCATCGGTGAACCCAGTCACCTCAAGTTCTCATTCCCCATAGACTAAGAAAGCATCTTTAGTTCGTCTAAGATACTTAAGGATGTTCTTTACAGCAATCCAGTGACCATCACCTGAATCGGCCTGATAGCGACTGCACATGCTTAAAGCATATGAGACATCAGGTCGCGTACATATCATGACATACATAATTGATCCGACTGCTAAAGCATACAAGATCTGAATCATTACATCTCTCTCATCTTGAGTTTTAGGACACATGTCCCTCGATAGAGAGACGCCATGTGACACCGGAAGCAGCCCCCTCTTGGACTGATCCATGTTGAATCTCTTCAACACTTTGTCAATGTAGGAGCTCTGGGAGAGTGCCAGCTGCTTTCAAGATCTATCCCGATAGATCCTTATTCCTAGACTAAAGGTTGCCTCTCCCAGGTCTTTCA
Organism: Zanthoxylum bungeanum; assembly: GCA_019454045.1. NCBI lineage: Eukaryota > Viridiplantae > Streptophyta > Magnoliopsida > Sapindales > Rutaceae > Zanthoxylum > Zanthoxylum bungeanum. The sequence continues at coordinate 375,460 of SKCR01026047.1, read as the reverse complement.
TGGAGAATTTTAAAGAAAGCCAAGCTTTCACCGATTGTAGCATGGGAATTTCTTTGCCAAGAAGCAATACATCATCAACGTATAGGACAATGAATGTCAGTACGCTCCCACTAACATTCTTATATACAAAAGAATCATCTTCATTTTGAATGAAACCATATTCTTTTATGATCTCATCAAAACGTTGGTTCCAAGAACGCGATGCTTGCTTTAATCCATAAATGGATCGGTTTAACTTGCAAACCTTGTTTGCATGTCTTGGTATGACAAAACCGTCAGGTTGTTGCATATAAACATCCTACAAAATGTTTCCGTTAAGGAAAGCGATTTTACCGTCCATCTGTCATATTTCATAATCGAAATATGCAGCAATAGCAAGTATTATCCGAATGGATTTAATCATGGCAACATGTGAAAATGTTTCGTCGTAATCGACACCATATCGTTGACGATACCCTTTAGCTACAAGCCTAGCTTTATATGTTTGTATGTTGCCTTCCATGTCTGTCTTCTTTTTAAAGACCCATTAACTACCAATATGCTTAATGCCTTCTGGTACATCAACCAGTGTCCAAACATGGTTGGTATGCATCGAATCTATTTCGGACTTCATGGCTTCTTGCCATAAAGCGGAGTCGATACCTTGTATCGCTTCCTCATACGTAGCTGGTTCATCTTCCTCAATAAGATTAATGTCTACATGAGGTGAGATCAGAAACCCATACCTCTCAGGTTGTTTTCTGACTCTCTCCGACTTACGCAGTTCTTGTGTATTAGAAGATTGTGGAACAGTCTCATCCCTGATGGACTGTTGGTGTTCCGTGAGGAGGTCGGTGCCATAAACAGTATCACTCCGATTTTCATCGAGTTCTACTTTCCTCCCACTTACCACTACATTTATGAATTCATTTTCTAGGAAAACTGCATGAAGAGCAACAAATATTTTGTTCTCTTGTGGGTTGTAGAAATAATATCATTTGGTTTCCCTAGGATAACTTACAAATAGGCACTTATCCAATTTGGGTTCTAGTTTGGTACTATCCAAACGTTTAACATATGCCCAGCATCCCCAAACCTTCAGGAATGAGAAACCCAGTTTTTTTCCTGTCCATATTTCATATGGAGTCTGTCCAACAGACTTTGACGGAATCTTATTCAAAATAAGTATTGCACTGTTTAATGCGTATCCCCAGAAGGAAATTGGTAACTCTGTGCGACTCATCATTGACCTTACCATGTCCAACAAAGTTCGGTTTCTCCGTTTGGACACACCGTTCAATTAAGGTGTTCTGATAGGGGTCCACTGTGAAAGAATACCATATTCTTTCAAGTAATTTTGAAAATCATTGCTTAAGTATTCTCCACCACGGTCCGACCGTAATATTTTAATACTTTTGCCGGTCTATTTTTCTACTTCGTGTCGAAACTCTTTGAATTTCTTAAAAGTTTCCGACTTATGCTTCATAAGATACACATAACCATAACGCGATGCATCATCCGTAAAGGTTACGAAGTATTCATTTCCACCTCTAGCCTGGCTAGACATGGGCCCGCATACGTCACTATGAACGAGGGCTAACAGCTCGGTGGCACGTACACCTTTACCACTAAAAGGTGTTTTAGGCATTTTGCCTAACAAACAAGATTCGCAGACATCATATGAATTAGGATCAAATCCGTTCAAGTATCAATTCTTCGAAAGTGTGGATATACGAATTATGGCTTTACCGATGGATTTTCCACAGCTAACAAAATCTTTAGGTTATATTGATAGGGAACTTGTGGGTCTATCAATGGAAGTTATGAGTTTTACCGATGAAAAAGTTCCTCAGTAATTTTTATTAACTCAACTTTTAAATTAATTATTATTATTACGGATGAAAATATTGAGTTTTACTGACAGATATTTCGTCGGAATTTCATTATTAATTATTATTATTCTATTAATTATAAATAGTTTATAATATATTTTTTTTAATATTTAGCGTATATGTGCGTATCTCTCTATATATTTTCTTTAGATTTGTTTACAACAAAACATGTCATCTAGTAATAAACTAAGTTTTTTTTTTCCAAGAATGGAAATCTTTATTTTCAAATGATGATGGTTTGGGCCCTAAGATTCGCCCGCGCTTGGTGTACTACGCCAAGGCACGGGCACACCCATTGCTGGTTTAAGGGGCCATGGTGGATTTTATAATTTTTTAAAAAAAATAATTTACTCATGACCGGATAATAATGACACACTCATAAAATAATATTTTATTCTTAAGTATAAAAGTGTCGAAGTAATAAAATAACCCGGTAAGTCTGGGGTCAATCCACATGGAATAAATTTAGTAAAATAAAATAATAATTTGAGTGAAAATAAAAAGATTGAATTATTTGAAATGATTGATAATTTTTAAATTGGACTATAACAATAAAATAAAATGATAGGGTTAGGGGATCCACTTTCAATATTTCAAATTTAGAAATCTCTCTTACTTGTAATTTGCAAGCACACTTTATTCTCTCTCCTCTTTTTTTTTAAGTGATGGCAACCTTTTTTATATATTAAATAATATATGAATATACTATAATATTTATATAATATATATATATATATAATATATATATATATTTTTGTATAATCTTGGTGGGACCTCCAGTATAATATATATATATAATTTTTTATATATAAAATCTTGGTGGGTCCTCTAAAATATATTATATAAATATATAATAATAATAATAATAATAATAATAATAATAATAATAATAATAATAATAATAATAATAATATAATAAAATATATGTGTGGGTAAATACATTATAAGCTCATTTTGTCGTCAATCTAACCACGGTGAATGTTTTCCAAGTCCGATTTGAATCTAGCTGTCATGCTATTTTTGTGTTATATGAGTTCAGGAATTCAGATCTCAAGTCCATTTTTCCTGTTGAGCTTCCGAAGAAGTATTTTACCTACATAATAAATAAAAATCATAATAAAACATAAATATAACTTTTATTTAACAAATGTGCTAAATTAATTGGATTAATGAAATTATAAGTATAAAATGATTAGTTTCTCTTTTATTAAGTGTACACTTTTTAATGCTCATCACATCCCTCCAACTAGCTTATTACTAGTCTCTAATAATTTAAGCGAAAACTTAAAAGAAAAATTCTTATACAAGTTAATAATTGTTTTATAATCAAATAAGTAAATTCTCCTATACTTTTTACTCTTCTTCCATACAGACATAAAACAAAGTATTAATCAATTCATTGTGCCCACAATATTTATAGGGCTTGTTGAAAAGATAGTAATATTTTTATCTTAAAATTATATTAGAGTTCACACATTTTTGATAATGAAAGTTGATTTATAAATACAAAAATAGTTTTTTCTTAAAATAATAATACATCTTCAATCCTTGTAACGAGCTTTGGGCTAGTGACTCTCAAACCAGTTGGCTTTAAGGCACTAGGTGTTAAGACACCCATACATAATTAGTTGCTCAGATATCATATGTTAAAAAGAAGAAGTATATGATTTCCTTAAGCTTTCTCTTTAAACCATGTAACGAGCTTTGTGTTAGTGACTCCCAGACCAGTTAGATTTAGGGAACTAAGTGTTAAAACACCCATATTGACTTAATTGCTCAAGTTAGAGAGGCTACGAAATCGAACTTATTCACATAATTTTTTCTTATAACAACTCAAGCTCTACCGTTTTATGTGAATAATCACTACTTGCTGAGGCAAGATGTCTAGTTATTAAGTAAATGTAATATCCTGAGTTTTTAGAAACAATGTTGGAAGATTTCCGAATTAAAGTTAAGGATTTGGAACATGATGGTAATCGAAAATCAGAGTTTATATGTTGGGAAATAGGTTGAAAAAATTTTAAGTGAAGTTTTGTCGCATTGGAAAACACGTGGTTTCGAGAACCGGTTGCACGATTTCATTTTATATCGTTTTACGCACAAAATTTTCTTGTTTCGTCTATAATAATTTCAAATGAACTCCGATTAAGCTGATTCTTGAACCATCAAATTCATTTTTCTGAGAAAAACAACTTTCATGTTGAATATTTTTCAAAATTTATATCAGAATGGCTTCCAAAATATGAATTTGTGAGACAATTCCATAACAGAGACCTGACTGCAATTTTACGGGGGTCAGAATGTAATTTTTCAAAACTTCTCTATAAATACCAATAGTTTCTTATAATTACGAAAAATGCATAACATTATAAAATTTCCAACTCGACCCCCCACCACAAAAAATTCACCATTGCGCTACTGTTCACGCTGGGGCCAGCCGGCTACCGCCGGCCGACGCGACCACCCAAGGGGGTGCGCCGGCCACCCCTCCACCTTATGGTGGCCGGCGGAAGCCCCCAGATTACCGAAACCAGCGAGAATGATGAGATTTAAGCGCGTGAATAGGTTTGTCGATCTCGGCTCATCGTTTCATTTCATGTCCCGAACCAGCCGTTAAATTGAAGCTCTCAGAGAGTACTACAAGTTGGCGGTGATAGATTTTTCATTTCGTCCCCGGTTGCACCCAAAACAAGAAAGAAATATTCGGATGAATAGTGACCCATAGTGAACAGTAGCTCTGATCAGAATTCCATCGATTCAGCGCGTTTGTGGGATTGTTTGGAGTCCATATATGCCCTCGAAATCTCGGTAAGACCTCTCGGTAAAAAGTCATTAATTTCAAATTTTCCGTTAAATGTTCGGATGTATCCAGTAGCTTCCTAGAATAACATATTGATATGAATTGAATTGTTTGAGTAATAGTATATTGAATATGAGCATTTGGTAGAATCTGAGTAAAATTGGAATAAGTTTGATCGATCCGATAGAATATGCAATTTTCCGGTAAAAGTGGATTTTTGTATATAATGATGTGTCTTGATTTAACGATAGTTATGAGTTATATATGATATTACGAACATGTTTGGATAAATTTGAGTAGGTTCGGAGGGTTCGGGACCCTTCCGTAGCGTTTGCGGAAATTTTTCGGAAGATTTTCTTAAAACGCGTAAACAGAAGATTTAAGTGAATTAGTGATTTGGAATAGTTTTTAATGATATTTTATGAGGAATGGAACTGAAAGTATTGAAATCGGACTTGATTTGGTTATTCTAGAAAGATCCTGAATTTTGTCATAGTTATTCGAGAATTCTGTAAAGTTACGATTCTGACGGTGTTTCGCCATTTGTTTTGGCAGACTTGAGTAGGACCTGGAGTAATCGTGAAGCCAGGTAAGTAACTCATGCGATGAGAGATTTATTGTTGAATTCGTATTCTGAATATACACACACACATATATATATATATAGATGATTGGTATGTTAGGTTAAAAAGATGATATTTTTAAGAAGTAGTTTGAGAATGAGCTCAAGGCTATGTTTAGTTAAGTGAAATAACCATCACATGTATGGCTTTTGTTATTACCATGATATGAAGTAAGAGGTTCAATGATATTAATGTATGTATATATGTATTGATGTGTTTTGAAGTGAAATGCTTGATAAGCTTATTGTTTGTGTGTATGTATATATGTAAGTATGGGTGTGAACCTGTAACGATATGAATACTAGTAAGTAAATAAATAAGTGTATAAGTATAGGAACATATATTTGTATATGCGTTTGAAGTTAAGATATGTATAGGTTGGGTATATGGAAATAGAAAAATGGAGCAAACCATGATTTTTGACTTGGTATTAGCTTATGCATGAATACAATATATGAATAAGTTTTTATTACTTTATACATATGATTTATTTGTGTAGAGATTGAAGTGGTTAAGTATGATAAGGAATGAGTATAAGTTAAACATTGTTTGAATGAATAAGTTTAATTAATAAGTTATGTATCAAAGGTTTCCAGATAGAAAATAGGAAACAAAGTATGTTTGATCGATAAATGAAAGATATGGGGATTGTTAAAGTTATGACATTTGCATTCGTAATAAAATGTATATTCGTATGTTTTAACATATTTATATATGTGAGTGTTTGAATGATATCTTGGAGTGTTTTCATGGATGTTCTTGTGTATGAGAAGTCGTGCGATAAGTTTGTGTTCTATGATATGTGTGTGTTTAATTGGTTGATGTTCTCGTAGTATAGTAATCGAGCTAGTTAGGGATTTCGTTCGGACGGAATTCATCTCATACCTATTCTAAAATAGGTAATGAGTCTCGTACAAGCATTGAGTATGTAAGCCAACCGTCTGTATGTATTGTTGAATGATGTGATTTTTTATGTATCGATTGTTGTGTGTGCATCGTGGTTGCTTGATGTTTGTAAATATGTTTGAATTTATGTATGTGTATGATAGAACTCGTGCTATGTATGGATCGTGTAACACCCCGAATTTATTTTACCCATATTTTTATTTATTAATTCTGGTGGGTGGAAATTTATGGACTAAATTATTTAGTTTGTAACAATTGGAATTAAAAATGATTAAAGGGACAGGTTGAGGGAGGCAAGTGATAATTGTCATGTTAGTATAAAAATAATTGCATTATTTCCTTTCACTTTCCAGCCAGCCGTTCGTGAGAGAGAAGAAAATAAGTGAGAGAGAGAAAAAAAAAAGAAAAAGAAAAAAAGAGAAAAAGAGAAAGTTTTGCCCCGATCCATCGGACTCGGAGCCGATCTCGACCGGATATTTTGGGGAAAACATAGATCTCGAAAAGGGGATTATTTTGACGGTGGTTTCATCTCGAGAAACTTCATATTTTCGTAAATATTCCGGTAAGGAACCTTTTATGATTTTTGTTGATTTCTCGTTGATCTAGAACTCCGATTGATGAACCGTCAGCGGCATTGGAACTGGGTGGGGGAGACGAACATTCGGCCATCGAAAAAATCCAAATTTCGGCCGGCGCGTGGCACTCACGCGTGCCTTGCGCAGTGGCGCGTGAGGCCCAGCGCGGCCAGGAAAAGAGGCGCGTGGCCCCCACGCACTGGGCTGAATGTTGCCACCGTCTTTGCGAGTCTTGCTCTGTGCTTTCCTGACCATTCCGAGTAGTAACGGACCTCTGAATCTTGATTTTCGTACAATTTATCATTATATTTGATTTATTGGTAATTACCAAATTGCCCCATAACTTTATAAATTGATCATTTTAGTCCAAAAATTGTCAAATATAATTTTGGATGATTCTAAATCATTTCTAAAATGATTTCCAACAAGTCCAACTCATCAAAATCAGATTGCAACCAAATCCCCAAATTTTGTCTAATTGTCGTGAGCACCCCCAATTTTCGGTTAATTGTAATTTAGTCCCTTTTTGTTCAAAACATGCCAAGATCAAGTCCAATCAACCCAAAATTATACATGCATCATATACACTCCATAATACATCACATATATGAAAAGCCCCAAATTTGGAAGGGCTTAAGAACCCTAATTTTATAATTTCATCAAATTGACCAATATTACCAAATCTTTAATATCCAACACTTTAATTCATTCTTTACCACACCAAACAAGTCGCACCACTTTGAAATAACTCTAGAACAATTCTAGGTCACCAATGAGTGGCTCAACAACTCTAGAATGACAACTTGATTATCAAATAATCAAAAGTAAGCCTTTGAAACCATTTCAAGCTTACTTACATGCATACATCTTTCATTCAAGTTCACAACCAATTAAACACAAACTATAAGAGAAAAGACAACATCAAAGCAACACATATTGAAGCTAAGCATGTTAGAAATATTTTTCATGGTGAAAGCTTTAAAGAAAAACTTACAAATACCAAAGATTTCTAAGCCTTTTCCTTTTGCCTTCTGTAGGCATTGCATTTTTGCATGTGAAACCCGATGATGAGTCTCATTTGGAGGCACTACCTTTTGAGTCACGAAAGCCGCGGGAAACGGATATCGGAAGGGGAAATTCAGAATAAACAAGGTTCACTGTTTTCGTTCGTGCTACGTTCGTGTATGCGTTCGAACGACAAACAGATTGCGGGCGTTCGTGTCGCGTTCGAGGAAGCGTTCGAACGATGTCGGTAATTCTGGTTTTGCTGCTAGCCTCAACCCAAGCCCAATTAGCCCACCAAGCCCATAAGACACATCCTAATTAAATCAAATATTAATTAAATTAAAAGTCAATTAAATAAAATATTTAAACCATTTACCTAATCTAAACCAATCAAATATAATCATACCAAGTTAAAATCAATCAACCATATATTATTCCCAAACTTAAAATATTGTATGCCTAATCAACATAAACTAAATATTCAACCTTCCCTATCTAGCCAAGATTTGTCCCCCCTCAATCTAATCCTTTCCTTATCCAACACCAAATCAAATCCCTCTTTAATTAGCCAAATCCCTTTCCTTGTCAAGCCTAACCCTTTGCCTATAAAAAGAACCCTTCACCAACCTTCTCAACCCTAGCTAGCTCATACACAACACACAGGAAAATTACAGGAAGAACACACCCAAAAACAGTAAGCAAAAAATACAGAGGAAACGGCAGCGAAACCACGAGGAAACAGCAGCAAAACGGACTCGAAACAGTAGCTTGAGCGGCAAAACAGCGAAGGAAAAGGCAAACCAGTGAACCAGAAAAGTTGCGGAGCTTTACTCCTTCCGATCTCCGTGAAACGCGAGTCCGAGAGACGGCTTAAAAGGTTAGACCTGAGGATACTTTTCACACTCATCTTTACGTGATTTTTGTTATTTATTTTGATTATATTTTACTTATTCGTTGAATCTTGTTTGTGTATGATGTGTGTTGTGGGTATTGGATGAATAAAAGAGTGTCGTCTCTCATGGTATATAGGATGGAAACCCAGACGTAAATTCCGTAGCCGAATCCGAATGGACGGTAGTGCGGTCTGTACTTGGGATACAACTCCACGTACCACTTGAGTAAACGGCACATTCTCTTGTTTCATGCTGCTTTGATTTATTTATTTATTTTTCTTCACTCGAATTCTGCATGTTGGTTATTTACGTATGATTCGATCGAGCGCATGGGCTTAGTAAGTGGAATAAAAGATCCCCTATGGGGAGGGTTAAAGCCCTTTACCACGATGCTTTGCTGCGCCGGTTGATGTGTGTTCGGTTGGATGCAAGATACGTTCAATCGGGCATAGTTAGTTTGATATTATTGTCCTTATCTTTTTATGCATGGTTCAATCAAGCGCATGAGCTTAGTGAGTTAGTCCAAAGGTCCTCTATTTGAGAGACGAAGAGCCTAAAAGGCCACCTTTGTGACACTACTTCGCCGCGCTGGACGAAGTGTGTTTGGGTTGAATGTACGTTCAATTGGGCATACGAAGTCCTACACCTTTTATTGTCTTTATTTCATGTGTTGTGATGTGACGCGCATGGGCTTAGTATGTTGGTCTAAAGGTCCTCTCTTTGAGAGACCAAGAGCCCCAAAAGGCCACCTTTACGGCAGTACTTCGCCGCGCCCCTTTATTTTTTTGTTTATGCATTTTGCCTTATCATGCATCAGGTATGTTCCCGTTCGAACGCGTTTACGAACGCAACTCGAACGCGCATGCATTTTGCCTTATCATGCATCAGGTCTCATTTCCGTTCGAACGCATTCACGAACGCCATACGAACGTGAGCATTCTGTTTCATTTCCGTTCGAACGCGTTAACAAACGCCATACGAACGTGAGCATTCTGTTTCATTTCCGTTCGAACGCGTTATCAAACGCCATACGAACGCGAACCTTCTGTTTACTGTTCGAACGCGTTTACGAACGCTACACGAACGCAAACACACTGAACTGAGACATATTCATCACATGCCATGTATAATTGTTTCTTAGGTGATCTTTTTATGGAACCACACATAGTCATTCTTATCTTTGTGCACATGATAATGAAAAGCATGTTTATTCCATTAGTTGCGTCATTTGCCTTAGTCTTGATTTAACGCATTACGATTCATATACCTATGCCATGATGACTTTGGAGTATTATTTCTTGTGATATATCAGATGGAAACCCAGACATAAATTCCGTAGCCGATTCCGAATGGACGGTAATGCGGTCTGTACTTGGGATACAATTCCACGTATCACTTGGAAAAGTGCTCACATGTATGCTTGTGCGGTTATTATGTATGCTTGTGTTTTTCATGAATATGATATGCTGAATGAAGTTGTATGTTTGTTGTTACTTTGAGGTATTTTCAAGCATGTGTTCTTAGATGTGAGATATATGTGAAATGTATGTATAAGTTTTATTTTATACCCGTGAATTTAGAAGCATGATACTCTTCGAAATAAGTGCTACTTAAGCCTGATTAATTATTACATAAATCTTGTCATTACAAGTGGCATAAGTAAGGGACCATTCCGAACCCAATGGTTTGAGGTCTTCCCTTGCGAGGGGTGAGTGCGGCCTTAAATCTCATTTTCCCGGTTCACCGGGTGGCGACCCCATTATTCTCCGGTTTAGTCCCCCGTGGCTACTCCGTACTCCCGACCGGGCCGCGAGCCGGGACAGACAGCATGCGTCGCCCCAGATTTCTGTGTTCCCACACCTTCAAACTTTTCTCTCAGCTTCCTTTTTGTTTATTTTGTATCTAATGAACTTATGAAACCCTAAAAATGAAACAAAACAATTTATACCTCCACTTTAAGCCTTGGCCGAATTTTGGAGATAATAAACAAATATCTAGATATTTTATTTTGTTTAATTAAAGCTTTATCACTTGTTAACTTGAATCATTACAACTTTAATGACTTTTCAACAAGTCAACAATAGCAACTCAAGTCATTTAATAAAATATCAAAACTTAAGATATTTATATTTTTAATTAATTTAATCATTATCAATTAAATAATTATTTAAATACAAATATTTTAAATATATGTATTATATTTACATTAAATATCCAAATACATATATATTTATGATATTAGTCAAATATCTCAATTTGATAATTATTTAATATGTATTTGATAAAATCTATCATTAAATGCAAATACACAAAAAATTAGGAAATGACTATTAGGTCCATTCGTATGTATTTTTCGTTTAACCTTTAAACGACTTATAAATAATCAATATTATTCATAAAAGTTGCCCTTGTGCTCTACGAGTATATCTCATTAGTGAGACTCTCTAGATTCAAGCATATCTGTCACGAATCCAATTTCGTGTCCATAATTTACCCACCCGTAAATTATGACGACCACGGATAAACTCGCTGAATTATACAGTGTAACATCCCAAGATTTTTGGGACCGTTCTAGAAAATTCTCGGACGGCTGTTTTAGTCTCGGATCATGATAATAATGAAAAATAAGAGTTTGAGCGATGCAATATAGTTGGAATATTATTTTATGAATTTTCGTCGCGTCGGAAAACGCGGAGGATCAAAAGTCAGTTACGCGATTTTCGTAAAATGCGTAAAGTTTGCGGTTTTGGTCACGGAGAGAGAAACCGAACTCCGATCGAGCTGATTTTTGGACCATCGGACTCTTTTTTCCGAGCCGAACAACTTTCGTGTTGAACACTTTTCGAGAATCGCACCAGAAGGGCTCTGAAATTGCGATATTCCAGAAGGTTCCAGAATAGGGGCTGATGAGTAATTTTCACGGGGACTAAAATGATATTTTTCAGGCAGTATTTAAAGCCTTATAGTTTTGATAAATTGCAAAATGGCCAAACCTTCTTCATCTCCCTCACCCGCACCCTCACGCCCATTGGAGGAGAAGTGCACGCCGGCGGAAACTCCGGCCACCTCAGTCCGGCGAAACGGTGCAGAACCGACCACCCAGAAGCTTCGAAGACGATGACGGCAGGCGGCGGCCGTGATGACGCCGGCAACGGCAACGGCGAGGGAAGTTAGAGGTGTGTGATGGGTTTGTCGATCCCGGCTCGTCGGTTCGTTTCACGGCCCGAGCCACCTACCAAATCGAAGCCCTCGACGAGTACTACGAGTGTACGGGGTTGATTTCGCCGAACAATGGCCGATTGCACGCGAAACGAGGAAGAAAGCGGCGGTGAACAGTAAACCCACGACGAACAGTAGCTCCGATCGGAATTCCGTCGACACCAGCGCGTTCGTATGGCCGAGGGGAGTCCGAATATGGCCTCGGAATTTCCGTACGACTCTCCGTTTAGAATTTGATATTTCAAAGTGAATCGATTTATATTCGGATGTTTCCGGTAGTTTCGTAGTTTAGCGAATTGCTTTAATATGAATTGGATATGATTAAATATGTTAAAACGATAAATGTGGTAGAATCCGGGGAGAAACGGATTAGATTTGATCGATCCGGTAGAATTAGCGAGTTTCCGGTAAAACGAGTTTCTCGCGCGACTGAGCTTGGACGACCGTAATCATGGTTAAGGTATAAATAATGTATTGCGAGGGTAATTGAGCAATTCCGGGTAGTTCGGAGGGTTCGAGACCCTTCCGTAGCGTTTGCGGAAACTTTTCCGCAAGATTTGCCGCAAACGCGTAAAACGAGATTCTAGGCTACCCAGCTAGTTGGAATAGTATAGAAAGATATGTATTAGAGTAATGAAGTTTGTACCATAGTATCGGAGATGATTCGGGTGTTCCGGGGGAGCCCGTAGTTATTATAGATGAGTTGGAAGTTCCGCAAATAGCGGTACTAACCTTGTGTTATTACTTGTTGACAGATTGGACCCGGATCGCTGGAGTTCGCCTAGCCAGGTAGTAACTCATACTGCGAATACTTAAGAAATCTAATGTTGCTCGAAATTAGTAATATAACAAAGTCATATATAGTTATATGTATGAAACGTGTATATATAAAGATGAGTGTAAAAGAAAGTAGTAGGTGTATCTATATACACATGTAGATGAAAACAAGCAGTTACAAGTATATATAAGAGTAGAGATAAGCATGAGCACATAGAAGTATAGAGATGTATATGTAGGTATAAACTAGTATGTATATTTAGATAAGAGCATATGGATAATATCATGAATATAATTTAATTAGACTTGGGTTTGGGGGTTGTAGAAAACTACACCCTAGGGAATGGGACTAAAGTTTAGAAAATGACAATTATGAAAAGTAACAGTATATGTTCAGTGTATGTAGAACGATACCAGATCAAGAATACGAGTGTATACACGTATAAGCAAGAATATGTAGGTTACATGGAGAAATAAGTAAGTATATAAATAAATTGTTTGTATGTATTTGATTTAGCATAACCAATAATTTTAGAAAATGCCTAAATGGGCCTATTGTTAAGATAGATGTTCTAGTATGGTTATAAATGATTAGAGAGTAATGGAAATGAATGAATAAGTAAACTTTTATACTTTAAGTCATACATTCGTTTATAATGATCGATGTGTGTATGAATGTAAATTATACATTATATTGTTGTGAGCCACCAGCAAGGTAAGTTATAGAGGTAAGCTAAGTTATGATGGTTTGAATGTGTGCATGTATAGATAAATATAGATATGTATGAATGTAAGATAAATTTAGCATGTTTAGTTTGAGCAAGCATTCTGTTGATATTTGAGCTTATAGTTTGTAAAATCATTATAGATGGAATCATGGCTAGAGTAGAGAGGAGCATGAGAAATGCATATATGCATGTGCATGTGTGTGTGTGTTTAAGTTTTCAGCAGTTGAGCAAACGATAACAATGTTTTCAACAATTTCAAATGTTTTAAAGGATGATTTTAAATGCTTTGAAAAGAATCGTATTTCAGAAAATGTTATTACAGTTTGAGTTACAGATTATGGTTTTATGGTTTTCGGGGCATGAGGTAAAAACTCCCCTCAGTATGTAACTTGAGATATAGTTCAGAATTGACGGATACTTTGGAATTGATGGATATAGTAGCATGTGTACATGTGGAGGACTAAGGGGACGCTCTCAGATCCTCGAGCAGGACTAGGGGCTACAGGGTCCCGAAATCCTGATTTCATAGCTTGGTGGCTACACTGCAATAAAGTTATGGTCCTGGGTGTAGATCTCTACGTTGCCAGTTGAGTATTGGTCCTGGACGTAGGGTACCACCAGTTCTAGAGATGCCCAGTTGAGTGATGGTCCTGGGCATCGAGTACACCCAGTTGAGTGATGGTCCTGGGTGCAGAGCAGTTTTCAGTTTTCAGATTTTCAGTACACAGTTTTCAGATTTTCAGTGCCTAGATTTCAGAAACCAGATTTTAGTACATGATTTTTCAGAAACAGTTTTTCAGATTTCAGTTTTCAGTTTCAGATACAGTTTTCGGAAAGAGCTTTTCCAGAAAGAGAAAGTAGAGTAAAGTTTTCAGCAAAGAGACTTTCAGATAATAGTTTTTCGGAAGAGTTTTCAAAGAGTATCTTCTGAAGACATAACATGTTGAAGTAAAGTATGATTTGTAATTATTGCATATAAATTATATATTCTAGTAATTATCTGAGATGCATATAGTCGATGATATTGCATTATAGCACTAGTACATTCACATGTAAGTATTTCAAAAGAGATTTTAAAATAATAGTTCATAAAAGCATGACATGTTTTGCATCGAAGGCATATATATGAGATTATGTGTGTAGCATATTCATATTGAAGTAACATTTGTAGAGTACAAGTGCATAGTAGCATGATCACTGATAATGGGTTTGAACTTTATAGTTAAGATAAATGAATATAACGCTACTTAAGGATATATGTTGGTACATATGTATGCATAAGAGGTTTATGACTTACAATGAATATATGTTATGTACTATGAGCACGTTATACATGTGTTATAGAATTATGACTTATAAGTTCGGAAATCAGTTAGTCAACGTATGAGGTTTGGTTTCGTATATGCATGATTGAACATTATAAATTCAAGTAAGTGTGTAAGATTTATAACATGACATGATGAATAGATGTAAGTGAGTGATTTAATCTTAGACAGTATGTAAGTAATAAAAGAATGTGATGAGTAATAGCATAGAGAGAGCTGAATTGGTGATACTTCAGACATCTGAAAAATAAAAGAGTTAAGCAGAATTTAAATAGTACGCTTTGATTAACATGTTAACTATGTAATCTTATATGAGAGATGTATACAGTTTGAGAATTAAGGAGGGAAATGTAATTGCATGATTACAGTAAAAGATAGGTTAAGAAACTTAATGAAACAAAAATAAAAGTTATGGTTTGATTATGTTGTAGTTATAAGTAATATTACTTACTGAGTCATTATGACTCACACCATTTCAGTTGTAGTTTTGCAGGTCAGTAGCAGAAGTTTGGTGAAGACTTTGAAGACAGTGGATCGCCCCAATTTGCAGTCAACAGAGAGTCCCGAGTCCTGGGTCAAGTTATGGGTCCTCCCGGCCCTTGTCTTTGTATTTGCTTTGTATTTCCTTTGTATGAGTTATGTAATAGTTATGTTATAGTATAGTTTTATTTGAGTTCTGGCCGGAGGCCAGTATTTGCATTTGTTCTTTGAGTTTAGGCCTGAGGCCTTGTTGAGTAATGCATTGATGTTGAGTTACCGGCCTGAGGCTGAGATTGTTGTGTTCTTGTTGTTGTATGGATGCTGGCTACAGGCCAGGTTGCATGATGTTACGAATACATCATGTCGAAATTTTGTTAGATCCAGAGGCTTATGGAGATGGGTTTAGCTTGTCTCTTTCCGGTAGCATCCTGGCCTAGGCGGGATGTTACAACAAGTCGAGGTCATGACATATATATAATTCCCCCGTCACAGGTATCCGGATATATCCCTGAGATATAGATGTAAACGTCAAATCTCTATTGGTACAGTCCCGTCGACGTCTCTATTAGCAATCTCCAAAATAATACTTATAACTGACTTCTAAAGTGTACCACGAGCTCATGGTTTTTTATCTGATTGCTAAACATATATGGACTACCTATGCTCTGTACACAGAATTGACGAATCTTATCTCGACATACACAGGACACCCTGAAGATCTATCTACACCCAACGAACATGCGGAGGTCTGATCTAAATAGATCGGTGACGTGACTGCCATCTAAGTGTGGAAGATGTCTCATGTGCCCACAATGGTGTCTCAAGTCGAAGAATCACAAATGCTACTTAACCCGAGAAGATTCTTATTGACGTTGGTGTACTATCCATTAAGAATCTTCGGTGATTCGTTCAGTGTCTATCCGCTATAAACACCTACAAGTCTATAAGAGTCCCCAAGACTCATGGTTCATTGAGAAACCATTGGAATCATATATTCCAGTATACGATATGTACCGGTCTCAACGAGTTTACTTTACTGACCAAGTAGTGTAAACCTTGACCAGGAACTGTCTGAGAATGACAACGTCATGATACAACTCAATGTCAGTTGCGACGCTTTTACAACAGTATCATGACTAATCATCATAAGGTCTATTACGTCTTTACCATATAAGAAGATATATTATATTATAGAAACTGCTCATTTTATTCATAATAAAACGTTTACAATAGAATTTTCAAGGAAGTACAACGGGGAATTGGCGCTCTGAGCACCAACCCCAACAAAATCTTCCACTTGTTCTAGTGCCAATATCGATTATATCTAATACCCATCGACTCCACATGTTTATCAAACAACTTCAGAGGTATGACCTTCGTAAGCGGGTCTGCTACATTATCTTCACTCGGTAACTTGCACATGACAATATCCCCTCACGACACAATCTCTCAAATGATGTGGTACTTCCGTTCCACATGCTTCGACTTCTGATGCGCCATCGGTTCTTTTGCTTGCGTAATGGCTCCAGTATTATCACAGTATAACGGAATCACATTCTCGATACTTGGGACAACTCCCAATTCCGTGATAAAGTTCCTAATCCATACAGCTTCCTTTGCAGCTTCAGAAGCTGCAATGTATTCCGCCTCTGTGGTGGAATCTGATGTTGGTCCCTGTTTGGAACTCTTCCAGCAAATTGTACCTCCGTTAAGGGTAAAGACGAATCCAGATGTAGACTTTTTATCATCGGGATCCGATTGGAAGTCGGAATTCGTATACCCGTTAACTTGCAGTTCATTTCCTCCATAATTTATCAACTTATCCTTAGTACCTTTAAGATACTTCAGGATATATTTAATGGCCATCCAATGGTCATTTCCTGGATTGGACTGATATCTACTAGTTACATTAACATCGAAACTGATATCAGGCATAATACATAACATGACATACATTATGCTACCCAAACACGAAGCATAAGGTTGGTTAGACATTCTAACCTTCTCATCTTCTGTTTGTGGACTCATTTTCTTCGAAAGATGAATCTCATGTCTGAACGGTATGTTTGTTGTCTTACAGTTACCAAAATTATACCGTTCCAAGATCTTATCTATGTACGTTGATTGGGATAACCCAATCAGCTTCCTTTGTCTATCTTTATAGAGTTTTATCCCTAAAACATAGGAAGCTTCTCCCACGTCCTTCATGGAGAAATTCTTACAGAGATATGCTTTGACGCCTTGTAACATCCATATATCATTCCCAATGATTAGGATGTCGCCAACATAGAGGACTAAAAATACTACCATGCTCCAACTGGCCTTCTGATACACACAGGATTCTTCCGAATTCTTGAGAAAACCAGACGATCTAATAATCTCGTCGAATCGAAGATTCCAACTTTGTGAATCTTGTTTAAGTCCATAAATGGACTTCTTAAGCTTACATACCATACTGGAGTTTTCGCTGGACGCAAACCTTCCGGCTGTTACATATAGATTTCTTCATCAATAAATCTATTTAGAAAAGTTGTTTTGACATCCATTTGCCAAATCTCGTAATCATGATACGCAACTATAGAAAGCAAAATCCTAATAGACTTAAGCATTTCTACTGGCGAAAAAGTTTCATCGTAGTCGACGTCAGGTCGTTGCGTGTAACATTTTGCTACCAGTCGGGCCTTGTAAGTTTCAACCTTACCGTCAGGCCCACGCTTCCTCTTGTAAACCCATTTACAACCGATAGGAACAATTCCTTCGGGAAGCGGAACCAAGTCCTAAACTTGATTCTCATGCATTGAGTCTAACTCTGATTTCATGGCATTTTGCCATTTCACGGAGTTGATGTCCAACATCGATTCTCTATAGGTAAAATGATCAGTCTCTTCAACTAAGAGAACATCGAGACTCTTTTCTTGTATCAAATACAAGCGTTCAGGAGGTCTAGATATCCTTTGTGACCTACGGAGTGTGTGTGTTGAAGGTCCTTCATCTACTTGAATCTCAGTTTCCTCTGTTGGTTCGTTTTTTTAAGGTTGGACTTCATCAAGTTCAACATGTCTATGAATACCATCTTCTGACAAAAATTCTACTTCTAGAAATCTTGCGAAGCGAGCTACGAACACATTTCGATACTCGGTATCAAAGAACAGATATCACCTCGTGTTCAAATGATATCCAACAAACCTAAACTTTTGCCCTCAAGGCGAAAACTTATCCTGCTGAGTCATCCTGATATAGGCAGGACAACCCCAAACCTTAATATAACTAAGATTTGGTCTCCTACCGGTCCATATCTCATATGGAGTCGTAGGTACATCTTTTGAAGGAATCTTATTCAAAAGATGTGCATCTGTTAAAAGACAGTAGCCCCATAAGTAATAGGGCAAATCTGTAAAACTCAAAATTGATTGGACCATATCAAATAAAGTTCGATTTCTCCTCTCAAACACTTCATTGTGTTGTGGAGTACCTGGAGAGTATATTGAGTGAGAATCATATTCTCCTTCATATAATCCATGAACTCACTGCTCATATATTTGCCGCATCGATTAGATCGAAGACATTTAATATATTGACCAGTATGTTTTTCTACTTCATTTCGGAACTCTTTGAACTTTTCAAAGGTTTCTGATTTATGTCGCATCGGGTAGACATAACCGTACCGTGACAGATCATCAGTAAAGTAACGAAGTAGAATAACCACTGTGAGCAGTTTGACTTAGTGGACCATACATCATAATGTACGAGTTCCAGTAAGTTAGTGGCGCGGTGTCCAACACCAGAAAATGGGGTTTTGGTCATCTTACCTTGAATACACGATTCACAAGTTGGATAGGATTCAATGGTGAGATCTGGTATCAAACCATTCCTAACCAATTGGGTAAGGCGTTTAACGCCTATATGACCTAGCCGCATATGCCAAAGTTCAGTATTATTAACAGCAGGTAAACTACGTTTATTAACTCTAGTATTCAAAATATTTTGAAGTATGCAATTTGTAATGACCATGATCATTTGGACAATAAATGATTGAATATTACGTTATCATATAAATACACAGAATATTTCTTAATATTAATACGATAACCTTTTGTATCTAATACAAAAAGAGATATAATATTAGCTACACATCCTGGTACAAGGTAGCAGTCATACAAAAAATGTTTCTCATTCGGCAAAGGGATCTCGCATACTCCCACTGCAACTGCATCAAGAGAGTCTCCACTCCCAAAGCGCAACTGCATCTCTCCAGGCTTCAGTTTCTTACTTTCCTTCAGCACCTGCAACGAATTGCAAATGTGAACAGGACAAGCAGAATCTAAAATCCAACTGGATGTTACAGCTTCACAAGCTAGTGAGGTATCAATAACTGGAAAAATAAACATACCTGATGTAGATGCTCTCTCTCTCTCCTTATCTGGGCGATGTAGTCAGGACAGTTCCTTTTCTAGTGCCCGACTTCGCTACAATGATGGCATTTGTCTTCGGAAGCCCTCTTGGGCTTTGCTATCTTTCCATTCGGTTGAGAACCGAAACCCTTCTTCTTCTTCGCTTTCGTCTTCTTTCCATTTGACCAGGTATGGGAAGAAGCAGAAAGTGAAGTAGGTTTCGGAGGGCGAGTCGGTACCCCATTCCTTAGGTCCTCTTCCGCCGTGATTAGCATCCTATGCAGCTCATGGTAGGTACAAATAATCTCATTCATATTTAAGTACATCACGAATTGGTGATATGAAGCTGGGAGCGAACCAAGAATGACACTCCTTCCGAGAATGTCATTCAGAGGGAGATTATGTTGCCTCAGTTGATCGATCAAATCGATCATGTGAAGAACATGCTAGCTCACAGCTTGCCCCTCATCCAGTCGCACATGGAACAGTTCCATCGCAACTTTGAACAATAATTTGTTCTTGGTTCATGAACGATTCTCTTAATCACATCATCATACTATACGCATCTGACATGCCATAGTATTGTTTCTTGAGTCCCGGTGTCAGCAACTTAAGATGTATGATTTAACTTTTAAATCATCATCTTTCCAAGCTTGGAAAACTTGGTGTTCCTCCGGTGTTGTGTCCGCAAACACAACAAGGGGCAGCGAACCCTCAAGAACATATCACAACTTCTCAGAATCAAGGACAATCCTTAAATCCAAGTACCAATCGGTGAATTTCTCAGCGCCTTTGAGTTTGTTCGTATCCAACATACGCGTAAACTGATTAGAAGATGGTGCCGCCATCGCAAATATATCACATGATCACGAAAAACGGTTAGCAGATAAAAAAAGTTTCATATAATATCTAAAGCATTAACTAGATCATGAATTTTTAATCTAAAAATGCCCTCCCTAAATCATGCAAAACTGTAATCCCCAAACAGAATACAAAGATTTAATAATTAAATTAAATACAAATAGTGAAAGGTGGATCCCATAAATATATTTCAGCTCACAGCAGTGGCACGGTCTCGCCTACGTATATTCATCAGGTAGACAACTCATTGTCAATCACTCAATAGTGACTCCTGGGTTTCCGGTCCTGGTCGTTTCTCGTTGTGACAGCTTTGGCACGTTCACAAGGAGACGTACCAAGGTTAAACTCATCAATGATAAACTCAAGCTACTTGTGTAACCCTAACAGCTTTGGCACGTTCAGGATTCCGCTTTCGCTTGAATTTATCTAGTATCTAATATACATCCGGCATAAATAAATTTCTATCGGCTACACCCTCACAACAGTGGCACGGTCTCAAATGTAGTCACAAAAAAATATTCATAAACCGTATTGACAAGACGGACCATGTAATATGCATCAAATACATAATTCACATAAAACCTTATTAATTAGGGATTTTCCGCAAAAGATGTTTTTTACTTTATTTAATCAAATTAAATAAACACATGCATGCATCAAGTAAAGATTAAATTAAACATTGAATTTAACAGGCATAATCATATTAGGGTGTCCAGAATCAGACTCGCTCTGATACCATTTTGTTGGGGTTTTATAGCGAAAATCCGGTAATACATTGGAATCGCGGAAAATCAAAATTTTTCGATTTCAAAATTATTCTTGGATCAATTAAATAAACTTATTTATTTAATTATCCAATTATTAAATTCTGAAAAATTACACAAGAGATCAAATTTCTTGGTAATTACCGAATTACCCCACAACTTTGCAAATTGATCATTTTAGTCCAAAAATTGTCAAATACAATTTTGGATGATTCTAAATCATTTCTAAAATTATTTCCAACAAGTCCAACTCATCAAAATCAGATTGCAACCAAATCCCCAAATTTTATCTAATTGCCGTGAGCACCCACAATTTTCGATTAATTGCAATTTAGTCTTTTTTTGTTCAAAACATGCCAAGATCAAATCCAATCAACCCAAAATATTACATGCATCATATACACTCCATAATACATCACATATATGAAAAGCCCCAAATTTGGAAGGGCTTAAGAACTCTAATTTTACAATTTCATCAAATTGACCAATATTACCAAATCTTTAAAATCCAACACTTTAATTCATTCTTTACCACACCAAACAAGTCTCACCAATTTGAAATAACTCTAGAATAATTCTAGGTCACCAAGGAGTGGCTCAACAACTCTAGAATGGCAACTTGATTATCAAATAATCAAAAGTAAGCCTTTGAAACCATTTCAAGCTTACTTACATGCATACATATTTCATTCAAGTTTACAACCAATTAAACACAAACTATAAGAGAAGAGACAACATCAAAGCAACACATATTGAAGCTAAGCATGTTAGAAATATTTTTCATGTTGAAAGCTTTAAAGAAAAACTTACAAATACCAAAGATTTCTAAGCCTTTTCCTTTTGCCTTCAAACTTTTCTCTCAACTTTCTTTTTGTTTATTTTGTGTCTAATGAACTTATGAAACCCTAAAAATGAAACAAAACAATTTATACCTCCACTTTAAGCCTTGGCCGAATTTTGGAGATAATAAAGAAATATCTAGATATTTTATTTTGTTTCATTAAAGCTTTATCAACTTGTTACCTTGAATCATTATAACTTTAATGACTTTTCAACAAGTCAACAATAACAACTCAAGCCATTTAATAAAATATCAAAACTTAAGATATTTATATTTTTAATTAATTTAATCATTTAACAATTAAATAATTAAATAATTATTTAAATACAAATATTTTAAATATATGTATTATATTTACATTAAATATCCAAATACATATATATTTATGATATTAGTCAAATATCTCAATTTAACAATTAATTAATGTGTATTTGATAAAATCTATCATTAAATGCAAATACACAAAAATTAGGAAATGATCGCATGTATTTTCCTTTAACTTTTAAAGGACTTATAAATAATCCGTATTTTTCATAAAAGTTGCCCTAGTGCTCTACGAGTATATCTCATTAGTGAGACTCTCTAGATTCAGGCATATCCGTCAAGAAATCCAATTTCGTGTCCATAATTTACCCACCCGTAAATTATGACGACCACGGATAAACTCACTGAATCATACTGGTCGAGGTCATGGCATATGTATAATTCCTCCATCACAGGTATCCGGATATATCCCAGAGATATAGATGTAAATGTCAAATCTCTATAGGGACAATCATGTCGACGTCTCTATTAGTAATCTCTAAAAGAACACTTAGAACTGACTTCTAAAGTGTACCACGGGCCCATGGTTTTTTATCTGATTGCTAAACATATATGGACTACCTATGCTCTGTACACAGAACTGACGTGTCTTATCTCGACACACACAGGACACCCTGAGGATCTATCCACACCCAACGAACATGCGGAGGTCTGATCTAAATAGATTTGACGTGACTGCCATCTAAGTGTGGAAGATGTCTCATGTGCCCACAATGGTGTCTCAAGTCGAAGAATCACAAATGCTACTCAACCCGAGAAAATTCTTATTGACGTTGGTGTACCATTCATTAAGAATCTTCAGTGAGTCGTTCAGTGTCTATCCGCTATAAATACCTACACGTCTATACGAGTCCCCAAGACTCATGGTTCATTGAGAAACCATTGGAATCATATATTCCAGTATACGACATGTACCGGTCTCAACGGGTTTACTTTACTGACCAAGTAGTGTAAACCTTGACCAAGAACTATCTGAGAATGACAACGTCACGATACAACTCAATGTCAGTTGCGACGCTTTTGCAACAGTATCATGACTAATCATCCTAAGGTCTATTACGTCTTTACCATATAAGAAGATATATTATATTATAGAAACTGCTCATTTTATTCATAATAAAACGTTTACAATAGTATTTTCAAGGAAATACAACGGGGAATTGGCGCTCTGAGCACCAACCCCAACATAAGTCTGGGGTCGATCCACCGGGAATAGATTTAGTAAAATAAAATAATAATTTGAGTGAAAATAAAAAGATTGAATTATTTGAAATGATTGACAATTTTTAAATGGGACTACAATAATAAAATAAAATACTGAGGCTAAAGAATCTACTTTTAATATTTTAAATTTAGAAATTTCATTTTTGATAATATATAAATTGTCATTATTACCTAGTTAATTTATTTTAGGAATTAATTATGACAAAACATATAAAACCAGCCATAAAGGTGGTGATAACATTTGTTAATAACAAGTCTAGTTAGGTACTCAATTTTGCCAAATAAATAAAACCAGCCATATAGGCGGTAACAAAGTTTGTCAATAATTAATCCAGATTTAAATTAAATATTAATCATTAGATTATAATTTATATATTATTAATATAAATAAGATTAATATATATTCTCATATTAAGAGTTTCACCATTTATCACAACAAGATGAAATTAGCTACTCATGCTTTGAATAAAAACACACATAATTTTATTACCGAAATAAATAAAATTTACAACAAAACTTACAAAATAAAACACACAAGAGCTAGAACTCCATAAATTTTCAGAGAAAACTATGGAAATCCCACTGAGAAAACTAAAATGATGAGCACATCTCTCTTGCTTGCAATGTGCTTGCAATTTGCAAGAACACTTTTTTTTATATTATTATTTTATGATGGCAACCTTTTTTTAATATTAAATAATATATATATATATATATATATATATATATATATATATATATATATATATCTATATATATATATATAATATTGGTGGGACCTCCAATATAATATATAAAAAAATTTTATATAAAATCTTGGTAGGTCCTCCAAAATACATATATTTTATATATATAATAATAATAATAAAATACATGTGTGGGTAAATACATCATAAGCTCATTTTGTCGCCAAACTAAACACGATAAATTTTTTCCAAGTCCAATTTGAATCTAGCTGTCACGCTCTTTTTAGATTTTATGGGTCATGAAATTCAGATCTCATATCCATTTTTCCTGTTGAGATTCCGAAGCAGTATTTTATCTACACAATAAATAAAAATCACAATAAAATATAAATATAATATTATTTAACAGATATGCTAAATTAAAGGGATTAATGAAATTATATGTGTAAAATGATTAGTTTCTCTTTTATTAAGTATACACTTTTTAATGCTCATCAGGTAAAATTTAAAAATTCAGATGTTGATTTGTCATCAAAATTCACACATTATCGATGAAATTTTTTATCGTATCACATGATAAAAATTTAACAAGAAGCCATTTACCGACAAATTCCCCAGTTGACTATGTTAATATTGTTGGGGTTGGTGCTCAGAGCGCCAATCCGGACCGTATTTATATCTGATTCATGAATACGAACATCTTTTTTTTTTCCATAATATTACTTTTTTATTGGTTACACCTCTTGTTTTTTTATACGTATTCGATCTAATTACTATTAGATTCAAACTAAATGTGGTTTAGTGATATGTATATATTATACAAAGGCCCGATAATATATAATGCAGTACACAGTTACAAAGTTAGTCTGTAATTGACATTGGGAAATGTCACTGCTAAATGTATATTATCAAATACAGTTCCTGGTCAAGATTTACTAACACGGGTCGGTTAGTCAAATCGGCTGAGACCAGTACATGTCGTATATCGAGACTTGGTCTGATGGTTTATCCCAATGAACCATGAGTCTTGAGAGACTCGTATAGACGTGTAGGTATTTATAGTGGATAAACACTGAGCGACTCACCGAAGATTCTTAATGGATGGTACACCAATGTCAATAAGAATCTTCTCGGGTTGAGTAGTATAGTGGTCATTCGACTTGAGATACCACTGTGGATGTACGAGACATCCTCCACACTAAGATGGCAGTCATGTCACCGATCTTTTTAGATCAGACCTGCGCCTGTTCGTTGGGTGTGGACCGATCCTCAGGATATCCTGTGTGTATCAAGATAGGATCCGTCAGTTCTGTGTACAGAGCATAGGTAGTCTATATGTGATTAGCAATCTGTTAAATATATGGCCATAGTATACTTCGGAAGTGAGTTCTGAATGTTATTTATAGATTGCTAATAGAATCGTCGACGGGATAATACCTATAGAGATTTGATGTTTATATTTATATCTATGGGATTATCCGGATACCTATGACGGATGGATTATACGTATGTAATGACCTCGACCTGTATGATTCAACGAATTTATCCGTGGTCGTCATAATTTACGGGTGGGTAAATTATGGACACGAAATTGGATTCGTGACGGATATGCCTGAATCTAAAGAGTCTCACTAATGAAATATACTCGTAGAGCACTAGGGCAAATTTTATGAATAATGATGATTATTTATAAATTGTTTAAACGCTAAACGAAAAATACATGCAAACGGGCCGAACCGTCATTTCCTAATTAATGTGTATTTTTATTTAATATATGATATTATTATATACATATTAATAAATTGTCAAATAAAAGTATTTGACATATATCATTTATATATGTATTTGAGATATTTAAAGTAAATATAATACATATATTTGTATTTATTTATTTAATTAATTATTTAATTGTTAAATAATTAATATAATTAAAATATAAATATCTTACCAAATGATAAAGTTAGGAAATGATTATAAGTGTAAATTGTTAAATAATTAATATAATTAAAATATAAATATCTTACCAAATGATAAAGTTAGGAAATGATTATAAGTGTACATTGTTGACTTTAAAGTAAAGGAAAAGGTTGTCAAAATGGTTTTGACTTCCTAAGATGTTTGTTTTTAAATTGTTTAAAATTGAAATATCAATTTTCTTTTATTTTCCTTAATTTCGGCCAACACCTAAAATAAATATAAGTGTTATATTTTTTTTGAGTTGCAATTGTTGACTTACTTTAAATCATTAAATGGTTTGATGATGATTAAAGCAAGTTGATAAAGCAAAATTAAATGAAATGAAAAATATCTAGATATTAGTATATACACCTAAATTTCGGCCAAGGCTAATTTTGTGTAGTATATATTGTTTTGTTTCATCTTTTAGGGTTTATGAAGTTGATTAGATACCAAATAAACATAAAAGAAGATGAGAGAAAAGCTTGAAGGCCTAAAGAAGGATGCTTGAAAAAAATCATGTTTTTGTAAGTTTTTCTTCAAAGTCTTTGTAGACGCTGGTTTTCGCCCGAGGCCTACAATTGAGATTTCGTGAGGATGAGGCACTGGCGATCCTGCAAAACAAAGATGTAGAATGAGCGGGAGTACTGTCCACCGGTGTGGTGGGTGTCAGGGGCACTCCGACGCTCAAGTCAGTGAAGGTACTAAGGAGTTTGAAGGTGGGGAGTCAAAGGTTGGAAACTACCTTGAACTTTGTAGGGTGCCGTGAGGGCGGTTGATGTGAGATACTGAAGCTATGGAGAGAATATGGTTGAACTATGAGAGTTGATTCCCCTCTTTCTCTTGGATACTCTTCGTTTATATACACACACCTTCGGGGGGTGTATTTACTGCTGTTTGATTGCTTTGTCCGTTGGGCGTCAGTTACGGATGACTCCATAAAGGGTGTTTATTGTGTTTGCCCGTTTGTAGGCTGGTAACGTTATGAGTGGTGTTCGCGAGCTTGGGCATTATGTGGACTGACCTTTGGAGGATCCTTTGGTTGTGGGTGATGGTGTTCACTGGGCTTGGGCCTGCGCCATGCCTTTGGGGTTTGATTAGAGAGTTTCGGGGGTGTATTTAGCGGTGGACCTGGAGCAAAAGGTCGAAATTGCCCTTGGCCCAAATTTGGCCCATACAGTTTGTCCCCTACTCTCTAAGTCAATGAGTCCTTGGCTTGGAGAGTAATTGATGCATAGGTCGCCTGGGACGATGCCATATTATGTTGGTGTACTCGAGCGTTGATGTTGCCTACTAATTGAACTAAATGAATGTCAAGTTATCAACTTGAGTCTACAAGAGCCATTGGGGAAGTACCCAGTCGTCCGATCCAGATGATGGTCGGGATAATGAACTCGACTCTACTAGAGCCATAGGGGAAGTACCCAATCGATTGGACCAGATGAAGGTTAGAATATCAGTCATACGACATGTGCCTTCCATGTCTACAAGTTGACTCGAAATGAGTCTATGGGGGATGTCCCCAGTCGACTGGACTTGATGAGGCCAGGAAGATAATTGTCATACGACATATGGAATCCTTGTCTACAACTTGACTCGGTATGAGTCTCTGGGGGATGTCCCCGGTCGACTGGACTTGATGAGTCCATGAAGATATAAGTCATACGACATGTGTAATCCATGTCGACAACTTTGACTCGACATGAGTCAACGGGGGATGTCCCCGGTCGACTGAACCAGATGAAGTTTCAGGATATAAGTCATACGACATGTGTAATCCATGTCTACAACTTGACTCGACATGAGTCTATAGGGGATGTCCCCGGTCAACTGAACCAGATGAAGTTTCAGGATATAAGTCATACGACATGTGTAATCCATGTCTACAACTTGACTCGACATGAGTCTATGGGGGATGTCCCCGGTCAACTGAACCATATGAAGGTTCATGATATAATTCATACGATATGTGTAATCCATGTCTACAACTTTACTCGATATGAGTCCATGGGGGATGTCCCCGGTCGACTGGACTTGATGAGGCCAGGAATATAATTGTCATACGACATGTGTAATCCATGTCTACAACTTGACTTGACATGAGTCTATAGGGGATGTCCCTGGTCAACTGAACCAGATGAAGTTTCAGGATATAAGTCATACGACATGTGTAATCCATGCCACCTGGCAAAGCAATAAAAGCATCAGCACGGTTAATCATTTCTACCAAATGTTCAGACATACCTGGCACGATCAGTTCCTCTCCGTTTGCAACTTGGCTCGACATGAGTCTATGGGGGATGTCCCCGGTCAACTGAACCAGATGAAGGTTCATGATATAATTCATACGACATGTGTAATCCATGTCTACAACTTTACTCAATATGAATCCATGGGGGATGTCCCCGGTCGACTGGACTTGATGAGGCTAGGAAGATAATTGTCATACGACATGTGTAATCCATGTCTACAACTTGACTCGATATGAGTCTATTGGGGATGTCCCCAGTCAACTGAACCAGATGAAGTTTCAGGATATAAGTCATACGACATGTGTAATCCATGTCTACAACTTGACTCGACATGAGTCTATGAGGGATGTCCCCGGTCAACTGAACCAGATGAAGGTTCAGGATATAATTCATACGACATGTGTAATCCATGTCTACAACTTGACTCGACATGAGTCTATGGGGGATGTCCCCGGTCGACTGGACTTGATGAGACCAGGAAGATATACGACATGTGTAATCCATGCCTACAACTTGACTCGATATGAGTCCATGAGGGATGTCCCCGGTCGACTGGACTTGATGATGCCAGGAAGATATAAGTCATACGACATGTGTATTCCATGTCTACAACTTGACTTGACATAAGTCTATGGGGGATGTCCCCGGTCAACTGAACCATATGAAGGTTCAGGATATAAGTCATACGACATGTGTAATCCATGTCTACAACTTGACTCGACATGAGTCTATAGGGGATGTCCCCGGTCAACTGAACTAGATGAAGTTTCAGGATATAAGTCATACGACATGTGTAATCCATGTCTACAACTTGACTCGACATGAGTCTATAGGGGATGTCCCCGGTCAACTGAACCAGATGAAGGTTCAGGATATAATTCATACGACATGTGTAATCCATGTCTACAACTTGACTCGACATGAGTCTATCGGGGATGTCCCCGGTCGACTGGACTTGATGAGACCAGGAAGTTATTCAGCCTACTAGTCTTGAAAACGAACTATATGGAGTCTTTATATCGTCTGGACCAGATGAAGGTCCAGGTTTTGAGCTGTATGAAATTACCTGTGAACTACACAAACGATATGTAAATGGAAAAAATCATGATTACCTGTCACGTTGTGAATATGTCGGCTGAGACAGATGATCTTATTAATATTAGAGGGAGGTTATCCTTTTATCTCCCGGATTGTCTCCAGTCTACTGGACCTAGTAAAGCTTCTAAACTAATCTCCACTTTATTGAACCTGATGAAGGTTCATGATTCTCTTCATACTGTTAGACTTGGCAAAAGTTTAGAGGAGTCTACGAGACCTAATAAAGGCCCAAGAGACTATAGTCGACTAGTTCTGGATGAATGTCCTAGAATATACTGTCAATTTGACCTAACAAATTTTAAAAATGTCATTCATCCTAGGTGGCATTTTCTTTAGTGGGTGCATGTCGTTTGTTTTGGAGGGAGCTGATGGGCTCGCACCTTTGTAGGCGCATAAGTTCGTGCAAATGGAAAGGTTCGACACTTAGGAAGAATCAAACAAACCCAACAAGAGTCTCAAAGCCCAATGACCTAACTAAATAAAAGACAAACCGGCCCACAAACAAACACAGTCTTAAATGCCGAACACTCACAGGCCCATTAGCAAAGCCCAAAAACTAGTGTCGTCATAAAACAGGGCTTCCAAAACCAAGAAAACCGACCCTCAGCAAGCAGCAGCCTTGACCTTGTTGACTGAAACCCTAGCTCTACCGAACACTTCAGATCCCATAATATTCGGTATGTCGACTGGATCTTAGCTTCACTGCATCCATTACCTTACCGCACCACAGCGACACCGTCAAAAGTAGTAATAACCATTGATTGTAACTAGCTAACAACTCCATCGATTTATCATTCTTTGTTATGCGTGAAAGAAAACTGGAGCCATAAAGAATTTGGGGCTTTTGGATATGGAGAACATAGTGGTGGCTGGTTGTCGTTAAGTTTAAAAATGGAGGCGAAATGAGGAATTTGCAAGGGCAACTGATGGTTTCCCCTTTCGACAGGCTGATTCAATTATTTTATATGGCTATCTCATTTTTTTCGTCTGATGCCAAACCTCTATAGGCATTTTGTCGAATGGAATTGCTAACTTTTGATGGGTCTTCACTTTTGCTTTGTCGAGTGGCATTTTGGTCAGCTCTAGATGTAGCTACACAAACAAATCATTTGTCCCACACCGGTTACTTTGCTTGTAAGATGATGCCGCAAGAAAGCCATTCACAAGTCGACAAGCATCTCCACACGACCACATAAAAACATGTAGATCAACCAACCCATGCCTACACGCATGACGCCTCACATAAATTGCCAAAACGCAAAGGACAAACACCAACACCCACGCGCAATAATATGATCAATTGTCAGACAACTCTCTCTCACTCGACCCAAAAAATCTTTACGGCAGTTTGAGAGGCAATTTTCAAAAGCGTGATAACCAGAAAGCCTAGATCTTGCTGCTTCTTATTCTATATTAATAGTAGAACAATAACAAATCTCAGGTCAAAAATCGAGCTAAGGCACTGTTGTGGGGATCTAACACATGCTCATGTGGGATGTGGAGTTCAAGTCACGGCTTTCAACTTGGGCTGTGTTTACTTGAGTTGAGTTTTGCTGAAAATGGCTGATGATTTTCTTGCCTGGGGAAGTTTCTTGAGTTTCCCAGGCGATGTGGGACTGAGGGAAATTTCCCTAGGCCTAATTTGGTTAGCTGGGCTCATTGGTTATACAAATGACCATTAGGCCCATTTGGAATATTGTGATTCTTCTACACGTAGGTGGTGCTGGCGTTTTGACGTGGGCCGACTGGTTTCTGACTTTCATGTGGGCTGTGAATGTTTGTCGTGTGAATGGTGGGGCAGGCGTGCGATTGGATCAAGCGTTTTGGGCCTAAATGGGCACTTGGCATTGATGGGTTAGCATGTGGGCTGTAAGTGCTTGCATGAGGGCTGTTGGTTGGGCCGACATAATGTGGGCTTATGCATGTAGGCTGATCACATGTCTCGTTTGTGGGCTCGCTGTTTTTGCGTCTGACAGCTTGCGTGTCATGTATCCGTGGGCTGATCAGGTGCCCACGGTGGGCGCCAAGCTGTAGACGCTGGTTTTCATATATTCAGTGTGTGGGCTTTTTTTTACTTTGCCGACTTGTACGATTATTATGATGGGCTTGTTGGGCTTTTTCTCTTTGATTTTTTTTTTTGATCCTTGTTTACTTTTTCTTGAGCTCTTGTACCCTTCCTGGGGTATGTCCCTTGTACTTTTATACTTTTTATTTCATTAGACATGATGAAAGTTCGGATCATACCCATACCATGGGTCGAAAGACAAAGGGAGTCATACACGTCGAATGTAGTATCAAATGGAATCTTAAGCAAGTGACAAGCTATATATATAGTAATGTCAATTGGGACACCCTCAACAACATACTGATGTCGAGTGGAAGATCCCTAAAGTTCTAATGGATACCTAATTTCTCCACAATGAATTCAAATTTTAGGACTAAAATGATAAATTTGCAAAGTTGTGGGGCAATTCAGTAATTACCAAGAAATTTGATTTCTTGTGTAATTTTTAAAATTTGATAATTGGGTAATTAAATAAATAAGTTTATTTAATTGATCCAAGAAAAATTTTGAAATCGGGAAATTTTGATTTTCCGCGTTTCCGCTACTTCACCGGTATTCCGCCATAAAACCCCAACAAATACTTATCTAGATATACATAGATCTGCGTGTTACCGAAATTTTTATTTTTCCAAAAGAAAATAAAATATAGGTAACACTGACCAAAGTCGGCTTATTCCGCCAATTTAAGACCACTGTCCCATTACATGAAGTCATATAACAAACTAAGAGTGCGATATTCTAATTTTTTCGTATATTTTCAATATATCTCAATACTTGAATCCTATAGAAATTATGGTATATTATAGATATCTAAATATGTAAAAATTCAATGTATCATAAATATTGATTAAAATGAGTTATTGATATCAAAATGTATGAAAAAATATT
The DNA here is from genome assembly GCA_019454045.1 of Zanthoxylum bungeanum. Taxonomy (NCBI): domain Eukaryota; kingdom Viridiplantae; phylum Streptophyta; class Magnoliopsida; order Sapindales; family Rutaceae; genus Zanthoxylum; species Zanthoxylum bungeanum. The sequence continues at coordinate 342,908 of SKCR01026047.1, read as the reverse complement.
AATTAAAGTCTGTTATAGATATTGAGATGTGTGAAAATTCAACATATCATAAACACTAATTAAAGTGAATTGTAGATATATATTAAGATGTGTGGAAATTTTATTATATTATAAATATTAATTAAAGTGATGATCTAAATATAATTTTATCATTTTATTTTGTTGATGTCCCGTGATAGTATCAGAGAGGACACGAAAAAAAATCAGGTAAGTAAGATATTTTATATCGTTAAACAATACATAGAACTATGCCCATGATTTTAGAACTTAACACCATGTTTGTTTCATAAATTGTCATGATTTCATATAGCATGGTATAGTTTAAATTGTTATTTGTTTTGACTTTCATATTCATGATATAGTTTCTCATTGTAATATCATGATTTGAAAACCATGAATTTGGTGATTTTCTATGGTTTTATAATTTTGTATTCCTAAAATATCCTTAAAATTTTAAAATATCAATTTACCCTATTAAATATATTAGATTAATAAACAAAAATAGTTAAACTCACACCTCGATTAGGATTGACTCTCTTTTGTTCAAATTATTATTTAATAATTATGATGTATTTATTTTGGAATTTTATCTTTGAATGAAAGACAATTATATTAACATTTTGTTTTGTAAAGTTAATATTACAATTATTATATAGTTCCCAGAATGCCAAAAAAGACATACACTTCAGATGACTCTACCTTATGTGTATGGTCGAATGCAGTGGACGATATTTTGGTTGATGTATTCTTGAACCAACAAAATATTGGGAATCGAGTTGGTGTAACTCTTACATCACATGCAGTAAATTTTATTGTGAGTGAGTTGAAAGAAAAATTTTCAGATAAGCCAATAGACAAAGAACGAGTCCACAATCGCATGAAGAACATTAAAAGCCAGTTTAGTAAATGGTATGACATATTCTAGAATGGTTTGAGTGGTTTTGCTTGGATTCCAGAAACAGAAATGTTTCATGTTGAAGACGAGGTTTGGGAACAATTAATTGAGGTAATTCACATATTTTATACATATGTAAAAGGTTTTAATTAATCTGTGAACTTATCTTTATATTTTTGTTTAATTTTTGTAGGCCAATCCTGCAGCTGCTAAATTGAAGAACAAACTTTTGAGAAATTATGATAAGTTGGTTCAGCTCTATGGAAAGGACAGGGCTACTGGAAAGAACAGTGATGCTCCAATAGATATGAGAAGAAAAGTTACACAAATGTTAGGAAAAAAATGAAATAGTATATTATGTTTCGGGTGTATATGTCATTTCTCTCACAGTATATGGGTCCCACATAGTTGTGGAACCCAGCTATTGTGAGAGAAATGACATATACACCTGAAACATAATAGGTTGAGGATGATTATGAAGATTCTCCCACTCCCGACACACCTACATCACAAGCACTATATGAAGCTCCAATTATTATAGGATAAAGTGCTTGAAACAAATTTCAAGAGATGATGTCTTACACCTTATTTATTTTATGATTTGTCATAATTTCATATAATATGTTATAGTTCAAATTATTGTGTATTTTTACTTCGATATTCATAGTATAGTTTCTCATTGTAATCTCTTGATTTGAAAATCATGAATTTTGGAGAGTTTTTTAAACCATGGATTTGGTGGTTTGTCATGGTTTTATAATTTTATATTCTTATAATATCCTTAATAAAATTAAAATGTCAATTCTATTATATTAAATATATTATATTAATAAACAAAAATAGTTAAACTCATTAGGATTGGCTCACTCTTGTTGGTTGGCTCTTTCACTGAGTAAGCTTTGATTACTATTTTGCTTTCATAATAGTATTCATTTTTTTTAATATTAATATATTTAAAACTATTTAAATTATGGGTTGTGAGATTTTAATAGTAGAGAAATTTTTATATATTATGGATATTTTTTCAAATATTTTTTTATTATGAATGTGATATTTCATATTTGGTATCCATTTTGTACATTAATTTTTATTAAAATTTATTAATTTTATATTAATGGGTAATAATTTGATATGCATTTGGTGATATTTAAAAAAGAATTTCTTATGCCTTTCATTGAATTTGATTTTTGGACAAAAAAATGGATTTATGAATATATGTATTTGAGGGCATTTTAGTCATTTTATCATTTTTGGAACTATACCATCAAACTACATAAAAACATATTATTGTAACTCGAAGTGAGCTTTGGGAATTAGTATCGAGCTTGGGTTTGGAAGCTAATGTGGAAACAAAAGCTTACATGGCTCTTTTTCGAGATCGTGATATGTTGACTAGTTTTATAAGTTTCCCACCTGAACGACGCAAAGCGTATTTGCTTGAGATGATGCTTGGTAGAAATTTAGGACAACACTAAAATGATCAATTTTTTTTAATATTAATATTTTTAGAACTATTTTAAATTATGGGTTGTGTGGTTTAATAGTAGATTGTTTTGGATAATATTATGGATTGTATGGAGTTAAATTCAATGAAATGTTTATATATTATGGATTATTTTTTCAAATAATTTTTTTTTATTGAGAATGTTATTTTCATATTTATTATTCATTTTGTACATTAATTTTTATTATAATTTATTGATTTTAGAATAATGGGTAATAATTTGATATGTTTTTGGTGGTATTTTAATAAGAATTTTTTTATGTCTTTCACTGAATCTAATTTTTGGACAAAAAAAAAATTTAATATGATTTAATATGAATTTATGTGTTTGAGGGTATTTTAGTCATTTTATCATTTTTTAAACCATATCATACAATCAAACCGAACAAAATAAATTATTTAACGATAACATACTATACTTTCTTCTCAAACATGATAACGGTAATTACACTATAACATCATACAATATCATAGTATATCATATATTATTAAATCATGTACTTCATCCAAAGAAGTTCTTAGTTGTGATCTTTTTCTAACATTTATTTCTTTTGAAGTGGAGTGTTTGTATAAACCTCGAAACTTGCTTCTCTTTAACACTGTCATTCTTCTGCTCTTGACAGGTAGGATAAAAACTTGGGCGATAAGATTTCTTCTGATCAAGTTCCTCCTACTATCCCGATAAATACCTATGTGATGTCCAGCTACAATGCACAATGTCACTATTGTCAAAGAGTGGGATCATATAATTTTTGACAATGGTACAACACCTTTCGAAAATGGTACAAAACATCAAAATAGCTTTAGATGCATTTATTGAGTTTGTTGGAATAGTGAGCTTGAGTTTCACTATAAATTGAGAGCTCATTTGAGAGCTCAAGCATCTCAAAAACATAAAGCTTCAACTGAAGAAAGCTTTGATAGTGTACAGAGAATGAGATTTTTGTAAAGTTTGTAAACACTTGTAATTTTATTCTTGTAGTAATAGATTCAGTTTTTCCTCATAAATACTCTTCAGTGATCAGAGAATCACAATAAGTGGTATCAGTAGCTTTGGTTATACATCGGAATCGTGAAATCGAAGAATGGAACTCGGTTCAGAAAATTAAGTTTCAGAAAAGTTATCAAAAATCAATTTTGAGCATACCATTAGCTTATTCACGTCGAGACGAGCACATTAGTATTTTTTGGCGATCGAACGGAGGTTCAGAGACGACGCACGCGCCTGCACGCATCGGTGATAAGCTGTTCACGCACACCATGCGCCACACACACCTGCTGGAGGTTGAAGATGACCACGTCAGTGCCATGTCATCGACACATCAGCGCACAGTCAGTACACGTCAGTGAACAGTCAATGTACAGTCAGCGTTACATCATCTGGCACATTAGCGACACATCATCTGCGACGTCAGCGCCGAGTTATCTGCCACGTCAGTAATTCGGTCTCATTTTGCCATGTCATCAGCCACGTGTCAGCCACATCAGCATATCTGGTAAATTTCATTGAACCTCATGAAGGCTTTAAAATTTATATTTTAACCCCGGAAGTTTTTAGAAATTTATAAATCGTCCCCTAAGTTAGATTTGGACCAACGAAATGCTAAATCCACTATTTTCAACCGTTTCGGACGCAAAGGTGATCTCCGATTTGTGAAAATCAGCCCCGATTTTGTCCTATTTTTATTTTAAACTTTAAACTTAAAATAGAAATGAAATATTCATCTTCTGGTGGGATGATCAAGCTCACACCAACCAATTACTCCATCTAGAGGCCTCGAATGATAGATTATTTACACCACAATGATCTGTTCGATATTATCGAGGTGAAGAGAGTGAGACCAGAATCTGTTAAAGAGTATGACTTTAATAAACTCAATAACAAAACTCTGGGTTAGATTAGGCAGTGGATGGGCCACAGTGTCTTCCACCACGTAGTACATTATACAAATACTTACAAAATGTGGATAAAATTGGAAGATATGTTCCAGGCCATGACAACTCGGAATAAAGCCTTATTAATGATGTGTTTTGTAACCTGAAGCTACGGAGTGGAATTTCTGTTGCAGAACACATCAATGAGTTCCAAAGCCTGATGAACCAGTTGTCTGCAGTTGACATGCAACTGGGAGATGAAGTTCAAGTCCTCTTACTACTCAGTTCTCTTCCTGATAGCTGGGAAACATTGGTGGTTAATCTCAACAATTCGACTCTATGAGGCAAACTTACCATGCTTATGGTAAGAGATGCCATGTCAAATGAGGAGGCTAGAAGAAAATACGTGGGTAAAGATCAGACACAAGCCCTTATCACAGATAATCGAGGAAGACAACAAGATAAAAATTGAGGTAGAGGGAGAGATATAAGCAAAAGTAGAGGCAAATCCACAGACGGTGAAAAGTTTACATACAAGTGCTACCATTGGGGCATAGAAGGCCACTTAAAGAAAAATTATCAAAATCTGCAACGAGAACATGGTCAAAATAATTCCCAGCTAAAGAAAAATGATACATAGACACTAGTAGTTACCTCAGGAGATGTAGCTATCTGCTCCGGCCAAGAAGAAGCATGCCTTCACATCGCAACTCAAGATGTTGAGTGGGTGGTAGATACTGCAGCATCCTACCACGTCACCCCTCACAGAGACTTATTCACAACATACAAAGCATGCGACTTTGAAGCAATGAAGATGTGAAATACCAGTTCCTCTCAAATAGTGAGAATTGATGAAATTCAGTTGCGGACAAATACATGGTATACAATAACCCTGAAGGAGGTGAGACGTGTTCTAGAACTTCGTCTTAATCTACTCTCGGGGGTAGCCTTAACAAACATGACTATGTTTACCACTTTAGCAATGACATATGAAAAATGATAAAATATGCCATAGTCATCGCCCGATGACATATTTGTGGCACTTTATACAAGACTCATGTGAAGATATATGCAGAAAGTCTCAATGTAGCTGAACATGAGGCTTCTCAAAATCTGTGGCACCAGAGACCTGGTCACATGAGTGTGAAATGGTTGTCCACCTTAACAAAGAAGGATCTAATCAATGTCTCCAAGAATGTTGCTCTAGATCCTTGCAGTCACTGTCTATTCAGTAAGTAACATAGAGTCTCCTTTAAATTCTATTATACGAGAAGATTAGAGTTGCTCAGCTTGGTGCACTATGATGTTTGTGGTCCCTTAGAGGTTAATTCACTAGACGGTAACAAATAGTTTCTGACTTTCATTGATGATGCTTCTCGGAAGGTATATGTGTATTTTCTGAAAATAATTGATCATGTCCTGATTATTTCAAAATGTTCCATGCCATGGTCGAACGTAAAACATAGAAGAAATTGAAGTGTCTCCGCATAGTTAATGAAGGCGAGTACACTTCTAGGGAGTTCAATGTCTATTGTGGAAGTCGTGGGATTCGACATGAAAGAATTGTTCCACGCACCCCACACTATAATGATGTTGCTTAAAGAATGAACCACACCATTATGGAGAAAGTCGGAAGCATGATCAACATGGCTAAACTACAAAAGCCATTCTGGGGATAAGCTATTCGTGCCGCATGTTACCTGATCAACAGATTACCATATGTACTGTTGAATTTTGAAATTCCAGAGAAAGTGTGGTATGGTAAGAATCTCTCATATTCTCACCTTAGAACATTCGGATGTTTAGCTTTTGCAAACATATCCAATGAGCTCAGACAGAAGCTCGATGTAAAGACTACTTCATACATCTTCATAGGTTATGGAGACGAGGAATTTGGATACTGGTTATGGGACCCGAAGGAAAAGAAGGTCATCAAAAGCAGGGATGTAGTGTTTGTTGAAGACCAAATAATAGAAGTCATTGAAAAGCCTAAGATATCTTCTAATTCCAGTGCCGACAAAACCAATTCAAATCCAGATACAACCCCAGTACCAACACGAGTGGCCATATATAATGATGGGGGTGCATGATATGTCAGAAGCAGAACCAAATGAGGAATATGGTATTGACCATGGGGAGCTGCAGCCCGCTTCATCAGAGGCTACATGATCATACATAGATATGGATGATGACAGACCTCTAGAAACTAGTGAATATCTAGTACGAAGATCTGAGCGAGGCCGAATTTCATTAAACAGATACTCAAGATCTAACTATATTGTGCTTACTGACGAGAGGGAGCCAGAAAATTTCAAGGAAGTTGTATCTCATAAAGACAAAGGAAAATGGATGCATGCAATGCAAGATGAAATTGAATCTCTGCAGAAAAATTATACTTATGGGATAGTTACGCTCCCGCAAGGCATGAAGGCACTGAAGAACAAATGGGTGTTCAAGCTGAAGAAAGATGGCAGCGAAAATGTGGTGAAACACAAAGCCTGATTAGTAGTCAAAGGATTCTTACAGAAAAAAGGGAATCGACTTTGATAAAATCTTTTCACCAGTTGTAAAAACGACTCCAGTCCGAGTCATCCTAGGATTGGTAGCCAGTTTGAACTTAGAGCTTGAACAAATGGATGTTAAGACATCATTTCTTCATGGTGATCTAAATGAAGAGATCTACAAGGAGCAGGTAGAAGATTTCAAGGTTTCAGGAAATGAGAACCTTATTTGCAAGCTGAAGAAGAACTTGTACGACCTCAAAAAAGCACCAAGGCGGTGGTATAAGAAGTTTTACTAGTTCATGAGTCAAAACTACAAAAGAACTACAACAAACCAGTGTGTTTACATTCAAAGTTTTCGGATGAAAATTTTGTTGCTCTTCTACTATATGTAGACGACATGTTAATACCTTCACTGATTGTTGTCATCGGCCAACTTATGAGTAATTGGTCTTGCTTCATCCATCTGAGATGCTCGTGATTCTCTATTCTTGATGAGAACTAGAGCTGGCACTTTCAACAAACTGATCATGCATTGGAACTTTCCTTGTGATGAAGTGATCAAGTCCATTACCACGAATCAATGGCAGCACTTATGATTTCCACAGAAGAAAATTTGATCTATCAAGCTTGAGGGGAAGAGTTGACGAGATGGACACATAAACACCTGAGTTGTGATTCATTGAGTCATTGTTTGGATAGGATGAGCTGGCGTTGTCCATTAGAGCTCTATACCATGTTATGATTATGAAGATTCGAGATGAACTGTTTGAGAGCTCAAAATCTTATAGAAAATAAATTCTTATTATTTCTTGAAACGAATCAACAAACAACAATTTATACTACAAGACTTATAACTGATTGCAACAGAAATGTCAGATGGCATGATTCTTTTTGACACGAAAATAAATGATTCCTAAAGATTGTTAGTCTGGAAAATCTAGAGTCACAGTGACTACTTAACTAACTACTTTTGGATTACTGCCACCTCTGAACTATAATATATAAAAACATCATTGAAATAATACTTTTCGTGATTTCAAATAATAAAACTCATCAAATGCAAAAAAAAAAAAAAAAAAAAAAAAAAAAAAAAAAAAACCCTCGCTCTCTTTCTTTCCTTTTTTGTTTTGAGAGACCTCGCTTTCTCTTTATGAACACAATATGACTCCATATTTAATTTGCAATATAGTACATATCAGCTTTGAGTTTTTTTTATCGTTAATTTTACAAGAATTTCTTACGTGAGAATCTTAGGACGGGGATCGGTTGATTGACATATGACATACATTCACATTCAAGTCTAAACTCCCAAAAGAAGAAATGATAAATTTGAGATATGGAAACATGTTAGTTAGATTTATCACACTGGTCCATCATTGATCAATGATCACATCATGAGCAAAAATTTAATAAATGAATGAACCATGATTTCAATGCACGAATGATGAAGAAAAGGGCATCCCAATCAACAACCAACACCACTTTCATTTGCAAAAACAAGGGTTACATAAAATTTAACTGTTTCATGAGCACAACAATTTTAAACTAAGAGGAGAATTAATGCCTCTACAATCAAGAACTTCCATGGAGAATTAATGCCTCTACAATCACGAACTTCCTTCATTTGGTAAAAAAAAACTACCCTCTACAGTAGATTTTTTTCAATCAATAGTTCGTTTGTTTCGACATAAAATGAATTCCGTTAATAAAATATTTTCAATGAAAATCATTTTTGAAACGAAAACTGTTTTTCAAAATCTTGTCTGGTATACCCAGATCCGGTCTAAATATACCGGGATCTGGATCCACATGGGTCAAGATTTTCGGGATCCAATTCCATAATTTTATTAATTTCATACAAATATAATTGGAAAACTATAAAAAAAAATTGTATTTCTATATCCGGTCTGGGTATACATGTAATGTCCCGAATATTTTTTTCGGAACGGTTTTGGAAAAATTTCGGATTGAAGTTTAGAATTCGGAGCGCGATACTATTCGAAAATAAGACTATATGTGTTGGAAAATAGGTTGGAATATTTTTAAGTGAAGTTTCACGCATTGGAAAACGCATGGTTCTGAGAACCGGTTACGTGATTTCTGATTTTATCGTTATACACGTAAAAGTTTCTCATTTCGGCTATAAATATATTAAACGAACTCCGATTAAGCTGATACTTGAACCATCGAACTCTTTTTTTCGAGACGAACAACTTTCGTGTTCAACATTTTTCAAAAATTTACATCAGAAAGGCTTCACAAATACGAATTTCTGAGAAAGCCCCATGACATGGACCTAATTGCCATTTTTTAGAGGTCAGAACGTAATTTTCAAAAAAATTATTATAAATACCCTATAGTTTCTCATAATTACAAAATTTTCAAATGAGCCTAAATTATACCACTCGACCCCTCATCCCCGTATTTGAAAGAGCGGTCGTGAGCGTGATCGCCGGCCATCGATCTTTGCCGACTGTCGCGCCAGTGAGGGGAGAGACGCCTGGACATCGTGAGCCTACTGGTGGCTGGCGACGGCGCTGCAACCGCCGGAATCGGCGAAGAAAGCGAGGGTGACGCACAAGTTTATATTTCCTAATCACGACTCTTCGCTTTGTTTCACAGCTCGAGCCACCCATCAAATCGAAACTCTCGAAGACTACTACCAGTTGGTGGTGACAGATTTTCTATTCCGTGCTCGGTTGCACGTGAAACGAGGAAGGAAGATTTAGATAAATAGTGACCCATGGTGAATAGAAACTTCGATCGGAATTCCGTCGATTCTAGCGCGGGATCGTTTGGAGTTTGTATATGACCTCGAAATCTCGGTAAGACCTCCCGGTAAAAATTCACTAATTTCAAGTTTTCCGCTAAATGTTCGAATGTATCCAATAGCTTCGTAGAATAGCGTAATGATATAAAATGAATTGTTTGAATATCAGTATATTGAATATGAGCAATCGGTAGAATCCAAGGGAAGACAAAATGAATTAGATCTATCTGATAGATTATGCCAATTTTTGGTAAAAGTGGGTTTTCCGTGTATTAATATGTTTTTAATTGTAGTGATGGATATCAGTCATATATGATAAGATAGTGTTTAGATAAATCCGGGTAGGTTCAGAGGGTTCGCGACCCTTTTGTAGCGTTTATAGAAACTTTTTTCAGAAGATTTTCCAAAAACGCGTAAATTGGGGATTTAAGTGAACTAGTGATTTGGAATAGTTTAAAACGATGTTTTAAGATTACTGAAACTGAAAGTATTGAAATCGGATTTGATTTGGTTGTTCCGGAAAGATCCGAGATTTTATTGTAGTTTAGTCGAGAACTCCGTAAGTCGTGTTTCTAATGACATTTAGTAATTTATTTTGACAGATGTGACTAGGACCTGGAGTGCTCGCGAAGCCAGGTAAGTAACCCACGCGATGAATACTTGAAAGTTGATTTATGTTTATATATATATATATATATATATAAATGATTGAAGTGTTTAGGGTAAGACGAAAATATATAAGAAATGGTATTGAGAAATAAGTACAAGACTGTATGGTTAAGTAATTGACCACCATAGGTATGGATTTTTGGTTGTTGCTATGCTATAAAGTGAAGTAATTGACGAGCTCAATGTATATATGCACGTGTTTATGTATGTAAGTGTATGAATGTGTAATGACATGCGTATATATACGTAAATGAAGAAGTATATGTATAAGTAATGATACACATATTTGTATTGGTATGTGATGATATGTCATGGATAATTTATGTACGGTACATCGGTAAATGAAATAAGTAATGATTTCTAAATTTATATTTGTATGTGTAGATGTGTGTTATTGGAATAAGTTTATTAATGACTAATGCATATGATCTAGTGGTATAGAGGTTGGGTTGGTATAGGCTAAGTCTTTTCCGAGGGATGGAAGTTTGCTAGTTTTGCAAGTTAGCTAACAGACGGGTCAATCAATTTAGCTTTGGAAGTCATGCTCGAGACGCGGATCACCCAAGCGGCAGTCACCCTCACAAGTGTCCTGTGAGAAGTTTTAGAAGATTTAGGAAGTTTAGAATGTTTTGGTTATTTTTTATTTTTTGTGCTGAGCAAGCTGTTTGTATATATATTAGTAAATATTTTGATTGTTTTTTATGTGGTGGGCACAGGAGCCCTTAGGATATGATTTTAATGAGATTTGTGTGGATATGAGGTCCTTTTATTTGTTTGAAGTCTTCTTAGATTCCCTTTGATACTGGACTGTGATCCAGGTTGTCCAGTTTTCGGTAAATTCAGAGGCTTATGGAGATGGGTCAATCCAGTCTCATGCCGGTAGCATCCTGCCTCTGGCGGGGTGTTACAGTTGTGGTATCCGAGCAAAGGTTTAGGTGTCGGTGACTGCAGCTACAGGGTATCCAATCCTCTGAGCAAGTTTTTTGCTACGTATAGACTATATAGGTCTTATGTTTGCTAATTGATTTATGGTATATGGTATGATATGTTATGACCTTGATTGATATGGATGATTTGGATTGTGAGTAGATGTTTGTATACTACGAATATATATATGTATGTGTATAGGTATATTAAGTTAAAAGTATGTGGTTTATTTAGGTATTTGTATAAGTAAGTAATATGAATTCCAAGTGTTTTGAGGTACGAGTAAATCTATGATGTTGATAGTCTGAAATGTGAACGAATATTTTGACTCATGTTTTAAAAACTTGATATTTGATTTTTGGCATAAAAGTATTTTGAAAAGAGAAAGGAAATGAAAGAAGAAAGAAAGAAAGTTTTTAGAGGTTTTGATTTTGATTACAAAGAATAAAGAAAATATTTCTACCTCGATGCTTGATTAACGTTTTCATATTTTTTTGATATGTTTACATTCTGACGCTTGTTGCATGTTTTTATATTTTTACGACTCATCATATGTTTCCGTCGGAGTGCTTGTTTAGGGTCTCGTCCATCAGAAATGGATTGACCCGCTACTTTGTCGACATGGGATCGTTTCGTTCATTATCAGATCTGTGCACACGATTTGGGCATTAGGCGATTGTTTATGTTTCGTCCAGTGAGGGATACTGGATGATCGATATGGATTTACGATGATGGATTTTGAAACTAATTTTGTTTACAGTAAAAGAGTTTTTCAAATATATTTTCAAAATGGTTTTTGAAAGAGATCGTTTTACGTTTTATATTTTGAATGATGAGAGAGATTGACAGATTTCAGACTATCAATATTATAAGAGCATGTAGGAGTATTTGTCACTTCTGGCTGTGACAATAGATGTATTTGTTGATATAAAGCTTATGTTCGTTACAAGAGCATGTATGTAAGTTTATGTTTAGTCACAGATTTTTTAAGTGTTGTGATGATTATGTATACTATGTTGTCAGCCATATAATGTTGTATGTGCGATTGGATATGTATGTATGAAGATTTTATATTGACGTCGTTTACATATATGATATAGAATGACATGATTTAAAATGAATGAGTTCTGTTTTGAAACTGTATTTGGTTATGTGTAAAGAATGTGTTATGTTCCTCATTTCAGAGGATATATGTGATTGGCTGTATAGAATCTGTGTTTGACTTTCTATTTCTTTAATGAATGAATTAGAAATGGTCAAGCAAATTCCTATGAATGAATATGGATTGAAATGACAAGGTTGATTTGATTCGGGCATAAAATGTTTGATTCGATGTGTTTTGTTTTGAAATAGCATGAGTTGTAATGATGTATAAAAGATGTGACCTTTGAAAATGTGTAAAGTGAGAGGATTCCTGAATACGGATAAGATGGTAATTACGTTCAGTTCCGAATGATCAGACATAAGGATGGAGAAATTTCGAGGACGAAATTTTTATAAGGATGAGAGAATATAATATCCTGAATATTGTTTTCAGAACGATTCTGGAATATTTCTGAATTTAAGTTTAGAATTCGAAGCACGATATTATTCGAAAATAAGACTATATGTGTTGGAAATAGGTTGGAATATTTTCAAGTGAAGTTTCATCGTGTTGGAAAACGTGTGGTTCTGAGAACTAGTTACGTGATTTCTGATTTTATCATTATACACGTAAAAGTTTCTTGTTTCGGCTATAAATATAGCAAACGAACTTCGATTGAGCTGATCTTGAATCATCGGACTCGTTTTTCCGATACGAACAACTTTTGTGTTCAACACTTTTCAAAATGTACATCAAAATGGCTTCAAGAATGTTAACTTCTGATAAAGCACCATGACAGGGACGTAATTGTAATTTTCGGAGGTCGGAACGTAATTTTTAGAAACTTTATTATAAATACCCTATAGTTTCTCATAATTGCTAAATATTCAGATGAGCCTAAACTATACAACTCGACCCCTTCATCCCCGTTTTTGAGAGAGAGGTCGTGAGCTCGATAGCCGGCCATCAGTCTTTGCCGACCGTGGTGCCAGTGAGGGGAGAGACGCCTGGTGTGGGCACTGCATTTTTACACATAGACCCGATGAGGAGTCTTATTTGGAGACAACTACCTTTTAAGTCACGGAGGTCATAGGAAACGGACATCGGAAGGGGAAATTCAGAATAAACAAGGTTCACTGTTTTCGTTCGTGCTGCGTTCGTTTTTACGTTCGAACGTCAAACGGATTGCGGGCGTTCGTGCCGCGTTCGAGGAAGCGTTCGAACGGTGTCGGTAATTCTGGTTTTGCTGCTAGCCTCACATCCAGCCCATTTAGCTCCCCAAAGCTCATAAAACACATCCCAATTAAATAAATAAATATTAAATTAAATATTAAACATTAAAATAAAACATTTAAACCATTTACCAATTAAAATAAACAATTACCAACTTAAACTAAAATCATGCCTAAATTAAACAAATCACATACTAAATCAAAATATAATCATACCAAATTAAAATCAATCATAACCAATTAAAGCCAATCATATATTTGACTTCCTAATCTAATAAGATAATTATCAATATAAAATTTGTATTCCTAATCCAAGCCAATCAAATATTCAACCTTCCCTATCTAGCCAAGATTTGTCCCCCCTCAATCTTTGAATTCCCTTAACCAAACCAAATCAAATCCCTCTTCAATTAGCCAAATCTCTTTCCTTGTCAAGCCCTAACCCTTCTCTATATAAGCAACCCCTACCCAAAGCCATTCCTCTCCTTCACACAACCTAAATCACGCCCAAGGCATATAATTGACACCCAAACTCTCTCGAAATCTCTCTAGACTCTCTCTACACACCCAAGACTAAACAAAAAAGAGAAAACACTTCACACATACACAAAAGAAAACAAAGAAACCACCACAAGCCACTACCCTCCATAGTTGAATCCAAAGCACCAACAGCCACCATAGCCGAATCCATAACACACAAAACTCACCCTTAGCCGAATCCTAAGACACGCCTAAACAACCTCATAGATTACCTTAAAACAGCAGCCCAAATCCTTAAAAAAATAGTAACATAAAAACTGCATAGATAATCTTAAGAATAATCACATATAATTGCACTAAGAACCCACACTAACTTGGAATAGTTCATTGAAAACGTTAAAACAGGTGGCCCGTGCAGTGAGCAGCAAGACCGAGGCCGAATAGGAGCAGAATGGAGTTCGAACCGCAAGCAAAACAGCAAGACAACGAATGAGAACAGTGAACCGGGAGAGTTGCGGAGCATCCACCCTTCCGACGATCGTGTACCGTACATCCGAGAGGTGATTTAAAAGGTTAGACCTGAGGGTACCTTTCCATTAGTTTATATTCGTTTTTTTTATTGAATTCTATTCGCATGAGAGTCGTTTATGAATGCATGTTGTGGCTTGAATGAAATGAGAGATGTGTCAACTCTCGCGGTATATCGGATGGAAACCCGGACATAAATTTCATAGCCGATTCCGAATGGACGGTAATATGATCTGTACTCGGGCCACAACTCCACGTACCGCTTGGGTAAACGGCATCATCTTTCTTTTGTTTTGTGTTGCTTTTGTTTATTTAGTTTTCTTTACTTGAATTCAATATGTTGTTTATTTATGCATGATTCAATCAAGCGCATGGGCTTAGTGAGTGCCAAAGGTCCTCCATTTGGGAGACAAAGAGCCGAAAAGGCCACCTTTGTGACACTACTTCGCCGCGCCGGTTGATGTGTGTTCGGTTGGATGCAAGATACGTTCAATCGGGCATATTTAGTTTGATATTATTGAGTTTATCTTTTATGCATGGTTCAATCAAGCGCATGGGCTTAGTAAGTGGAATGAAAGATCCCTTATGGGGAGAGGTTAAAACCCTTTACCACGATGCTTTGCCGCGCCGGTTGATGTGTGTTCGGTTGGATGCAAGACACATTCAATCGGACATACTTAGAATAGTATGATTGTCTTTATGTTTGTATGCATGATGTGATGTGATGCGCATGGGCTTAGTATGTTGGTCCAAAGGTCCACTCTTTGAGAGATCAAGAGCCCCCAAAAGGGCACCTTTACGGCAGTACTTCACCGCGCCCCTTTATTTTGTTGTTTATGTATTGTGTCCCATTTCATGCATCAGGTCTGTTCCCGTTCGAACGCGTTTACGAACGCAACTCGAACGCGCATGCATTTTTGCCTTATCATGCATCATGTCTCATTTCCGTTCGAACGCGTTCACTAACGCCATACGAACGTGAGCATTCTGTTTCATTTCCGTTCGAACACGTTATCAAACGCCATACGAACGCGAGCATTCTGTTTCATTTCCATTCGAACGCGTTTACGAACGCTACTCGAACGTGAGCATTCTGTTTTATTTCCGTTCGAACGCGTTTACGAACGCTACACGAACGCGCACACACTGAACTGAGTCTGTTTTATCATATTCATGTATAATTGCCTCTTGGTTGATCTTCCTTGTGTTATATAGCCAACTGTATTATTTGTATTCAAGCATGATTAGGCTGTTAGCATGTTATTTGGTTAATAGGTTCATGAGATAGTACTCAAGCATGATTATGTTGTTCTTAGTTTTCCATATCATAGGATTGAAATATGTTCATGAGATTGCCATGTGATGTTGCATGTTGTGATGAACTTGTTGATGTATGCATATGAATTTAGAAGCATGATATCTTTGGAAATAAATGTTATTTAAGCCTGGTTAAATTATCACATAAATCCTTTTATTACAAGTGACATAAGTAAGGGACCATTCCGAACCCAACGGTTTGAGGTCTTCCCTTGCGAGGGGTGAGTGCAGCCTTAAATCTCATTTTCCCGGTTCACACCGGGTGGCGACTCCATGTTATTTAATCCTTCCCAACTAGGCCGCGAGCCTAGGAACAACGTCGCCCAGGTCCTGTTGTCCACACCTGGACATCGTGAGCCTACTGGTGGCTGGCGACGACGCTGCAACCGTCGAAAATGGTGAAGAAATAGAAGGAGTCTCGCGAGCTTATATTTCCCGATCCCTACTCTTCGCTTCATTTCATAACCCGAGCCACCAGCCAAATCGAAGCTCTCAGAGAGTACTACCGGTTGGAGGTGACAGATTTTCCATTCTGTGTACGGTTGCACGTGAAACGAGGAAGGAAGATTAAGATTAATAGTGACCCATGGTGAACAATAACTCCGATCAGAATTCCGTCATTTCTAGCATGTTCATGGGATTGTTTGGAATCTGTATCTGGCCTCGAAACCTCGGTAAGACCTCACGATAAAAATCCGCTAATTTCAAGTTTTTCGCTAAATGTTCGGATGTATCCAGTATCTTTATAGAGTAGCGTAATGATATAAAATGAATTGTTTGAGTATTAATATATTGAATATGAGCATTCAGTAGAATCCGAATGAAAACGGAACGAATTAGATCGATCCGATAGATTATGCCAGTTTTTGGTAAAATTGGGTTTTCCGTGTATTAATATGAGTCAGTTCGGAGTGTTCGGAACCCTTCCGTAGAGTTTGTGAAAATTTTTTCCGGAAGATTATCCAAAAACGCATAAAGCAAGGATTTAAGTGAACTAGTGGTTTGGAATAGTTTATAACGATGTCTTAAGATTACTGAAACTGAAAGTATTGAAATCGGATTTGATTTGGTTATTCCGGAAAGATCTGAGATTTTATTATAGTTTAGTCGAGAACTCCGTAAGTCGTGTTTCTAACGACATTTAGCCATTTGTTTTGACAGATGTGACTATGACCTGGAGTGCTCGTGAAGCCAGGTAACTAACCCACGCGATGAGTACTTGAAAGTTGATTTATGTTCTTATATAAATATAGAGATGATTGAAGTATTTAGTTTAAGGCGAAAATAGATAAGAGATGGTATTGAGAACAAAGTGTGAAACTATGTATGGTTAAGTAATCGACCACCACAGGTATGGATTTTTGGTTGTTGCGATGCTATAAAGAGAAGTAATTGACGAGCTCAATGTCTATATGCATGTATTTATGTATGTAAGTGTATGAATATGTAATGGCATGCATATGTATACGTAAATGAAAAAGTATATGTATAAGTAATGATACACGTATTTGTATTGGTATGTGATGATATGCCATGGATAATTTATGTATGCTAGATCAGTAAATGAAATAAGTCCCGATTTCTAAATTTGTATTTGTAGTGAGATGTGTGTTATTGGAATAAGTTTATTAATGACTATTGCATATGATCTAGTGGTATAGAGGTTAGGTTGGTATAGGCTAAGTCTTTTCCGAGAGATGGAAGTTTGTGACTGATTGGATACGTGTATGAATGGTGAATGTTGACCGATAATTGAAGAATATGATTGATCGATAAATGAAGAGATGTGAGGACTGTGAGAGATATGAGATTTGATTTCGTAATAAGTTTTATATTCGTATGTTTGAAATATATGTATGTATATGAGTATTTGAATGATGTTTGGATTATTTGTCGTGTATGTGCTTATGTATGAAAAGTCGTGTGATGAGTTTATGTTATATGGTGTGAGCGCCTGTGTGTATGTTCGATTAGATGATTCGCGGTGTAGTAGTCGAGCTGGTTAGGAATCCGTTCGGATGAAATTCATCTCATACCTATTCTAAAATAGGTAATGAGTCACGTAAGTACATAATGTGTGTAAGCCAGTCGTATGTATGTGTTGTTGAATGATATGATATTTAATTATCGGTTATTGTGTGTGTTTCGTGGTTGGTTTCTTGATGTTCATAAATGTTTCTGAGTGTATGCGTATGATAGAATTCGTTTTTATGTATGGATCGTGTATGCTTATGTGAAATGAATGGATGATTTGAAACCGATGAGAATATCAAAGGTTATAAAGTGTGTTTGCCAAGTTGTAATGGTATGTCCGTATATATATATATATATAAGAATTACGATATTATATTTTCATGTATATAAGAGAAGTATGTTTTGAATTGAAAGAAGTGTGATTGTTTCATCGATTTGTTGATATTTCAAATATGCTTAATCTTATAAAGTATAATAAGTCTGACCCCATATCACAAAGACTGGAAATGGATTCGATGTAAAACGACTTGTTTGTGATGTTCGGGTCGATGCTTTGTGTGATTTGAATGTTTGGCTAATAGATTGGCATATATATGAATATGTAGATTTGAAAATTTATCATGGTAAAGTATAAAAGTTAATAAAAGTTGGTAAATCTGAACTTGTAACAATTTAATAATTCTGTTAATCTGTTGATATGTTTGACTTATTTGTTTATAGTAGCATGGTTACTTACTCAGTTTTTAAAACTCACACCAAACCCATTTGCTAGTTTTGTAGGTTGGCTAACAGACGGGTCAACCAATTCATCTATGGAAGTCATGCTCGAGACGCGGATCACCCAAGCGGCAGTCACCCTTGCAAGTGTCATGGGAGAAGTTTTAGAAGGTTTAGGAAGTTTAGAATGTTTTGGTTATTGTTTTATTTGTCGTGCTAAGCACGCTGTTTGTATATATATATTATTAAATGTTTTGATTATTTATGATGTGGTGGGCACAGATGCCCTTGAGTGTTGATAGATGATGTGGGCGGAGCCCTTAGGATATGATTTTGATGAGATTTGTATGGACCTGAGATCCTTTTATTTGTTTGAAGTCTTCTTAGATTCCCTTTTATGCTGAACTGTGATCCAGTTGTCCAGTTTTATGATATATCATGTCGAATTTTCGTAAAATTCAGAGGGTTATGGACATGGGTCAATCCTGTCTCCCGCCGGTAGCATCCTGCCTCCGGCGGGGTGTTACAATACCTTTATTCGAATTCGGATCCGCGGGACCTAAGTTTATAATTTTATTAATTTCATACAAATATAATTGAAAAATATTAAAAAAATCCAGAGTTTTAAATCTGATCCGGGTATACCTGGATCTAGATCCATGCGGGTTCGGAATTCCCAGATCAAGGTCCTTAATTTTATTAATTTCATACAAATATATTTGAAAAATAAAAAATCTAGATTTTTAGATTTGATCTGGGTATACTGGATTCGGATCCACGAGGGTCTGAAATTTTAGGACCTAGGTCCATAATTTTATTAGTTTCATACAAATAAATTTGGAAAAAAATTGAATTCTTGGATCCGGTCCGAGTATACCCGGATTCAAAATTCAAGGACCCAAGTCAGTAATTTTATACAAGTATACTTGAAAAAATTTAAAAAGATCGAATATGGATTTTCATATCCAATCCAGGTACACTCGGATATGGACTGAGTATACTCGCATCCGGATTCAGATATTTTTCTCGGATCTGGATCCACCAAAATACATCCCGGTCCAGATCCATGCAGATCTGGGTCTAAGTCCAAATTTTGCTATTCCGTGAAGTGAGCTATGAAAAATTTGGAGAAAGAACAAATTTTGTAAAATGACTTACGGAATTGTATTCCGTAAGTCATTTTTCTGAAAATGATTTAACTTTTCATTAACCATAATATAGTTTACATTGACCAAATTTTCCGTAAATGTCACAAATATCGTAAAATGTGGAAAACGTTGTCTGTAAATTGTTTTACTGCCAAGAAAAAAAGGACCGTAAGAGAATATACACAAGGAAAAAGACAATTTGAGACTTGCCCTTAGATTATACCAGGCAATAGTCCGGTCTAGCCTATGGGCGGATCTCCGATTTAATTCGCAGTAGGTCCGTCTCAGCGGAAATAGTCTCTTTATAAAAAAAAAATAAGGATAATACTACGTATATTGAATTTTCCTTATAATCTACTGAAAATTCTCTCATTATCCTTTTGTCTCCTAGAAGGGATCTTCATGGTAATGAAATATGTTTTGTATTATCAAATGATTGCTGCTGTTTTTTTTTAATAGTTATCGCATTGTCTTTATGAATTAAGTAATATAGAAGTTCTGCTGATAATAAAATTCATTCATTTAGTAAAAATGTTTTCTTTTTCTTGTTTGTAAAAATATGTAGGTGAAATTGAAGCGAATGGAGTTACAGAATCTTAACTAAAAGATAATCAAACCACTGACCTTGAGCCCGACAACAACGCCAAAATCCTTATTTAACTAAGTACTACTACAACCACATCCTCCGCCTCCGCCACATCCTCCGCCTCCACCACATCCTCCGCCTCCAGAATAAACAGTTGCTGCAGCACTGTACCAATTTGCATTATTATTTTTATTTCCACCACCACGACGCCGTTTCTTCTTCTTGGAGCTGTCGTCATCATCATCATCAACGTCAACACAAGCCAATATGACCATCGTTATAACTGAGATGGAAGCAACCACCATGCAAACCAATAACAAACCTCCAACCCATCCTTTGCTTTCTGCAGCAGCAGCAGCATCAACGACAGTAAACACATCATGCTCTCTCACCATATCTTCTTTTTCTCTGGTCTTCTTCCACCTTCTACCATTATTATATATATGGCTTGTGGCAAGCATTAATATATTATGACCACGCATATTTGATCATTAAGGATCATGAACATCAATGTAACACTTTATTATTTTGCATGTAATGCCATTTATTTTGTTTATTGGGTCGATTTTGAGGGACCATCAAGAGAATTGCATGCTTTTCCCCTATAATTGTAGATATTTACCTCTTATATAAAATTTATATCATTTGTTATATCGCATGTTATATTATCATTAATGTGTTAATTATGGTAAGATATTATCACTGTATGTGAGAGGGACAATGATCTTTTCTTGATTTTTATTTCTCATTATTTTTATTGTATTATCATCCGGTGACATGTGTTATATACAAAATATATATATATAATTAAAATTGAATTATATGTGATTAGATGATAATATTACAAAAATAAAGAGGGATATAAAGAGAAGGAAAAAATAAGGGGATGATCCGAATTCATATGGGACAAAAACTTTATATTTCAATGTTGTAATCGAATCAATTCTTATCTAATAACTATATATGTAGGATGTAGCACAACCTGTACATAATTTGCTTCAATGTTTTTTTTTCCTTTCATCATTTTGGTTTCTAATTTTATTACGGAATGATCTCTCGCCCCCAGTTTTAGTTCCAATAATATTTATTCACCGAAGTTCAAGAGGAAGAAGGTGGCTTTATAGGGGATTTTGGGAAAATCATTTGAATAACTGTATTGAGGCTTTTTGTTTTTTAATATTTAGAAGTAATTACTTTACAAATCAAGCTTTTAAAATTGTTAACGGCGGATTTTTTGTTATTCGGGAAAACCACTCCTTGAACAATCCTCCCTCAACTGTGAACTTGTTTGGTTTGGGGACCAAAAGCAAACTTAGCAAAAGATGGAAAACACACAGACAACACAGAGGATTTAACGTGGTTCGGCGGAATGGATCCGACCTACGTCTACGGGCACAAAGAAAATGAAGTTTTTATTAGGATCTCGGCTCAAGCCGACCTCTCTATCTCTCGCTTACAATAAGCTTTTTGCTCTCTTTTACAAGTGAAGAAACAAATTAGTCAACCCAAAGAGGGAACCCTTTTACAATGAATTCTCAACCCCTTTATATACTATGATAAATTATACTGTTACAACAGCTTATGACGTCTGCCACGTTTCCTTGTCATTATTGCCCATTACTCGGACGTTACTGTTCATTACTCGTACGTTATTGTCCATTACTCGGACGTTACTACTCATTACTCGCACATTATTGCTCATTACTCGTACGTTACACCCATCCAACCATCTGGCAGCTCTAGGTTTCATGTAGGGCTTACATCATCCATACATATGTATAAGGTTAGCATCCCCGACCTAGGTAACAGGGTCGGTGTGTCGGGACATGTAACATCTTTCATTGTGTCCACTAACAGATCGTGTCGGTGTGCCGAGATTCTAGGTGTTTGGTCTGATTTCCTTGACCGGGTCTGATCTGCTGAGTCGATCCTGACTTCAAAGGTTGTCCCGAGAGTCTGATATCGAGGCTGCCCTGAGAGTCTGATGCCAAGGCTGTCTCGAGAGTTTGATGCCGAGGCTGCCCCGATAGTCTGATGTCGAGGCTGTCCCGAGATGGATATCCCGAGAGTCTGATGTCGAGGTTGTCCCGAGAGTCTGATGTCAAGGCTGTCTCGACCACATCAGGTAAGTCTTCACAAATGTCCTAGTGCTGTCGGACCTGACCACCTCAGACATTAGCACCTCGGTGTCCCCATGTGTACCTCGGGATCGAGCCCCTCTCCCGACCTCTTTTCTACACAATGTCCTTCGGCCCTGATCTGTTAACTGCAATATCTATTCTACCTTCCATATGGATTCTAAATTCTTGGGAGCTGAAAACCACCATCAACATCTACCCCCCAGTTCTCGGTATCAATGAGGTAATGAGTTGATGTCATGAACTATAAAAAAAGATGGTGGTGCATGGACCTGGAAGCTGATATGGTGTCATCGGGCAGATACTCAATCTTGATCCAGTCCAAAATCTCAAGTATACTTCATATCTCGACAGGTACCATAACTTCAAGCTTCAATGCTTCTTGTGAGAATCCACGTCGGGTTCACAACCATGATCTGACACCTCTACTTTTGATTCGTAACTTGGTCATCTCTTCCGCTTGGCCCTCTCTGATCGAAAAGGTTGATCCGAGCTAACTCGAGTCAGCTCACTCATTGGCTTCTTTGCTTGAAGAAGCTCATCTCATGCCACCTCAGGCTGATACATGCTCTTGACATGCTGCAATCTCGGTGGGAAATGATCTGCAAAGACCTATAAAATAAAACATGGGTGACGAGGAATAGATCACATTGGGCTGATCACACATAAAAGGGCCTCGGCAGGATGTAACCCAGCCCCGAACTGATAATAATATATCGACCATAAGGGAATGTTCTCTCTTTGTGCCATCAATACTCGACCATGGGGGAGAAACTCCACCTTATGCCAACGAAGATAAAGAAGCCTAGGTGTGACGTAACCCGACCCCGATCCATTATAAGCACTCGGCCACAAGGGAATGCTCCCTCCTTGTACCACTCAATAAGAATAAGACCTCGGTGGGATGTAACCCATCCCCAAGCCAATAAATCACCACGGCATTGGCGGTACGAAAGCAGACCCGAGCCAACAAATCAATACGGCATCGGCGGTACGAAAGCAGACCCGACCCAACAAATCACCACAGCCTCGGTGATAAGAAAGCATACCCGAGCCAACAAATCTCTACAGCCTTAACAGTACGAAAGCAGACCCGATCCAACAATTCACTTTGGCCTCGGCAGTACGAAAGCAGACCCGAGCCAACAAATCACCGCGGGTACATATCATCAAAGTATTTCCACTCAGTTGCATCAGCATGGTGTCGAAGAACGCTGTCATCGCCAACTCTCTTATCATTATATCATCTTATGTTAGATTTGGTGTGACGTGATATAAAAAATCTTTCGAGTTTATGTGTCAATGGAAACTATCGCAACACATTTTGAGGTACCTTCTTCCCAGTACTACGGATCTTATACCGATTTTCTCCACATATTAGACAATTCTCAAGGAATTCATACTCTGCTCGAAATAATACATAATCATACTAACAGACATGTATCGATTCATACCCCAATCTGAAATAACGTAATAATTTTTTCGCCTCGTAATATGATTTTGGCAATTTTATGCCGGATGGTAACATCTGTCCAAGTAACTCTAACATCATATCAATATTTTTTTCGATTATTCCATTACTCACTCTAATGTAGAGTAGCTTGATAATAAAGTACAAAGTCGACATGTCAACACCATTAAATGGTACCTTTTTATCTTCTTCAAGTAACTGACTAAACACTTTTTATATGTCGTTCTCCTTCGGATATGATGTTTCTCCACCAAACAATTATGACATGTAGTTTCACTATTTATATTCGACGCTAAATGTTGATGATTTTAAAATTTAGCATAGAATATTAGGTAGCGACGCTAAACGTCATAATTTTTTACTTCGAAAGTACGTTGACGAAGCTAAATAATGTAATATTAGCGTTGTTGCTTCTGACGACGCAAGATATTGTTAATTTTAGCGTCTCCAAGTATTGACGATGCTAAATTATACATTTTACGACGATTTACTTGGCAACACTAAATCTTTGGACATTAAAGATCTTATTTCTTATAGTGTAACCACCTTCGACAACAGCTTTGACTACGGCTACTGGCGCTAGTGGTTCACACAGACCACTCCCTTGTGAACAGACGACGTCGAGTAGCCTTTCTCCACCGTTCACGAGCTGAGAAGTGTAATTATTTTTTGATAAGTGTGATTTATACTGACTTATTCATACATTCTTAACTTATTATTTTGTTAGGTTTCGTGCCATTTTACGTGTTTTGTACTTTGTTTTGTGTTATATTGATAGGAAGCAATAGAGCATGAATCTTGGGATAAATGAAAATGTTTTGTGAGCTTAAAAATACAAAGGAAGCAAGTGGGGAAGGCAAAAGATGCAAAAACAAGACATTCTGGCAGAGAAAGGTTGGCATCGCGACGCCACTTCTGACGTCACGACTCCACCAGCCATGAAGAAAACACCATAATTTCCGGATAAAATGGAGTCGCGATGCCAAAAGTGGCGTCGTGACGCCGTGGATAATTTTCAGACTTTTAAGGAATCCGTTTGCTACAAGCAGAAGGACTCCAAGACTTCCCTATAAATAAATAAGTGCATCCAAAACCCTAAAAGAGAAGTAGAAGACACAACTAGAGAGCTTAAAATATATAATTTAGAGAGGTCCAATGAGGGAATTGAAGAGCGATAAGAGGAGACGAATGTGGTGACGTTCGAAGACGAATGAATTCGATTTAGGTTTTATCTTATAGTTTCTTTCTTTAAACTCTAATGATGTCCAATATGTTCTTGACTCGGTTTTTATTTTTTTTCTATTTATTCATGAACTAATTTTATTATTTTAGATGATGATGAAGCCTATGATTGAATCTATGTGTTTGATTGCCAATTAACTATTATGAAGTTTTAATTAAGTTTATTTATAATTTCTTTTGTTAAATGCTTCTGGTTTGGTGGCCATAAATTAAATGATTCTATGTTTAGAATCTATCACTCGGGAGAGAGGATTTTGAATATGATCTATAATTCCATTGAAATTGTTAACAAAGAATCACAGAGCGCAATGAATAGTTAATTACTTGATTTTTATTGGGATATCGAAATCGGTAATTAATAATATTTCCACTCGGCACTCGGGAGAGATAGTAAAATAATTTAGGATTCTTAACTTATAAACTAAGAAATTAAGTAATCATTGATTAACATAAGGTGAAATCATACTCTAGAATTCCTCTCATCCTGATCTTTCTCAATTTAAACGTTTTAACTTTTCGCTTATTTAGTTTTTAGTTTTAATTTATTTTAATTTAAATTACTTCTACATAAAGTTAAGTTTATTAATTATAGTACTTATTGCAAATTTGATTTCAATCTATGTGGATTCGACACTCTATGTTCACCATTTACTAAAACTTGACACCGTATACTTGCAGTACAAAAATTTCACAACAAGTTTTTGGAGCCATTGTCGCGGATTTTTTAATCTTATGACTATTAATACTATTACCAAGTAACCTTAACTTTAATTTAAATTTTATTTTTATTTTATTACTTTTTCTTTCTTTATGTGCTTCAGTGGATGCGAAGACTTACAAGTCTCAAATCGCTCATGTTTGATCCTAAATTAAAAAATAACAGCGAGGAGACTAAGGAAAGAAATGAGAATTGAAAAAGAAGCAACGACTGCTGATAATATAGAGAACAACTCGCACCAGGTGGCAATCTGATATCATTTTAAGCTGGTCATTGATAATAATTATTCTGGTATTGCGCACCAACCAATTAATGCCAATAACTTTGAGCTGAAACATGTACTGATCAACATGGTGTAGAGGACCCCAACCTTCACTTAAGGATGTTCTTGGAGATGGCGAATACCATTAAGATTAATGGCGTGACAGTAGAGACCATATGACACGTTTGTTCTTATTCTTTTTAAGGGATAAAGCGAATGTTGGCTACAATCTATACCAATGGGGAGCATCATGATATAGGAGGATATGTCCACACGATATCTTAGGAAGTTCTTTCCACCCGCTAAATCAACCCAATTGAGAACATAGATTAGCACATTTAAGCAGTTGGAGATCGAGAACATGTATGCGACGTGGGAGCGATTTAAAGATCTACTCAGGAGGTGCCCACATCACAATTATGAAGATTGGGTCCATATTCAACTATATTATAATGGGTTGAATGGTCTAAACAAGACTATGGTTGATGCAGCTGCTGGGGGAACCATGTTCAAGAAAACTGCTGAAGATGCTTATGATCTATTGGAGGAGATGGCCATTAATAATTTTCAATGGCCAAGCGAACACTCGATGATGACTAAGGTGGCTGGTATATATGAGGTGGATCATATTGTTGAACTTACAGCTCAAGTGTCATCCTTCACGACTCATATAGAAATATTGAACAATCAATTGACCCAACCATCTATTGAAACTGTTGCTGCTAATAGAATGATCTTACCAGACATATGAGCAAATTTTGAGCAAGTCTGGTATGTGAACAATCAAAATTTCATCAACTATAGAGGTAATCACATGCCTAACTTTTATCATCCAAACTTGTCATATGCGAATACAGAGAATTTCTTGCAACCTCCTACTGGCTTCAATAATCAAAGAGCCGAGTAGAAACCATCCTTAGAAGACTTTATGAGTACATTTGTTACTAAAACTTCATAGAAGTTTGAGAAGAATGAGTCGAGGCTAAAAAATATTGAAACACACATGGGCAATATGAAGGCAACAATGAAGTCCTCAGAAGTGAAAATAGGTCAATTTACTTCTTTCATGGCTAATCAACAGAAACGGGCATTTCCTAGCAATACCGAGGTCAACCCTAAAGAGCAGTGTCAATCCATTACCCTCAGGAGTGGGAAAGAGATTAGAGATACTCCTAAGGATAAAGACAGCCAAGATAAAGAGGCGGTATTTCCTAGTACAGTAGCTCCTCTGTATAAGCCACCTGCAATCCCAAAGACACATTTTACATACCCTCAGCGCTTTCAAAAGAAGAAATTGGATGCTCAATTTACCAAATTCCTAGACATTTTTAACAAATCCATATCAACATCCCTTTCGCAGACGCGTTAGAACAAATTCCTAACTATGTAAAGTTTATGAAGAAGATAATGTCCAAGAAGAGGAAGCTGGATGATTTTGAAACAGTAGCACTCACAGAAAAGTGCAATGCCATCATATAGAAGAAGCTTCCTCCAAAGCTGAAAGATTCTAGCAGCTTTACCATACTGTGCACTGTTGGAAATCGATATTTTGGTAAGGCGTTATGCGAATTGGATGAGAGTATCAATCTCATACCCTTATCCATCTACAAATAATTAGGCCTAGGAGAGGCGAAGCCAACCATTGTCACATTACAGCTAGCAGATCCCTTACCTACCCATGATTAATAGTGGAGGATGTGTTGGTTAAGGTGGATAAGTTTTACTTCCTTGTTGATTTCCTTATCCTTGATATGGAGGATCATGAAGTCCCAATCATCCTTGGGAAACATTTCTTGGCAAGAAGCAAAACATTCATTGATGTGCAGAAATATGAACTGACAATGTGAGTGCAGAATGAAAAAGTCATCTTTAGTATTTTCAAAGTCATATAAAAACCTCAAGGTGATAAAGAATGTCACAGGATAGACATTGTAGAGAATGGAGTTGCAATGGACAATGACCTTGTGTTAGGTGCGTCTCCATATATTCAAGCGAAACACGTAGGGTGAACCAGTAGTTAGGTAACCAATGAATAAAGTGGAGTCATGCAAAGAAGATCCTCCATAGCCAAAACTGAAACTGATCCCAAAGTACCACAAAAAGAGGAATTAAGAGTCAATGCTCGCCCGAAGATGATCCTTGGAAAGCTAAAGGAGAGGTCGAGCCAATTTTACTATATGTGTAGTCCATAATTTTAAACTAGCAGAAAATCTATAGATCATAACCTAAGGGTGGAGCCAATAGCTAAACCATTAAAAGCTCATTGCAGATATTCAATAGTTGCTCTAACACAGCCAGCCAAACGGTATTTTTCATGTCATAATCAACAGTGGATAACAAAGAAGAAAGCACATGAGACTACATGGTCCGCTATATTAAAGCCACCATGACCAATTGGGTGGTTACGTCTAGTTGAAGACGTTAAACTTAGCACTAGCAGAGAGGCAAACCATATATTCATTTTTTATTTTCTTTACTTTAGTCTTATTTTATTGTGTGCTATTTGAGTGTTTATTAGTTTGCATGTGTATTTATGCAGTTACTAGCGCAACCCACTCAGCCCACGCAACCAAATTCTAACCAACATGAGTCTGATCAACTCCATGCATGGTAGTGTTGTTCCTCACTCTTTGTTTCTTTACGTGTATCTTACATTGAGGACAATGCAAGTTTTAAGTTTGGGGGTGTGTGTATGTTGGACAATTATGACCCATAGCATCACTATTTGTACAGATCATGGTGTTGTTGTACAAATTAACTATGTGACAAAGGAAATTGCCCTTTTATCATTTGTAATTGGATTACCTAGATGTATAAATGATAAAAGGTCCATATGATTAGTTCCGGGTTGAGATGATATGAGACAGTATCAATCCACGAAGGTTTAATCATTAAATATCCCTCGTCGGAGTATTATTAAGATTGGACATCGATAATGCGTAAAAGACTAGTATTAAACTTGTGCGCGTTGTGGGAGCATAACGACATAGTTCTCATATATTTGGGTATATGATACTCATGCAAGTGTAATAGGAGGTTGTGTTTACCGATGGTACGGAAATAGCTTCGCTCTGGATAGACCCCTCGGAATTCCGTTGGTAGTATGACTATGTGTCTATGGAAGTCCGAATCAGGGTAGGTGTATTTGGTTTTAACCTGAGACTTGCACCGCTAATACTTGCGACAATCAATATACTTTGGTTTTGGTCGTCCAGGGCTTTAACAGGTTCTGTGTACGCCTCTTCTGGGTATATTGAGAATCGTAGTGTATTGGGTGTGATGTCAAGATGGAAGTATCACTCCAGTCATAGTGGAGATGATGATCACGTAGGATACAGAACTGATGCTCTTTTATGCTGCAGCTATCGGGATATTATGACTAGGTCATGTTTATCCGATTATATAGACTAGTTACCAGAGATCCGATATGTGCTTCGTACGGGGCAGACACAATTCCAGCCCCAGGCCTTGCACGTGACATCCAATGCTGGATCGTAATACGCAATACTACGTATACTACGCCTGATATAGATCACATATTCCTTTAAGAATATTTCTGGAGAATTGGGTAGGCACAGTGCTTTGCTAGAAGCCAACAATGTCTTGTAAATAGGTAAAAATGTAGTTCTAGGTACGTACGTGTTCGGATAGTCCGACGACCGGATTTACTGCCAACATATCCGGGGATCTCATGGGTCGCTTCCCGAAGATTCACCGATGACGTATGACTCGCACTTTATTAATCTGTGATTAATTAATGAAGAGAGAGAAAATTAATATAGGATTAATTACAGAGATATTTTATCTAGGATAAAATCTCATTTAAAGAGAGAGAACATTTAATTTGGAATTAATCGATAAAATAATATATTCGATATATTATACGAAATTGGATTTCGACGCGGAATTAAAATTAGATTTTAATTTGGGCAAACGATTTAATTTAGAATTAATTCGCCAGCGACATGAATATTAATTTTGCTAGGCAAAATTATTTAATTTAATTTGATTTAATTACGTCGCAACGAAAAATTCGTTAATTCGGAATTAGCGAACCCGAGCCCGGGAGTGTTTGCGGGCCCACTCGCATTTCGAATGAAAGTGCGGCCCATAAGTCACATCACGCGTCACATCGCACATCATTCAAGTGATGGATGTCTTGTCACTTTGAGTGATTGACAACCAGTCACTATTCATGAGTGATGTGAGTTGTTGGATTGCATTTATTGCAATTTTGCCTCCAAAATTGTCTAAGCTTTTTGGAAAAGCTTTGACTAATTTTTGGTATATGTTTATTAGGTTTTTGGAAAACCAAATACACAACACACACTCTTCCTCTCCTTCTCTCTCACCTACGGCCAAGGGCCAATTCTTTTCTCCTTTGGCTTGCCAAAACCGAGAGTAAGAACAAGAACAAGAAATTTTGTGGCAAAATTTCAAGAGTGCTAGCACACAAAGGAGTCATCCAAGGTGATAGGGAAACAAACCCTTGAGCATGGAATCACCATTTGCAAAGCTTGGAGCTTGGAGCATCAATGGAGGGATGACCGAAAATCAAAGGAACACATAGAAGCCCATTGCCGAGAGCTTCCTAGGAGGAGCAAAAGATATGTGTTCGACGCATCGCATAACCGATCAATGTAAGTATGATTCCGCCATACTTCTTATTAGTATTCACACATGTTTCTATGCTTGAATTGATCTTGGGACTAATCTAGAAACCCAACAATGGTATCTTTAGCCATTTTGAGCATGAAATTGAAATTAGGGTAAAATTGATTTGAGCATGTTTGAGTGAAATTGATTGTTTAAATATGCTTGCATGATGATAACATGGTGTTATGCATGATCAATTTGATGAAAATTGGATTGGATCAAATTTTCCCTAATCACTTGGCTTTGCCGAATATGGTGTGTGCCCTAATGTCATGGTATTTTTTGATTTTGATCATTGGATGAGTTGAAATCATTTGGGAAATGTTGATTTGAAATTTAATTGGATTGAATTTTGAATTGGACAAAAAATTCCCCAATTACCGTGAATGATGTAGCATGGAAAATGATTGATTTTTTATTCAATTGTGTTTGACATGTTTTGATGATAATGAGCATAATTAATTGAGTAAATTGGTGTTTTGGAAATGTTAATTTGGTTAATTAATTATGGCATACACTTTAGGTTAATTAAATTATGAATTTTGGAATTTTGGTAATTTAATTAATTGGGCCAAATTTGGAATTGGGCTTGTAAAGTTGTAATTGGGCTTAATGGGCTTGGTTGGGCCAAGTTTGGTTTAGGCTAATTGATTGGATCCAATTGGGCCCAAAACCATATCTATAAAGTCCAAATATGACTTAATGGACCTTTAATATTAATTGGGCCTAATGGGCCTAAATTGGTTTCTTGGCAAATAAGGGTGATTCCTTAAATGGGCTTTGATATTTGGGTTTGACCCATATTGACCAAAAGTCCATGCCTTAAGAAATTAATTGAAAGCCCATTGGGCTTTAAATTAAATTGACATTGGATTTTAATCGGGCTTTGAGACCCATAACGATTAGATTTAGAACCTAAGTCGTAAAGGCACATTAAAAAATGTAATATTTAATTTGGAATTAAATAATGAATTAGTATTAAATACAAATTAAATTGGATTTAATATTGTAGTTTAATATAATTCAAGAATTCGTACTTTGAGTACTTATTCGTAAAACGAGTTTGACTCGCGCAAAATCAAATCGTTGTTTGAACATTGGATGGTCATTAATTTCAGATTAATTAATTGGATTAAATTGATTGATAATATGCTTCTGTGAATACATGGATGCGATGTATGAATAATGTATATCGGATGGATATTAGATGGGTGAGGGCAATTTTGGAAATTATTGTAATAAATTTAGAATTTATTAAATTGGACCTGTGTGTCCAGCCTATTACCTCTTGAATCTGTGTATTTCTCTTCTCACCTATTCCCCTCAATGTAAATGAGGTTTCTTTAGAAGTGTTATGTAATCGGGTAGAAGTAATACTTGTGCTAGCGAGAGAGAGGAAATGGAGAGATTTGTTCTAGGAACAATGTGTTTAAATATCCATCTGCATATCATTATTATTTTATTTATACGCGCCTTATTATATTTTTAGAATGCATGTTTAAGGGTGTATGATGGTGATACCTTAACAAAGATAATAAATTGGTTGCCAATTTACGCGAAATACCCACAAAATATAAGCGTTTTTTCTTCCATTGAGTGATTCTTACTCAAGATCCAAGACTGGCACTGGTTGTTGGCCAAATCAAGACTTTTGTCCGTCGCGGATGTGTTTGAATCATGAAGGCTTTGTTCCATATATCGGTGTCTTGTCCAAGTTGTGATTTGTTTGCCAAAGTCAAGATCACTTCTTGTCCATCGAATTCGATTACGAAGCTTTCCAAGGTCAATGGGTTCCGCTTAACTGGGATCACTTAGTTTGTTGTGCCAAAGCCAAGGCTTAGTTGATTCAGAGGAAAAAGGTTATGCAATATATTGGATATATTGGCATATATAAAATATATGTTTCGGACTTGGATGTCCACCTACTGGATCTAGGAATTGGATGGGATCCAATTGATCTTAGAGATCTACCTAATTAATTATCATACAATTTGTTGGCCAAAGTCAAGATTGTGTGTTATTTAACGGGATCCTATACCACTAGGAAACAAGGTTTCCCGAGTACTCCACAGAGGGTTAGAGGCTCGCCGAAAAATAGTGGGAGGCAAGTATTAAATTTGTAATATTCGTTTAGTTACTTGCCAATACGCGCTCATTTCAAATTTTTCGTCAAATAAATTATTTATTAGTTGGACTAATATTTAATCGTTGTTTTAATAAAACAGTTGGATTGTATTCAAACTATTTCAATTAATAGTTGATTTTATAATTGGATTATAGTTTCAATATAATTGAATTTAACCAATTTAATTATAGTTGATTATATAGTTAGACTATAGTAATTATTATAATAAATAGTACCTAATATCGTTGATTCGATAGTTGGACTATTGGAATCAAGATAAATGAAATATTAGCGTTTAAAATATAAACCTGGGTGAAAATATTTTAAACGGCTTTAATTTTCAAATTGGGAATAAAATCTCATGATAGTCCTGAAAATCGAGAAGTTACTTTATTTGATAGAGTGACGTCTCGAGCCTAAGCCCGGAGTTGAGCAAATAGTAGAACATGATATTTGGAATATTCATGTGATGATAACTTTAGTGCTTAATCCGTTATGCTTGCCGCAAAGACTCCTTAATTTCTTAGTCAGAACTAAGGATTAGATCCTTATAGTATGATATTGAAATTGAAGGATCTTCATAGATCTATCCTTAGATCTTAGAAGTACAAATTGCAATAGAAAACTCTTGGAGAGTTAATGGCTATACTCAAGAAGACAAAGCCAGAGTTTGCAATAGGGCAAGAAGCGCAAGGCGCATGTTACTTCGACATTCCGGAAGGCCAAAGCTTGGCCGAAGGCTTCTGGAGTGTGGAAAAAGGGGCAAAGGCAAAGTCATTATAATCTTCTGGGAAGACATAGGACATATCCCAGGATGTCGGCCTAAACTGTGGCAAACGGGGTCACTGAAGCGTGACTGCCGTATGGACAAGGCAGACATGAAGGAATTGAAGACGGGCAAGGCTCTGACTTCAATAATGTTTGTCATAAATATGTTCACTAATAGTATTAAAATTCGATTTTAGATACTAAGTGTGGTACATAAATATGCATTGATGTGTAGAATCTGCTGGTTAGCAGGATACTGACTTCAGTTGAGATCAATCTGTGAATCGGAAACGGGACGACAGTCGATGTTTTAACCGTAGAAACTTAAGTTTAGGAACTACCCTTCGGGTATGTACTTAAATTAGGAAACTGTTACAATGTAACTAGTTTGACTAGAACATTATCTTTATATCATGGTTTAACCCGTTGCGGGTATACCTTTATATTCTAGAACACTAAAGTGTTTTATTTTATAAAGATGATATTGAGATAAGCACATTAGATGTGAATAATAGTATTTATATTTTGAATATAAATAAATCTCAAACGTATAACAGGACAAACAAATAGCTCAAACTGATTTAATCAGTTGAGACTTATAAGTGACATTGTTGTCTGGGACACAATTAACAAGACTCGTATATCCACACTTTCGAAGAGTGGATACTAGGACGGATTTGATTCTATTCAAATAATGTCTACGAATTTAGTTTATTAGGCAAAGTGCCTAAAACACTTATTACTTGGTAAAAGTCTAAGTGCCACCGATCTGTTAGCCCTCGTTCATAGTGACGAAAGTGGGCCCATATCTAGCTATGCTAGAGGTGGATATGAATATTTCGTGACCTTTACGGATGTGGCATCGCGTTATGGTTATGTGTTTCGTTTGAAACACGAATCAGAAACTTTTCATAAATTCAAAGAGTTTCGACACGAAGTAGACAAACAGATCGGCTAAAGTATTAAACCGTCACGTTTAGACTATGATGAAAATACTTAAACAATCAGTTTCTCAATTACTTGAATGTGTATAGTATTCTTTCAATGAGGACTCCTCCTGGAACACCTCAGTTTAGCGGTGTGTCCAAACGGAGAAACCGAATTTTGTTAGACATGATAAGGTTAATAATGAGTCACTCTGAGCTACCATTTCCTTCAAGGGATACGCATTAAATAATGCAATATTTATTTTGAATAAGGTTCAATAAAAATCTGTTTGACAGATTTCATATCAGATATGAACAGGAAAGAAACTTGGTTTTCTAAATTCCTGAAGATTTGGGAATGCTAGGCATATGTTTGGATGATACCAAACTAGAACCCAAATCGGATAAGTGCCTAATTGTAGGTTATCCCAGGGAAACCAAAGTATAGTACTTATACAACTCACAAGAGAACAATGTAATTGTTGCTCACCATGCGGTTTTCCTAAGAGGAATACCTATATGCAGTGGTAAGTGAGAGGAAAGTAAAACTCGATGAAAATCGGAGTAATACTGTTCCAGGCACCGATTCCTTAATGGAACACAAATAGTTCATCAAGGATGAAACTATACCAATAATCTTCGAATACACAAGAACCGCGTAAGTCGGAGAGAGTCAGAAAACAACCTGGGAGGTATGGGTTTCTGATCTCACCTCATAAAGATGTCAATCTTATTGAGGAATACGAACTGACTACGTATGAGGAAGTGATACAAGGTATCGACTCCCTATTATGGCAAAGTGCCATGAAGTCCTAAATGGATTCCATATATATCAACCAAGTTTGGAACTGGTTGTTGTACCGTAAGGCATTGTGTCTATTGGTACTATATAAGTCTTCAAGGAAGACATACATGGATGGCAACATACAACGTACTAAGCTAGGCTTGTAGCGAAAAGGTATCGTTATCAACATTGTGTCGATTACGACAAAACCTTTTACTCGTTGCCATGGTTAAATCCATTTGGATAATGCTTGCTGATGCTGCATGTTTCATTTATG
This sequence comes from Zanthoxylum bungeanum, assembly GCA_019454045.1. NCBI lineage: Eukaryota > Viridiplantae > Streptophyta > Magnoliopsida > Sapindales > Rutaceae > Zanthoxylum > Zanthoxylum bungeanum. Next base: position 307,331 of record SKCR01026047.1, on the reverse strand, counting down.
AAATATGGCAGCTGAATGCCAAAACCGCTTTCCTTAACAGAAACCTTTTGGAGGATGTTTATAACATCCTGACGGTTTTGTCGTACTAAAACATGCAAACAAGGTTTGCAAGTTAATTCGATCCATTTATGGATTGAAGCAAGCATTGCGTTCTTGGAATTATCGTTTTGATGTAATCATAATGGTATATGATTTAATTCAAAACGAAAATGATTCTTGTGTACATAAGGAGGTTAGTGGGAGCACATTGATAGTGATTGTCCTAAAATGATGATATGTCATTTCTTGGAAATGATATTCTCATAATACAATCGGTGAAAGCTTGGCTTTCATGAAAATTCTCTGTAGAATTCTTGGGAGAGACAACCTTATTCTTGGAATAAAGATCTACTGGGATATATCTAAAAGTTTTTGGTACTCTCCGAGAACTCGTACATTGAAAAATGTACGTGACCTGATGTCTCATATACTTTGAGCATATGGAGTCACAATCAGGCCAATCCAAGTGATGGTCACTGGATTGATGTTAAGAACATCCTTAAGTATCTTAGATGAACTAAGGATGTTGTCTTATACTATGGAGAAAGAGAACTTGAAGTGACTGGGTTCACTGTTGCAAGTTTCCTAACCGAGTATAACGACTATAAGTCGCAATAACGGTACTATATAGTTTGAATAACGGAACAGTGAGCTGGAGATCTTCCAAGCAAGATACTGTTGCCGGATAAACAACACAAGCGGGTTATTGCTGCAGCTGAGGCAGTAATAGAAGCCATTTGGGTCGATAATAATCCTAATTAGATTAGGAGTAGTTCTGTTAGCAGCTGAGCTATGCTACAGCACAGGCTAAAGAATTAATGGTCTCATCAACGATCCAGATATATACTTCAATTTCATCTGATTCGTTCGGATCATACATCGTGGCGATGTGATGATCGAATAAATCGCATCAGATGATAACACTGCAAATCCGCTGACGAAAGCCTTTCCTCAGCAGAAGTTTGAGCGAACCGTACATAGTTCGGGTGTATGACACTTGAGTGATTGGCTATAGGCCAAGTGGAGATTGTTGGACAATTATGACCTATAACATCACTATTTGTACAGATCATGGTGTTGTTGTACAAATTAACTATGTGACAAAGGAAATTGCCCTTTTATCATTTATAATTGGATTACCTAGATGTATAAATGATAAAATGTCCATATGATTAGTTCCGGTTGAGATGATATGAGACATTATCAATCCATAAAGGTTTAATCATTAAATATCCCTAGTCGGAGTATTATCGAGATTGGACATCATAATGCGTAAAAGACTAGTATTACACTTGTGTGCGTTGTGGGAGCATAAGGACATAGTTCTCATATATTTTGGTATATGATACTCATGCAAGTGTAATAGGTTGTTGTGTTACCGATGGTATGGAAACAGCTTCACTCTGGATAGACCCCTCGGAATTCCATTGGTAGTATGACTATGTGTCTATGGAAGTCCAAATCAGGGTAGGTGTATTTGGTCTTAACCTGAGACTTACACCGCTAATACTTGCGACAATCAATATACTTTGGTTTTGGTCGTCCAGGGCTTTAACAGGTTCTGTGTACGCCTCTTCTGGGTATATTGAGAATCATAGTGTATTGGGTGTGATGTCAAGATGGAAGTATCACTCCAGTCATAGTAGAGATGATGATCACGTAGGATACGGAACTGGTGCTCTTTTATGCTGCAGCTATCGGGATATTATGACTAGGTCATGTTTATCCGATTATAGAGACTAGTTACCAGAGATCCGATATGTGCTTCGTACGGGGCAGACACAATTCCAGCCCCAGGCCTTGCACATGACATCCGATGATGGATCGTAATACGCAATACTATGTATACTACGCCTGATATAGATCACATATTCCTTTAAGAATATTTCTGGAGAATTGGGTAGGCACGGTGCTTTGCTAGAAGCCAACCATGTCTTGTAAATAGGTAAAAACGTAGTTCTAGGTACGTACGTGTTCGGATAGTCCGACGACCGGATTTACTGCCAACATATCCGGGGATCTCATGGGTCGCTTCCCGAAGATTCACCGATGACGTATGACTCGCACTTTATTAATCTGGGATTAATTAATGAAGAGAGAGAAAATTAATCTGGGATTAATTACAGAGATATTTTATCTAGGATAAAATGTCATTTAAAGAGTGAGAACGTTTAATTTGGAATTAATCGATAAATTAATATATTCGATATATTATACGAAATTGGATTTCGACGCGGAATTAAAATTAGATTTTAATTCGGGCGAACGATTTAATTTAGAATTAATTCGCCAGCGACATGAATAGTAATTTTGCTAGGCAAAATTATTTAATTTAATTTGATTTAATTACGTCGCAACGAAAAATTTGTTAATTCGGAATTAGCGAACCCGAGCCCGGGAGTGTTTGCGGGCCCACTCGCATTTCGAATTCAAGTGCGGCCCACAAGTCACATCACGCGTCACATCGCACATCATTCAAGTGATGGATGTCTTGTCACTTTGAGTGATTGACAACCAGTCACTATTCATGAGTGATGTGAGTTGTTGGATTGCATTTATTGCAATTTTGCCTCCAAAATTGTCTAAGCTTTTTGGAAAAGCTTTGAATTATTTTTGTATATATGTTTATTAGGTTTTTGGAAAACCAAATACACAACACACACTCTTCCTCTCCTTCTCTCTCACCTGCGGCCAAGGGCCAATTCTTTTCTCATGTGGCTTGCCAAAACCGAGAGTAAGAACAAGAACAAGAAATTTTATGGCAAAATTTCAAGAGTGCTAGCACACAAAGGAGTCATCCAAGGTGATAGGGAAACCGACCCTTGAGCACGAAATCACCATTTGCAAAGCTTGGACCTTGGAGCATCAATGGAGGGATGACCGAAAATCAAAGGAACACATAGAAACCCATTGTCGAGAGCTTCCTAGGAGGAGCAAAAGATTTGTGTTCGACGCATCGCATAACCGATCAATGTAAGTATGATTCTGCCATACTTCTTATTAGTATTCACACATGTTTCTATGCTTGAATTGATCTTGGGACTAATCTAGAAACCCAACAGTGCATGTAGTGATAGTTCCTAGTTTCTGCTATTTTCAAAAACAAAAAAAAAATAACAATTTTTTAAGTCATACGTAGTAAATCATATGTCCAATTGATGAGTTTTGGTTGCTCTAGGATGAAATCTAAGAAACGATAAGTGCCCAAATGACTCTTATTTGATGCCTTGAGTATGTGATTTAGGTTATACTCATAAGCACATAAAAGTATGTTTCTACAAGTAAGAGCCTAGGTAGTTGTCAATGTAACTGTTTGAAGATGAATAACCATTTTCTTAGATATTTGTCTCTGTTTATAATTATTTATGATAAATGGTATGGTTAGAGAAAAGAAAAAAAAAGATTCTTTAAAAAAAATAAAAAGAACAGAAAAGAAAAGAAAAAATACTTTTAAAATGAGATAAATCACCCATAACCGATAAATGTGAAGCTACCCATGGGCGAGTTTTAGTACTGCTATGAGGAGAAATGCTACCTTAAAGGATATGTGAGTCAAAAGATTATGAAAAACAGAAGTCATATCATATCGAGCTTAATAGGAAAATACATAGCACTTTTAAGTATCTAGGTTGGTTAGACCCATCAGATCCCCATTTTTAGACGAAATCACTGCGTTGGCTACTTAGGAGTCGAGCTGTGACAGAATCTTTACACACACATTGTGAGTCTGACTTAGATAATTTATTCAAGAAATCGAATTTAAGTTACATTGAGTACTTTGAAGGTTCTGTGATTTCATTGGTAGGCATTCTTTGAGGAAAATATTATGTGTAACTACCATGACTGTTTTATTTGTTTCTTTATTTTTTTTTGCATGATTGCATGTGCATGTTGAATGACGCTTGTAGGTATCATCGTTGTAAGCCCTCACAGGATTATAACTCGTCCACTAGGGCCGCCTAGGGGTTTAAAGGCTTGTTGCATATGCTAAATGCAATTGTGATCCCTACGAAAGTGGCCTAGTTAATTTAGTAATTTTTGTTTGTTTACTTTTATTTAGTTTTTATTTAGTCTTTTGCTCGGTCGGGACTAGAAAAATCTTAAGTTTGAGGATGTTTGATAAGTGTGATTTATATCCACCTATTCATACATTCTTAACTTATTATTTTATTAGGTTTCGTGCCATTTTACGTGTTTTGTATTTTATTGATAGGAAGCAATAGAGCATGGATTATGGGGCAAATAAACATGTTTTGGGAGCTTATAGATACAAAGGAAGCAAGCGGGGAAGGCAAAATACGCAAAAATAAGACATTCTGGCAGAGTGACTGACGTCGCGATGCCACCAGCCATGAAGAAAACACCATAATTTCCAGAGAAGTTGGCGTCGTGACTCCTTGGATGATTTTCAGACTTTTAAGGAATCTGTTTTCAACAAGCAGAAGGACTTTAGGACTTCCCTATAAATAAATAAGTGCGTCCAAAACCCTAAAATATGAGAAGAAGACACAACTAGAGAGCTCAAAACACATAATTTAGAGAGATCCAAGAAGGGAATTGAAGAGCGACAAGAGAAGACGAAGGCGGTGATGTCCGAAGACGAATGGATTCGATTCAGGTTTTATCTTCTAATTTCTTTCTTTAAACTCTAATGATGTCCAATGTGTTCTTGAGTCATATTTCATTGTTTTTCTGTTTAGTCATGAACTAATTTTATTATTTTAGAGGATGATGTAGCTTATGTTTGAACCTATGTGTTTGATTGCCAATTAACTATTATGAAGTTTTAATTCAGTTTATTTATATTTTCTTGTGTTTAATGGCCACAAATTAGATAATTTCATGTTTAGAATCTATCACTCGGGAGATGAGAATTTGAATAAGATCTAGAATATATAACATAGGAATTTTATAGAGTCCGTGAGGCCTATAATTCCTTTGAAGTCGTTAACAAAGAATCACAGAGAATAATGAATTGTTAATTACTTTATTTTTATTGAGATATCGAAATCGGTAATTAATAATATTTTCACTCGGCACTCGGGAGAGGGAGTATAATAATTTAGGGTTCTTGGCTTATAAACTAAGAAATTGAGTAATAATTGATTGGCATAACAAATACATGGGGGATAGTAAGGTGAGATCATACTTTAGAATCCCTCTCTTCCTGATCTTTCTCAATTTAAACATTTTGACTTTTCGCTTATTTAGTTTTTAGTTTTAATTTAGTTTAATTTAAATTGCTTCTAAATAAAGATAAGTTTATTAATTCTAGTACTTATTGCGAATTTGATTTCAATCCATATGGAATTGACACTCTATATTCACTATTTACTAAAACTTGACACCGTATACTTACGGTACAAAAATTGCGCAACATTTGTCGTGAATCTGCAGTTCTTTGATGAGCTACCGCCTAACTCGCCGTTCAAACCTTAATAAAAAATGTTAGATGCCACCTATCGTCTAAGCGGCGTCTAAGCTATCACCTAGACTATCTTTTAAAACATTAGAGTAAAGCAAAAATAACCATGCAAGGCAAAAAAAAAAAAAAAAAAAAAAAAAAAAAAAAAAAAACCCTCCCAAAGTTGCGTTATGCTATGGACAGCACCAACAAGAACCAAGAGCAATCTAGCCATTTTTGAAATATTTTTTTATTTCCTCTGGTCGGGCATGACTAAAATACGGGCATTTATTAGATCCGAATAAAGATTAAAAAAATATTTAACTTATAATAAATAAATTGGGCTGCCGTAAAAAATAGGGCACATCTTGTTTTTGTAACTGGTTGACCCTTTAAATTAAAAAAATATATAAAAATATAAAATATTTAAATATTTTAAAATAATTAAATATTTAAAAAAAAACTAAAAAATATATATATTATAAAAAATCAATTTCAAGTTTAATGGTAATTTTCAAGTTTGATGATCAAAATTGTAAGTTAATTGTCAAAAATTTCATGTAAGCATTGCTTTCATATCAATTGGTATAAATTTCAAGTTTGATGATAACGTTTCAAGTTTAATGCTTTCAGTTTTATATTATTTTTCAATCATTAAATGAGTTTGAAGTTATTATCCAATATTTCAAGTTTAAGATTAATGGTTAAATGAGGTGATTTCAAATATATTATTATTAGTTTCAAGTTTAATGGTTCCAGTTTCATCTTTGCCGATTTTAAGCTAATTTATCAATTAAGCTTAAGGTCAATTTTCTCTATTGGAATAAATAACTTATATGCAAGTTTCTAATCAATAAGCATGTAATAAATAAAACTTGCAATATGTAAAGAGTTTAAGGGATAGAGAAAACGTCACCGAGATTTATAATGGTTCGGCCAATAATGTCTACGTCCACTCCTTCAAGCCGCGCTTGAAGCTTTTCACTATCAACCGAGTTTTTGCCGTGACTCACTCGCAACCTAGAGTTTTACGCAAGGTGCACTCCAAACCTTTACACTTTGAGTTTTAGATCAAGGCTCACTCAAAAACCTTTACAGTGAGTTTTCTTCGTAGGTGCACTCACGAACCTTTACAATTTACCCAAACAATGGGATTTCACAAACCACAAGTGTTTTCAAATTAGAAGTTGTAAAACACACTTGGGCACTCATAATAATAAAGAAGATTGTGTGAGTTGGTTACCCAAGTGATCTAAGCTCACTACAAATATATATTGAAGGTATAGTGTGTGAGCTTGATGTATGAGTGTATATGATTATGAAGGTTTATGAAACACTCTTGTTTTTGCTCTCTAAGAAATGATATGAAGGTTCTAACACTTGAAAAAAACGGATTGGGGCTCAATTTATAGTAAAATGAAAGCAATGCCCCAACAGCACTTTCTGAGACCGGTATGCCGGTCTCTGACACCGGTATGCTGGTCTCCAATGGATTTATGATCATTTGGAGAACTAGCTGTTAGATCGGTATGCTGGCCGGTATGGACACCGATATGATGACCGGTTTAGGTCATGCCGGTTCCAGTGAATGTGCAATGTGAAGGCCTTGACCGTTATGGTAATCGGTATGAGGACCGGTTTGAGTCATGTCGATTCCAGTAAAGGAATTAGTCGTTAGGCTCACCGGTATGGGACCGGTATGGACACCGGTTTGGTTTTTCCGATTCCAATGACTATGCAACCCTTAGGTTCACCAGTATGGTGACCGGTATGGGTATCGGTATGGTCCGTGGCGGTTCCAATGAGCATGCAAAACAGAGCATCTCACCGGTATGGATACCGATAAGGGACCGATATGTCGGTCTTTGTACCAAAAATGCAAATATGAAGGTTTTAAAGCATTTTGTACGTGAACCTAATGCATGTAAGTGAATGTGCATGTTTCCTATGAGCTTAGGCACTAGAATAAACAATTCACATTACAATTAGAGCCCTAAGCTAAGACTTCACATAAATCCTTTAATGTGTGCAAGTCTTCACATTCTTCGCTCTTCACTCTCGTTGCATCATCAAAATCCATTATGCGACTATGTCGCTAACAATCTATCCATCTTTGATGATGGCAACCCCTTAAAACTTATTAGCTTCTGAGAGTCCAAATATTGACGATTTTGCTCCCCCTCAATGTGTGATTGTCTTCAAGATAGCTCTATAAGACTTAGACAAACACATTAGTACATTTACTCCCCCTTAAGATAAGGATGAGGGTAAAACAAGTTTTAATCTCATTGCTAACGATTTCTCCCCCTGTGACATTATCAAAAAGTGGAGAAGTAAAATTTTAAGTGTAAATGAGATACCAATGAATGTGTGCATTCTTAAATGATGATACCAAAATTTATAAATATGTACATTTGGCATTTCCCACTATTTGTCATAAGATGTAGAAATCATGCATAGAATATTTCTCAAATTTTATACCAATGATTACCAATTGAATAATGATCAATGCATTTCAATGATTTCTTCACACAATTATGATAATAATTAATTAAAAATTCAAATATTCATGCATTTCATGATACCAGTGGAAAATTATTTCAATATACATTCATTTCATTTCATTCAAATATGTTAAATGGCAAAGGCATGTTCAATACAAATCAATCAAGTAATCACACATATATGTCATTTAACTCAATAAATTCAATGTGATACTAATTGATACAAGATGGGGTTTAAATATATGATTAAGGCATTAATGATATCAAATGAACAATTGATACCAATATAAAGTTGAGTACATTGCCTAATCACTTGTATGCTTCAAAATATTTATACCAATTTGAAATAGACATACAACATAATTTAGAGGAAACGGTGACAATGTTTCCGTGAGTACGGATTTTACTTATTACCGTTGTGATTCCTCATTTCTTTAAGCCTTTGGGATCAATTCACAATTCTCTTTAAGATTCATTCCCAAAGCTCCCCCTACAAAATTATCAAGTGCATTTTGGTACCCAAACTTTCTTGGGTACATAGGGGTTAATCTTGATTCCTTGAAGAATCCATGCATTTTTAATCACATTCATGTTCATGCACTCAAAAATTTTGTGTCCCTTTTTATTGCATGCATGACATGTGATTGTGGGACATAGGAACTGGGCGACGCATGTTGTTCCGGGCTCGCGGCCCGGTCGGGAGTACGGAATAGTCCGGGGGATTAAACCGGAGAATAATGGAGTCGCCACCTGGTGTGAACCAGGAAAATGAGATTTAAGGCCGCATTCACCCCTCGCAAGGGAAGACCTCAAACCGTTGGGTTCGGAATGGTCCCTTACGTATGTCACTTGTAATGAAAGGATTTATGTAATAATTTAATCAAGTTTAAGTAACACTTATTTCCAAGAGTATCATGCTTCTAAATTCACATGCATACATCAACAAGTTCATCTAAATTTACATGTAACACATATCCGAATTTGCATACAGCCTATTAGTATGTAATTTATGTCTCAATTTGCATACATAAAGATTAACACACGGCAAGCATACAAGTTAATAAACACATTATACTCATACATGTGGGGAATACAGATGAACGACACCTACACAATCTTGCATAATGCATAGAAACAATCAGGTTTATCATACGAATGAATAGCTACTAGGGACAATTAGGTACGAAATATGATGAAAATAACTCAGTTCAGTGGGTGCGCGTTCGTGTAGCGTTCGAGAACGCGTTCGAACGGTGAACAGAAGGCTCGCGTTCGTATAGCGTTCGAGAACGCGTTCGAACGGAGCCAGACCTGATGCATGAAACATTAAGAAGATGCGTGCGCGTTCGCGTAGAGTTTGATAACGGTTCAAACGGTAAACAGAAGGTTCACGTTCGTATAGCGTTCGAGAACGCGTTCAAACGGAACCAGACATGATGCATGATGAAACTAAGAAAATGCGTGTGCGTTCGCGTAGCGTTCGAGAACGAGTTCGAACGGTAAACAGAAGGTTCGCGTGCGTGTGGCGTTCGAGAACGCGTTCGAACGGAACCAGACCTGATGCATGCAACACATTCATAGGCAAACAAATCCACAATGTGGGACCTCACATATCCGATTGAACTCATCTCACATCCAATCGAATATACACCAACCGGTGCGACAAAGCATCGTTGTGGGGACACAGAAACTGGGCAACGCATGCTATCCCGGGCTCGCGGCCCGGTCGGGAGTACGGAGTAGTCACGGGGGACTAAACCGGAGAATAATGGAGTCACCACCCGGTGTGAACCGGGAAAATGAGATTTAAGGCCGCACTCACCCCTCGCAAGGGAATACCTCAACCGTTGGGTTCGGAATGGTCCCTTACTTATGCCACGTGTAATGAAAGGATTTATATAATAATTTAATCAGGCTTAAGTAACACTTATTTCTAAGAATATCATGCTTCTAAATCCACATACATACATCAACAAGTTCATCTAAATTTATATGTAACACATATTCGAATTTGCATACAGCCTATTTGCATGTAATCTATGTCTCAATTTGCATACATAAGGATTATCATACGGCAAGCATAAAAGTTAATGAACGCATTGGTGGACACAGAAGCGCAAACAAATAGCATTCTTACTAGCATGCATATTAAGAAAAGATATTTAAGCGCATAACAGAAATAGACAACTAGAGAGGTAATACCAATGCATAACGTAAAAAGGGGTAACTATGTGCTAAGATGGACATGTCGTAATGTGATGCAAGAGGATCTATTTACCGTGGGCGTTCGTGCAGCGTTCGTATACACGTTTGAACGGTAAACAGAAGGTTCTCATTCGAGTAGCGTTCGTAAACGCGTTCGAACGGAAATGAAACAGAATGCTCACGTTCGTATGGCGTTTGTGAACGCGTTCGAACAGAAATGAAACAGAATACTCGCGTTCATATGGCGTTCGTGAACGCGTTCGAACGGAAATGGGACCTGATGCATGATAAGGTAAAATGCTTGCGCGTTCGAGTCGCGTTCGTAAACGCGTTCAAACGAGAACAGACCTGATGCATGAAATGGGACGCAATATATAAATGGTGAATAGTACAATGCGAGGCGCGGCAAAGCATCGTGGTAAAGGGCTTTAACCCCTCCCCCTGGGGGATCTTTCATTCCACTTGCTAAGCCCATGCGCTCGATCACATCATGCATGCAAACATAAAGAAAATCATATCAAACCAAGTATGCCCGATTGAACACATCTTACATCCAACCGAACACACATCAACCGGCGCGGCAAAGCATCGTGGTAAAGGGTTTTAACCCATCCCCATAGGGGATCTTTCATTCCACTTACTAAGCCTATGCGCTCGATTGAATCATGCATGTCAAGAATTAAAAGCGATAACATCAAACTTGGTGTGTCCGATTGAACTTATCTTGTATTCAACCGAACACACATCAACCGGCAAGGCATAGCATCGTGGTAACGGGCTTTAACCCCTCCCCATAGGGGATCTTTCATTCCACTTACTAAGCCCATGTGCTCGATTGAGTCATGCATACAGAGAATTAAACGCAATAATGTCAAACTTAGTATGCCCGATTGAACGTATCTTGCATTCAACCGAACACACATCAACCGGCGCGGCAAAGCATCGTGGTAAAGGGCTTTAAGCCCCTCCCCATAGGGGATCTTTCATTCCACTTACTAAGCCCATGCGCTCGATTGAATCATGCATACGTAAGCAACATGCAAAATTCTAATGACGAAAAGTAAATAAACCAAAGCAACACAAAATAAAAGAGAGTGCCGTTTACTCAAGCGGTACGTGGAGTTGTGTCCCGAGTACAGATCATATTACCGTCCATTCGGAATCGGCTATGAAATTTATGTCCGGGTTTCCATCCGATATACCGCGAGAGTTGACACATCTCTCATTTTATTCCACAGCCACAACATACAACATCTCACAATCCATGCATATCCATCTACTCAAGGGCCACAACATGCATTTCAACATGACAATCATGCAAGCAATATTTAATAAATAGTACAAAAAGTGAGTGTGAAATATACCCTCAGGTCTAACCTTTTTGCGAACTTTCAGGCTTGCGTTTCATGGACGTCAGAAGGGTACAGCTCCTCAACTTCTCCGGTTCACTGGTTTAGCGTCCTAGCTCACCGCTTTGCTGTTTTGCTTGCGGTTTGAACTCCGTTCTGCTACTGTTCGGCCTCTGTTTTGCTGCTCACTGTTCAGGTCACCTGTTTGACGTTTTAACGGACTGTTCCAAGTCTTTGTGTGGGTTCTTAGTGCAGTCTTGTGTGATTATTTTAAGGATTATGAATGCAGTTTTTATATTACTGTTTTAAAGTTTTTTTTAGGGACTGTATGGGGCTGTGATTTTCGGTACTTGTGAGGACTGTTTTGGGGCTATATTTTTCGGTGATCTAAGGTGTTTATGGGGGTGTAATTTTCGGTAATGTGTGGAGGCTTAGGGGGCTGCTATTTTCGGTTATGGAGTGGAGAAGATTGTGAGGTTTATGGACGTGTAGGGCTGATTGGTTTGTGAATGTGCTTTTAATGTGAAGGCTTGGGGTTATTTCCTTTTCTCTTGTGAGTTGTGTGAGTTGTGTATATATTATGTGTATGAGCTAGAGGTTGGAAATTCTTTTCTTCTTTTATCTTGTGATGGGCGTGAACTAGGAGTGGGATGGCTTGGAGAGGTGTGGTTTATATAGAGAAAGGCTAGGGCTTCACCTTGTCTCACAAGGAAGGGATTTTGGCATTAAAATGAGGATTTGATTTTGTGTTGAGCAAGGAAAGTCAAAGATTGAGGGGGGACAAATCTTGGCTAGAATAGGAAGTCAATATCTTTAATTTGTTATGATTGATTTTAATTAGGCATGACATCTTTTTAATTTAGTATGTGATTGGTTTAGTTAGGAAGTTAATATATTTGATTTATCTTCATTAGGTATGATTATATTTTGTGTTTTATTTAATTGGTAAATGGTTTAGATATTTTATTTAATATTTAATGTTTAATTTAATTAAATTGGGATGTGTTTTATGGGCTTTGGGGAGCTAATTGGGCTGGGGTGCGAAGCTAGCAGCAAAACCAGAAACACCGACGCCGTTCGAACGCCAATTCGAACGCTACACGAACGTCCGCAATCTGCCTGACGTTCGAACGAAGTAACGAACGTAGCACTAACGAAGACAGTGAGCTCGTGAAATGAACTTGATGACGTACTTATTTCGAATTTCCCCTTCCGACCTCTGTTTCCCGCAACATCCTTAGCTAAAAAGGTAGTGCCTCCAACTGAGACTCATCATCGGGTTTCACATGCAAAAATGCAATGCCTACAATCGTGGTAAAGGATTTTAACCCCTCCAAATAGGGGACCTTTAATCCGACTTACTAAGCTCATGCACTTGATCGTATCATGCATACAAAGATAAAGGCAATCACATCAAACTTGGTATGCCCGATTGAACATATCTTACATTCAACCGAACACACATCAACCGGCGCGGCAAAGCATCGTGGTAAAGGATTTTAACCCCTCCAAATATGGGACCTTTAATCCGACTTACTAAGCCCATGCGCTCGATTGTATCATACATACAAAAATAAAGGTAATCACATCAAACTTAGTATGCCCGATTGAACATATCTTATATCCAACCGAACACACATCAACCGGCGCGGCAAAGCATTGTGGTAAAAGATTTTAACCCCTCCAAATAGGGGACCTTTAATCCGACTTACTAAGCCCATGCGCTCGATTGTATCATACATACAAAAGTAACATGCAGAATTCAAATAACGAAAAATAAATAAACCGAAGCAACATAAAACAAAAGAGTGTGCCGTTTACTCAAGTGGTATGTGGAGTTGTATCCCGAGTACAGATCATACTACCGTCCATTCGGAATCGGCTATGAAATTATGTCCGGGTTTCCATCCTATATACCACAAGAGGCGACACATTTTCCATTTCATTCAAGCCACAACATGCATCCACAAACGACTCTCATGCGAATAGAATTCAATAAACAATCAAAAGACGAATATAAACTAATGAGAAAAGTGCCCTCAGGTCTAACATTTTAAATCACCTCTCGGATGTACGGTACACGATCGTCAGAAGGGTGGATGCTCCGCAACTCTACCGGTTCACTGGTTCACTGCTCTCGTTCGTTGTCTTACTGTTTTGAGTCGTCGTTCTCCATCTTTTGCTGCTGTTTGGCCTCTGTTTTGCTGATGTTTCCTCTGTATTTTCCACTCACTGTTCAGGTCACTGTTTTGGCGTACATGGCTACTGTTTTTGGGGTTTTTGGTGCAGTTTGGTGTGTTTATTTCAAGGATTATAAGTGCAGTTTTTATGTTACTGCAGTTCGAATTTTGGTTGTAATTTTCGGTGGTGGAGGGCTGCTATTTGTGTGTTTTTAGGGCTGCTGTATACGTGTTTTAGGGCTGCTGTATGGGCTGTTTTTCGGTGATACGAGGTTGCTAAATGGAGGTATGATTTTCGGTGATTAGGGGAAGGAGATGAAGAGAATTTTTGTGTTATTTCTTTGTAGTATGCGTGAACATCTAGGGTTTCTTGCTGTGATTTTCGTGTGAGTTGTGTGTATGAGCTAGCCTAGAGGAGGGTAGTGAATGGTTCTTTTATAGGCAAAGGCTAAGGTTTATAGGTAAGGAAGGGAATCAAGTAAAGAAGGGAGATGTTTTGATTGGTTTATGAAAGGAAGGAATCTTGTGTAATTGGTGGGTGAATATCTTAATTAGGGAGTTAAAATATTTGATTGATTTTAATGTTTATTTTAATTTGGTATGTGATTTTTAGATTTGTTTTGATTTCACCATGTGTTAAATATGTGTTTTAAGTGGGCTTGGACGTGTGGGCCAAGGCTTGGGCGAATTGGGCTTAATGTGAGGCTAGCAGCAAAATCAGAATTACCGACACCGTTCGAACGCTTCCTCAAACGCGGCACGAACACCCGCAATCTGTTTGGCGTTCGAACGTATACACGAACACAGCACGAACGAAAACAGTGAACCTTGTTTATTCTGAATTTCCCCATCCGATGTCCTTTTTCTGTGACCTCCGTGAGTTAAAAGGTAATGTCTCCAAATGAGACTCATCATAGGGACTTATATGCAAAAATGCAGTGCCTACAGTGATATTTTCATTTTTAGCAATGTTAGCATGGGAATCGGATGCCTTAATAAAATAATTCTTCAAAAATTTCTATTTAATGTAAGGCCTATATCATAATCATTCTCTTTTAAAAGCATATTTTTGGGATCAAATTAGCATATTGAAATTTTTCTGTCCCAATGTGAATTTACTAACAATGTTTTACAAATCTATAACCTTTTTATTTAATAAAACAGTTTCATTCAAAATAGATTCGCAATCACATGTTTTTGAGCTAGATGGCATGTTAAATATGGCATTTTCAAGTTCTAGCTTTTTCTCTTTTAAACATGTATTTTTATCATTTAAACATGTTATTTCTTTTTTATGTTTGGCCTTTAAGCAAGTAATCTCATTATCTAAAACATGAATTTTATCCATACAAGATGCATGTTCATTTTTAAGTGATGAATGCTCATTTTTAATCAATACATGCTCATTTTTAATCAATTTATATTTCTTTTTAAGAATATCACACAACTCATTTAAACCAAAAGCATCAAGTAAATCATTATATTCTTGAGAGTTGTGTATCTTTTCTTCTTCATTTTCAAAGAAGAAATCCTCATCCTCGATAGCCATGAATGCTAGGTTTGTTCTTGCTTTGATCTCTTCCTCCTCGGATGAGCTTGAGTCGCTATCGCTCCAAGTTGAAGTAGCTTTCAATGTATTTTTCTTGGATTTTCCTTTGAATTTTCTCAATGGGTAATCGGTAGCTATATGACCCGGCTTGTCACACTCATAGCAAACTAATTTTTTGTGCTTCCGTGGCTATTTTTCTTCTTTCTTCCCTTCCAATTTTGTTTTTCCTTTAAGCTTAGCGGATTTGAGAAGCTTCTTGATCTTATTGGTTATTATTGCCAACTCATCATCACTATCTTCTTCACTTGAGCTAGCATCATCTCTTTTTCTTGCATTCAAGGTAATATTCTTCCTTGTTCTTTTCTCAGCTTCCTCATTTTGATCCATTTTGATCTCCAATTCATATTCAAGTAATTTTACGACCAAATCATCTAACTTCAATGTGTTTATGTCGTTTTCTTCCCTAATGGAGGAGGTGTAGCTTCTATATTTTTTAGGGAGTGTCCTAAGAATTTTCTTCACTTGATCGGTTGACCCAATAATTTTCCCTAAAGCACATAGATGGTTTATAATGACTGTAAACCTTGAAATCATGTGATCAATCTCTTCCTCGGATTCCATTTTGAAACTATCTAATTCGCACATGAACAGGTTGATCTTTGATTCCTTCACTTGGCTTGTGCCCTCGTTGATCATTTCTAGAGAATTCCATAAATTGTGTGCATTTCCAAAATCCGGAAGCTTGTTAATCTGACTATGATCAATAACACATAGGAGATGGTTGAGTGCCTTAGCATTTGTAGAAATTTGTGCAATTTCCTCATCGATCCACTCAAAATGAGGCTTAGGAATCTCTACACCATTACTATCACTCTTTATTGGCGTTTTTACACCCTGTGTGATAACCTTGAAGGATTGTGTATCCACGGCTAGAATGTAGTTGAGAAACCTCTTCTTCCAATAATTGTAATCGGTTCCGTTGAAGAATGGAGGTCTAACAATTGAAAATCCCTCGGCAATATTTGACGAGTTGCTTGTAGAAGCCATGATCACTTTCTCGGACGGGTAAGTCTTTGATGAGAAAACATATCTCTGATACTAACTGAAATTACCTACAAGCACTAGTGACAAACAATCTCTATATACCAAAGAAGGGGGTGAATTGGGTTACGGCTAAAATATGCGGAATTAAAAATCTTTGCCGATTTTAAGCTAATTTACCAATTAAGTTTAAGGTAATTTTCTCTATTGGAATAAATAACATATATGCAAGTTTCTAATCAATAAGCATGTAATAAATAAAACTTGTAATATGTAAAGAGTTTAAGAGATAGAGAAAACGACACTGAGATTTATATTGGTTCAGCCAACGATGCCTATATTCACTCCCCCAAGCCGCGCTTGAAGCTTTTCACTATCAACCGAGTTTTTTCCGTGGCTCACTCGCAACTAAGAGTTTTACGCAAGGTGCACTCCAAACCTTTACACTTTGAGTTTTAGATCAAGGCTCACTCAAAAACCTTTACAGTGAGTTTTCTTCGTAGGCGCACTCACGAACCTTTACAATTTACCCAAACAATGGGATTTCACAAACCACAAGTGTTTTGAAATTAGAAGTTGTAAAACACACTTGGGCACTCACAAAAATAAAGAAGATTGTGTGAGTTGGTTACCCAAGTGATCTAAGCTCACTACAAATATATATTGAAGGTGTAGTGTGTGAGCTTGATGTATGAGTGTATATGATTATGAAGGTTTATGAAACACTCTTGTTTTTGCTCTCTAAGAAATGATATGAAGGTTCTAACACTTGGCAAAAATGAATTTGGGCTCAATTTATAGTAAAATGAAAGCAATGCCCCAACAGCCCTTTCTGAGACCAGTATGTCGGTCTCTGACACCGGTATGCTGGTCTCCAACGGATATATGACCGTTTGGAGAACTAGCTGTTAGACCGGTATGATGGCCGGTATGGACACCGGTAAGATGACCGGTTTAGGTCATGTCGGTTCCAGTGAATGTGCAATATGAAGGGCTTGACCGGTATGGTACCCGGTATGAGGACCGGTTTGAGTCATGCTGGTTCCAGTAAAGGAATTAGCTGTTAGACTCACCGGTATGGGACCGGTACGGACACCGATTTGGTTTGTAACCGGTTCCAGTGACTATACAATCCTTAGCTTCACAGGTATGGTGACCAGTATAGGTATAGTATGGTCCGTGCCGGTTCCAGTGAGCATGCAAAACAGAGCAACTCACCGGTATAGATATTGGTAAGGGATCGGTATGCCGGTCTCTATACCAAAAATGCATATATGAAGGTTTCAAAGCATTTTGTTCAAGAACCTAATCCATCTAAGTGTATGTGTATGTTTCCTATGAGCTTAGGCATTAGAATAAACAATTCACATTACAATTAGAGCCCTAAGCTAAAACATCACATAAATTCTTCAATATGTGCAAGTCTTCACATTCTTCGCTCTTCACCACTGTTGTGCTTCGACATCTTTTTGTAATGTCTCGCTTTCGCGCGTCGAAGTCTTCACTCTCGTTGTATCATCAAAATTCATTATGCGACTATGTCGCTAACATAATGTTATAAGTTTCATATTATTTTTCAAGAAATAAAAGAGTTTCCAATAGTGGCCCAATATTTCAAGTTCAATTGGGTAATTATTTCAACTCCGATTAAGTTCGGATCGGATAGTTTGACAATAAGATTTTCAAAGTTTCCAAAAAAATATAAGATTATTACATTATCTTTTTGTTTTGTTTTACGAAGTATTTATTCATAATCTATTTTTCATATTATTTTTTATTTTATGTTTATAAAATCATACTAATTGAACAGGAATTACAATATCAAATCATACACACCTCACCACTCTTCAAACATTGTACGATGCAACATTTGAAGAGTGGTGAGGAGTAGGGGAAGTTGAATTGAACCCAAATTTTTGACGATTCAATGTACGATGCAGGCGTTGAAAAGCAAATATTAATTTATCTCTCGAGAATATTGCTTAGACAACCTGAAATTCAGGGGAGCCAAAATAATTAATCCATGTTTGTCCAGGGATTTGATCGAGCGACTTTCAAATAATTATCCAAGTTTGAATCCTAACAAAAATAAAGGTTAAAAAATTAATTTGGACTATGTTCACCCCTATTTTTTTTTTTAATTAAAAAGTCAATTATAATTAATAATAGACCGGATGAGTATGGCATGACAAAATAATTAATTCATATTTGCCTTAAAAAATTTATTAAGTGATTTTCAAGTAACTTTAATTAACCGATCGTCCGAGTTTGAATAAGAGCATGAAGCTTATAATATAAATTTAAATGTTTTCCACTCATTATTTTAAGGATTATAGAAAACCTTGGAGATGGATTAGACAATTTTAGCTAACCCAATAAATGAAGTAAATTAAATCAACAGTAGATCATATATAACGATGGAGACACATTGTCAATATCTTTCACAAACAAAACTAACTAATCAACCAAATATGGAAATCAATACCCAATTCAAATTCTCCACCCAATTTCCAAAATTATATATATGCATGATTTAGCCTAATATTATACATTCTTGTAGGAAATTCTTCAATTAGGGTAATTCTGTCTTTTGGATTGAATTGGGTGCTTGTGAGGGGTACAACCCTTTGGGGGGTTGCACCCCATCCCAAAGGGTGCCCTATTGGCACCCTTCCATGCCTTATATAATAAGGCTTGATATCCAAAATACAGATACAGAAAGATATCCGATTTTTTCTAAGGAAGAGACATTGTTTTCCTTTGTTTTTTGAGAGAGTTTCACACATATTCCTAGTTCATACACTTGTTAAGGAGTGCTCCTTGAACAAGAAGATTCCAAGTAATCCTGGGAGAACGTTGGCAAAACGAATCCGTAAAGCACCCGTGACGGAGCCAATAAGTTCTTAAGGACAGAGATCATCTCGAC
Source organism: Zanthoxylum bungeanum (assembly GCA_019454045.1). NCBI lineage: Eukaryota > Viridiplantae > Streptophyta > Magnoliopsida > Sapindales > Rutaceae > Zanthoxylum > Zanthoxylum bungeanum. Next base: position 288,134 of record SKCR01026047.1, on the reverse strand, counting down.
TTGGACAATTCTGTGATCTCCATTTTCTGGTTTGTTTTAATGGTTTTCTGGTTTTAGGGTTTCATGCATCTAGATCTACTTTTGTTGTTTTGATCTGTTTGATTGCAAGTTATATTACTGTTTGATGACACATATTTTACAACAATCTTAAGAACTTATCGCTCTAGTGTTATTAGATAGTAATTCGCATGTTAGGGTTTGAATATTTTCTGGAAAATACGAACTGTGCATGAAAAACCCGTAGGGCGTTCGAACGCCCGACGCACGCGAAGACTAAATATTTGAACTTTCGTTAGAACGTTCGAACGCGTCTTCAAACGCAACTCGAACGCAAGCCTTCTGCCTTAGAACGTTCGAACGCGTCCTAAACGCAACTCAAACGTAAACTCTCTGGAATCGTTCCGTTCGAACGCGTTCATGAACGCTATACGAACGTGAACTCTCTGGAATCACACCGTTCGAACGCGTTATCAAACGCTACTCGAACATGAACTCCCTGGAAACACTTCGTTCGAACGCGTTATCAAACGCTACGCGAACGTAAACTCTCCGGAAACACTTCGTTCGAACGCGTTATCAAACGCAACACGAACGCACACACACTGGACAGTCTCGTTCGAACGTAGATACGAACGTGACACTAACGACTTTGTCCTGTAAGTATCATAAACTGCAAACTTTAATTAATATTAACCCGGTTAGTCATATACTGTAAACACATTAATCTTGGTAGTATAGACTTAAGTTATTATTAAGTTGTTCAATTATCACAAGCATTTACATAGTGATAAAGTTGAAACTAATTGTGTGTTGCATAATTGGTTGAGAATTTAAAGTGTAATTTTACACAAGTAATTCCATCCAATCTTGATTAACATATATATCTACACTTATCGTAATAATTGTGCTATTGGAAGAGTGTAAATCTGGGTTGTGAATTGCTAAAAGATCCTATTGGAAAAGGTGTTCGAGAATAATATTCGTTCGTTCAATTTTCCTTAAGTATCTTTAGTTGAAATTCAATGACTTGTGTTTATTGGAACTTTCGTCCATTAGAACAACAAGTGACTACCTAGTACATCACTTTGAACAAGATCATTCGTTGATCATTGTGCAATTCGTCTTTCGTAGACTGATTGAACCCTGTTGAATTTCCTGTCACAAATGGCTAGCGGAAATATCAAAGAATACCGGTCTCTCACGGAGAAAAGCCGGAGAGAAATTTGGTGGGGCAAATTTCAAACAGTGGCAGAGCAAAATGCTGTTCTACCTGACAACTCTCCAGTTGGCTAAATTCCTCAAAGATCCTCTGGGTCATGTGGAGGGTGAATCTGAATTGGCCAAGGAAGAGCGAGAACAGACTTGGATGTCTGGAGACTTCTTATGCAAGAACTACCTTTTGGGTGGTCTTGACAATACCCTGTACAATGTGTACCAAGGCATGACTTCTGCGAAGGTTCTCTGGGAATCTCTCGAGAAGAAGTACAAAACCGAAGATGCCGGACAAAAGAAATTTGTCGTGGGTAGGTTCCTGGACTACAAGATGGTAGTTTCAAGGACGGTGATGTCTCAGTTGGGTGAACAACAATAGATCATTCATGAAATACTGGATGAAGGAATGAAACTCTGTGAGACGTTTCAAGTTGCCACCATAATTGAAAAGTTGCCTCCATCATGGAAGAACTTCAGGAGCTATCTGCAACACAGAAAGAAGCAGATGAACCTTGAAGACCTTGGAGTTCGATTGAGAATCGAACAGGACAACATGATGTCCGAGAAGGCCAGCTACAAGACTATGGAGTCTAAGGCCAACATCTTTGAGGATGTAAAGGGTAGCAAGAAAAGAAAGAACAGTGAAGCTGATTCTTCCCAAGCGAACAAGAAGTTCAATGGGAAGTGCTACAACTGTGAAAAAAAAGAGCGGTCATATGACAAAGGACTGCAGAAACAAGATATCTCAGGACAATGGCAGGATAAATGAGGCCTATGTCACTGAAGATGAGCAGTTAACTGATGAGATTTCAGAAATGAATCTCTCAACAGTGGTAACTGAAGCCAACTTGGTTGGGAATCCGAGAGAATGATGGGTAGACTTTGGGGCTACTCGTCATATCTGTGCTGATAGCAAGATGTTTTCCTCGTATCAGAAAGGTCGATGGCGGCGATCATCTGACAATGGGAAACTCGTCTACCTCTAGAGTGGTTGGACAAGGCACAGTAGTTCTGAAAATGATATCCGGAACGGAGCTTACATATAATAATGTTTGCATGTTCCAGATATTCGGAAGAACTCGGTCTCGGGTTTGTATTTGTTTCTGACAAGATTGTATTGACCAGAAATGATGTCTATGTAGGAAAATGATACCTCGCTGAGGGTCTTTTCAATGACTGTCAATTGTGCTATTAATAAAGCTGAAGCTTCTGCTTATATTATTGAGTCACAAAATGTATGGCATGAGAGGTTAGGACATGTTAATTGTGGATGCTGGATTTCGGCCGAGGTCCACAATCAGAATTTGTAGGTTGGGGGCATCAGCGATCCTGCAAAACAAAGGTAGAGTGAGCGGGAGGAGACTCCCCACCGGTGTGGGGGTGCCGGGGGCACTCCGACGCTCAAGTCAGTAGTATGAAATGAGCAGTGAATAGGTAAATAGTGAAAGTAAGGTTTGATATTACCTTAACTTTCTCTGGATGGCCGTGAGGGCGAAGAAATTTGGTTAGGAAATATAAAGCTAAAAGAATAGAGAAGAAGAAGAAGCTTCGTCGGCTCAGTCTCAGAGCTCTGCCCTATATCTTGATTTACGCCGCTATTATAAGTGCAAATGATTACTTAGCAATTGGCATAACCCACTATATGCTAAGATATATTTATTTAATGATCAGAGTGGAGAATACAATTATATTTAGGTTGAGTGGAAAATGTTTGGTAAAGATTTGGCGGATCCTTTATCTGCGGTGGATTAAGGGTTTTCTTGGGCTTTACCTTGGGCTTTACTTGGGCTTCCGATATTCAGATCTCTGTCTATGGGCCTTATCTGACATTGGTTTTGAATGGAAAGACAGTTTTGTCCATGGCCCAAATTTGGCACGTTACATTAATTATGATACATTAATTAACATGGACCTTATACCTAAATTTGCATTGATAGCCAACATGAGTGTGAGGCATGTGTTGAAGCAAAAATACATAGAACATCATAGAACGAAGTTCTGAACCCTTGGAACTTGTACACATTGACGTATGTGACATGAATTTTGTGCAAACAAGAGGCGGTAAAAAGTATTTTGTCACTTTTATCGATGAAAGCACAAGATTCAGTTAAGTGTATTTGCTGATGAGCATAGCTGAAGCTATTGAGAGCTTTATACACTGAGAGCGAAGTTGAAAATCAACTTGGCAAGAAAATCAAAAGAATCAGGAGTGATAGAGGTGGTGAATACGTTTCACCATTCGGTGAATATTGTTCTGTGCACGGAATTATTCACGAAACCACTGCTCCTTATTCTCCTCAACAGAACGGAATTGTGGAGCGCAAAAACCGAACGTTGAAGGAAATGATGAATGCCATGTTGACAAGTTCGGGTCTGCCCCAGAACTTGTGGGGGGAAGCTTTGCTTTCCGCGAACTACGTTCTGAACAAGCTTCCTCACAGAAGACTAGACAAGACACCAAATGAATTATGGAAAGGTTTCGTACCTTCCTATAAATACCTCAAATTGTGGGGGTGTCTTTCCAAAGTAATGGTTCCTAAACCTAAGAAGGTTAAAAAGGACCCAAACTGTTGACTGTATATTCTTCGGATATGCTTGCAACAGTAGTGCGTATCGATTCTTGGTACACAAGAATGAGATTCCTGACATCAATCCAAATGTGATGATTGAGTCAAGGAATGCAATATTTTTTGAAGAGACATTTCCTTGTAGGGAAAGACAAAGAAGAGAGTCTCTCAAAAGAACTGTTGATACTGTCAATGACAGTGATCAGATTGACCAAGAGTCAAATTAACATGGAAATGTTGAGGCAAATGAACCTAGACGTCGTCTAAGTCATTTGGACCCGATTTTCTGACATACTGGTTAGAAAATGAGCCTCAAAGCTATGAGAAAGCTATGTCTTCTACGAAGACACCTCTGTGGAAAGAGGCTACGAACAATGAGATTGATTCAATCCTACAGAACCATACTTGGGAGTTGGTTGATCTTCCACCAGGTTGTAAGCCACTGGGCTACAAATGGAAAGATGAAAATGGATGGATCAATAGATAAGTACAAGGCGAGGTTTGTCATAAAAGATTATAGACAGAAAGAAGGCCTTGTTTACTTTGACACATATCCACCAGTGATTCGTATCACATGAGTAGAATGCTTATAGCCATAGCAGCTATATTTGGTCTTGAAATACATCAAATGATGTAAAGACGTCATTCTTGAATGGTGAATTGGCTGAAGAGACTTACATGGAACAACCAGAAGGGTTTAATGTTCCTGGATAAGAACAGAAGGTGTGCAACTTGTAAAATCCTTGTACGGATTAAAACAAGCACCTAGACAATGACATGAGAACATTGACAAAGAGATGTTGTCAAGTGGGTTTAAAACCGATGAGTGTGATAAGTGTATATACACCAAATCAACTCAAGAATGATATGTCATTGTATGTCTCTATGTAGACGATATGCTGATAATTGGTAATAATCATGAATTGATTCAGTTTACCAAGACAGTGTTAACCAGCAAATTTGATATGAAAGATTTGGAGTAGCTAACCTAACTTTTCCTCTATCAAAGAATACTGGCTTAAGCATATCGCAATTAGAGTATTCAAGGATCATCGGAAGTCTGATGTATCTCACGAATTGCACACGAAGTGATATCGCTCAAGCTGTGAATAGGCTTAGCAGATATACTAGCAATCCAGGACATAACCACTGGAAAACTATAGTAAGTGTTTTTGAGGTATAAGAAACTTCAAAATATGGGCTACATTACGAGAGATATCCTGCTGTTCTAGAGGGATACAGCGATGCTGGATATCTGATATAGTGGATTCCAAATCTACGGTTGGATTTGTTTTCACACTTGGTAATGCAGCCGTTGTGATGGAAATCCTCGAGGCAAACATGTGTTGCCCGGTCTACTATGAAATCAGAGTTCATAGCATTAGACAAAACAGCGGAAGAAGCAGAATGGCTTAGAAAATTCCTGGAGGATATTCCTAGTTGGGCCAAACTGGTGCCAACGATACATTGTGAAAGCCTATCGGCTATTGGGAGAGCCCAAAACACAATGTATAATGGTAAGTCTCGACACATACGTCGGAGACACAATACCATAGGTCAACTGCTCTCAAGTAGCATAATATCGATCGATTATGTTGAGTCGAAGGAAACCTAGCGGATCCAGTAACTAAAGGTTTACCTCGAGAGCAAGTTGAGAAGTCATCGAGGGGAATGGCGCTTGAAGCCTATAATCTAAGAATTGTCACTGTGGAAACCCAACCTAGTTGACTGGAGATCCAAGATCTAGGTTCAAAAGGGACAACAGAAACTTTGTGCAATTCAAAACAAGCACTGAAGAGTTTCGTACTCTTTCCCATTCCGATAATGACGCTGAGTGCTGTCTGTCATTGGTTAGGATAAGCTAAGGCTTTTAATGATCACTATATTAGGAGATGAGTCCTAATGGGGGTAAAGACAGATTACTCTTCACAGCAGATCACCTATTTCAAGTAAGAAGTGAGGCCGCTTCCATGGGAACCTTAAAGGCGGGTTACCCTAAAGTGCTTGATGAATCCAGGACCGTTGTTCAGGGCCAAAATGAACACAACCGTAGAACGGGAAAATGGTCGAATTAAAGCTGTGTGTTGGCAATTGTCTTGGTTTACACCAACGGCAGAACAGTTCAAGACTATGGGTCACTGGTTTGCCAAGTAAATCCGATTGTCACTCACTAGGAAAGGTTCAAGGCAAAAGCTACCTATTTCGATGCAGCTTTAGTTCATGATAACTCTCTCAATGTCTCCGTGTATATTTGAAGAATTGTGGGGGATTGTAGGAAATTCTTCAATAAGGGTAATTCTGTCTTTTGGATTGAATTGGGTGCTTGTGAGGGGTAAAACCCTTTGGGGGGTTGCACCCCATCCCAAGGGTGCCCTATTGGCACCCTTCCATGCCTTATATAAGAAGGCTTGATATCCAAAATACAGATACAGAAAGATATCCGATTTTTGCTAAGGGAGAGACATTGTTTTCCTTTGTTTTTTGAGAGAGTTTCACCATATTCCTAGTTCATACACTTGTTAAGGAGTGCTCCTTGAACAAGAAGATTCCAAGTAATCCTGGGAGAACGTTGGCAAAACGAATCCGTAAAGCACCCGTGACGGAGCCAATAAGTTCTTAGGACAGAGATCATCTCGACTTGGACAATTCTGTGATCTCCATTTTCTGGTTTGTTTTAATGGTTTTCTGGTTTTAGGGTTTTCATGCATCTAGATCTACTTTTGTTGTTTTGATCTGTTTGATTGCAAGTTATATTACTGTTTGATGACACATATTTTACAACAATTCTTTCATTAAGTAAATGTTATGATCAAAGCAAAATTTCTGTATGTGACAAGAACATTCATGCTACTAATGTTAGAATGTATATCCTAAAATCAGTTATGAATGTAATGGTTTAAAATATAATATTTGTAATACAGTTTATTATTTAATTAATAAAATATATTTGTTAACTACACATTATTACATTCATATTTTATATGTATGTCCCGAGACATTATATCATATGAATATCATTAATCTAAAAGATGTTTGCGATTATGAGAGTCAACGATATTTATATATGTCTTAAATTAGGTTCTTGGTAAAATGTGATTGTTATAAAAGACAATGATTTATCACTTGACCAATATTATTGTGTGTCGCCCAGATTAACATATGATGTTAATAGAATGGACGATGAGTCTTATATCATAATAACACAGACAATAGATGTTTCATTGGTAGAATGAAATATCGAACACGATCACGGAAACGTAAGATCACAAGGTAATATTATCTAAGGTCATTGATCTTCGTAATAATACATTAGTGTCGTCATATCCTCTTACCTGAGATCATCTAATGACTTATGCGATAGTACTCTTGGTTCACTAGTATATCCTCATTCGACTATCCACGTCCTTTAAATAAATGCTAGATGGCCCTGAGCGAGTAACGTATGAAGTCACGTATGTTTCAAGATGGGATCTGATAGCTTTGCTAATAAAAGTTAGAGATGTTTCAAGGAAACTCAAAGTTATGGATATAAGTCTTTGGCCAAAGCAATCGATATCTTAGAGATATCAAATCCACAAGATAAAATTTAAAGATATATCGAGTATAAGGATTTGACCTTACCATGAAATAAACATCATATATCAAAATGAACCTCAAGTCCACACCAACACATCAAAATCATCACCTAAGGGCTCTGTGCTCATATCATCTATCAACACTCAAGGGCTCAGTGCCCACAAAATCATAAGCAATTAAAATATTTACTTAATATATATACAAACAACGTGTTCAACATGACAAATAAAATATTGATCACAAATCCTAGACCTCTAAAACTCTTCCCAGGACACTTGCGAGGGTGACTGCCACTTAGGTGATCTGCATCTCGAGCATGAATTCCAAAGCTGTTGTGATTGACCAATCTGGAAGTCAACCTGCAAAACTATCAAGCTGGTTTGACGTGAGTTTTAAAAACATAGTAAGTAACCATGCTAGTATTACAAACAAACAAGTCAAACATATCAATAGATTATCAGAATTACTAAATTGTTACAAGTTCAGATTTTATTAACTTGTTATTATCCTTTATACTTAACCCATGGCAAATTTGCATATTTACATATCTACATATGTGCCAATCTAATAGCTAACATCCAAAATATACAAAGCAAAACTCGAATACTATAGAGTATATCGTTAACATCAATTTCACTTCAATCAAGTGAAACATGAAGTCATGTATCTATACTTTTATCATAAATATCCACATTTGAAATATCATCAAATTGACAAGTCAAAAAAACTTTCTCATATTCAAAATATTTTTTCTTCTATTCAAAACATACTTTCTTCTATTTAGTTACAAACTATCTCAATACCAAAATAACTTACTTCATCATTTTTTAACTACGATAACCTTACAATAGCTTAACATTTGGATTCCACTTGCTTTCACACATACATAGCACACTTTTCTTATATTCATGTAAATCTCATACATTCAGAGTTTTTACTTGGAATCATTTCCATTACCAAAGACTTTGAAACATATTCAATCTCTTTTACAATATATATACATACATACATTAACAACTCTAACATACACACACTTATACTCAAAGGTATACATACAATCATCGTGTAACTGATAACGAAGCATACACAATAGTCAAAAACATCAAGGAACACACAACCAAAGCAACAAATACACATGAGCTGTCTTACACATACAATGCTCGTACGGGACTCATTACTTATTTTAGAATAGGTATGAGATGAATGTTGTTCGAATGGATTCCTAACCAACTCGACTGCTATACCATGAAACTATCAACCAATTAAACATACACAAATGAGTACATATCATAAAACATGACTCATAGTACGATTTCTCATACACAAGTATATACAGGACACACACTTCAAGTCACCATTCCAAATATTCATATACATACATAGACTCAAACATACGTGCATACACCTCTCTTCGAATTCAGATACCATACCATATAATACTCATCATATCTTTTATTTATCGATCAAACATATTTTCTTTCAAGAGTTCTTATCAGGAAACATTCATGGCATAGAAACTTACTAGTTAATACATACTTATTCATGAATTACATCTTTTACCCCACATACCCTAACCATTCAGGAAAAGCTTAATTTATATCAACTTCACGTCACCCATAATCCCTCAAACACCACACGGATAAATGACCGGCGTAAACACACACGTATAACGCAAGCGCACGTATCGTTCAAGTAGTATAAAAATATCGATCCCACGAGGACTTATTTCCTACTGTTGTTATTAATTATTGATACTATTTATTTACAGATATCTAATTATAGGGAGAATGGAATTGATTGCTTTTGGTTGGTTGAATGTGGATTTGCAAAATAAAATAAAAACAGACTCAAAGGAAAATATTAAGGAAAATAAAAGAAAAGACTCAAGGATCTAGGGTCGTGACTCCACACAATATTATTATAAAGATGAATTGATTCTCTTATCTATGTGTAATAAATCAATTTGCTAACCTGGAACACGAAAATAGGCAAAAGCCTTTGTCGATGGTCAGATGTAAATACCTAGTATAACCCAATTGAACCATATGTCTATGTCAACCAAATTAACTAGATTCATTAAGATTAAGTTCCAATTGTGGCTACCCCGGCCCGACAGGTATATGTCTATCCTGTAAGGAAATCTATTAAAGGGTTATCTATCCTCAAAGAAGATCGTGGGCTATTGAATCTAAGGCTGAAACCTAAAATCCATATGTCTAGTTCATTTTAAGTTTACCATATCAATCTTATTGGTGATCAGACAACAAGAAGCATTAAGCTTAAGATTCAATAAACAAACTAAAGAATTACCCATAAAAATAAAATCAATTATTAAGTGTAGATATTGTGTTTCATCACTTCCCTAGAATAAAAATAAAATACTGGGGTTGGGGATCCACTTTTACTATTTATAATTTAGACATCTCTCTTATTATAATATAAAAATAAATCGTGATATTACCGACCATCCATAAAGGCGGTATCCTCATTAAATTAGATTTTAATTAAGTCCGACCAGCCATAAAGACGATATTATTATTTGTCCATAAACCAGCCATATAGGCGGTAATTATCTGTCACATAAAGACCGGCCATATAGGCGGTGCCACTTTATGTCAAATAAATAAAATCAGCCATTAAGGCGGTAATCTTTTTAATTTGAATTATAATTTCTATATTATAATTAAGGGAAATTAATCTAAATTAAAATGATAAAAGCTTCACCCTTCCCCAGTGGAAAATTAACTACAAAACATAAAAAAAAAAAAAAAAAAAGACTAAGAACTACTATTACTATTACTGAAAATTAAAATACATAATTAAAAATATTATTTATATATATAAAAACTAGATGCAATCCTCTAAAAACAGGGAAAAGCTCCCAAGGAAAGAACAAGAAATGAAGTGGTGAAGGCCTGAATTTATAGGCATTTTTTGGAACCAGCGTCGTGACGCCAAAGGTCCCAGCGTAGCGACGCTGGCACGCGGCTTTGGTCCACGCGTGTTCTGTCGGCAGAATCTAGTGATGACACGTGTCACGCGGTGAAGGTGGTGCAATGAGAAGACGGCACGTGGCACACGGTGATTGGCTGAGTTTTCGATCCAATGAACATCTGACACGTGGCACACGTTTAGGATTGGTCCAATGAGAGATTAACACGTGGCAGCATGTGATTCGCCGTGATTCGGTCCAATGAGAACTCGACACGTGGCACGCGCTTGCTTTGGTCCAATGAGATTTCGACACGTGGCAGAAGGTGTATTTTAGTTGATCTTCTGTGATGATGACACGTGGCACGGCGCACGTTAGCAAGGTCGGCGCACGTTAGCAAGTCCAATTTCTAAGATTCTGACATGTGTCCCTCGGCGCACGTTAGCATGGCCGGCGCACTTTAGGCATCGCGACGCGTAGGGTCTTGGCGTAGCGACGCGGAATAATTACAAAATTGCCATTTTTGTCATTTTTCTCTATGTTGGCCCCAAATTGCTTCCAATGCTTTCCCAACTTTATTTATCTGTAAAATAACACAAAACACATCAAAACGTTCACAAAACCCGAGAAAGTATACAAAGTATTAGGTTAAATGAGTGGGAAATAGTGATATAAATACCACTCATCAATAAATCACATGTATCAGTTAACAACGAGCTTATCGAAACATCGTATACAAACACATGCTTATATAAATTCAGAAACCATAACTTTTTTCCACTTACCGATCTTATATACTCAAGTCATACCTTATCTTATCATTTCATACATATACAAATACGTATTTATATACTTATACATATTCATTCACACACACTTATGCATACCATTACAAGTTCATACATTGACATACATCAATAGACATTCATATCACCCAACATCTCACTTCATACTATAGCATTATAAAAATTCATACTTGTGGCGGTTGATAAACTTAACTATACATGATCTCGAACTTGTCTCAAGAGTATCTCTTAATTATCCTTGTCTTACCCTAAACACTTCAACCATCTATATATATATATATATATATATATATATACACACACACAAACACATATATATTTGAATGTAAACCAACAATCAAGTACTATTCATATGAGTTACTTACATGTCTTCGCAAGCACTTCAGGTCCTAGTCAAGTCTACCAAAATAAATAGTGAAACACCGTTAGAATCATAACTTATTAAATTCTGGACTTAACTTTGAAAAAGTTCTGGATCTTTTCGGGATAACCAAATCGAGTCCGATTTCAATATTTTCAGTTCCATTACTCTTAAATTATCATAAAAACTATTCCAAACCACTAGTTCACTTAAATCCCATGTTTACGTGTTTTTGAAAAATCTTCCTAAAAAGTTTTCACAAATACTACAGAAGGGTCCCGAACCCTCCGAACCTACCCGGATTTATCCAAACATATTGTTAATATCATATAAAACTCATAACTATCACTAAAATCAAAACACATCATTATACGCAAAAACCTACTTTTACTGGAAACTTGCATATTCTATTGGATCGACCAAACTCATTTTGTTTTCACTCAGACTCTACCAAATGAACATATTCAATATACTAATACTCATACAATTCAATTTATATCATTACGCTACTCTACGAAACTATTGTCACTACAAGAAAATTGTGAAATAGAGACGGAAATATCTGTCGCTAATCCGTCGCTACTGGACAGTTAGCGATGGATTAGCGACGGACAAATTCCGTCTCTATTTTGTTGGTCGCAAAAAAATAGCGACGGAAATATATCATATGTCGCTAATATTAGCGACGGAAATTATTCTGTCTCTATATAGCGACGAAATTTTCCGTCGCTAATTAGCGACGGAATAATTTCCGTCTCTATTTAGGGACGGAAAATTCCGTCGTAAATTAGCGACGGAATTTTCCATCTCTATTTCCGTCTCTAATCTCTATTTAGAAACGGAAAGTCCATCTCTGAGTTTCGTTTCTAATTTCCTATGAATTTTTTTTATAAAATTGTTATTTTTAAATTTTTTAAGAAATTAATTTTATTTTAAACAATATTATTAATATTAGTACGTAAAATTATAAAATAAATATATTAATTAAATTATAGAATGAACACAACAAATAGTAAAATAAAAATTTTATTATATAATGTTTTAAAAGGTACAACATAAAAAAAATACATATAAGCTGAGATCCCATAGCATCCTTCGTAACAAGATAATGAATGTAGGCCCTTGTATAGTTATGGGAGATGATTCTTCTCAATGACGCTGATTATGGATCTTCAGTCATGGGAGATGATTCTTCTCTCCAGCTGCACCAAAAGAGATGCCAGAAGCAAAAAAAATACTTGTTAGAGCAAACTAACATAGAGCAGTGACTATCAAACATCAGCGCCAACATTGAGAATCTGAAACAAAAATTGACTCATATAGCATCCCAAAGAACCATCTACCATCCCCACTAAGATGAGAAATGAGCTAATTTATTTTTCCATTATAAAAATTAGTATTAAACAAGCAGGCAATCTGATCTAAGAAGGAAAATTCAGCGACAATTTTTCGAATCCTCACTAAGATGTTACTCTCATAGTTCTATGAAGAACCCCCCCTCCCACCACTTCCATACAAACAGGTTTTAAACCACCCATGTGTTGCTTTGGTCTTTCATTTTCTCTATATATTTCCAACTGAAACACAAGGCCAACCTCTCTAAACATACACCAGGCATCAAAATATCATGGTAAATACAGAGGCTTACCCTGCCGTTGCTTCAATACGCTCTTTGACAGTAGGACTTGGTGGTAGCTTGGACTTATAAACATGAAATGTCAACACAACACCAAGATGATGCGAACCCAGCAGCCTAAAAGGTCTTGTCAGTACTGCTTTCCCAGTAGCCCTAGCCCATAAAATATTTTCTCTATCCTCATATATCAAGCAATGCAAAAATTACAGGTCCAATCAAACACCAGATAATACAACATACTGTAAAATAAATTAATAGACACAGAGAACAAGCAATTAAAGATCACAATTCAACATCATACCTCCCCCGACATCATGTCAAGTGATTTTATATGGGTTAGAGATTCTTGATAAAACATCACAAGTGCATACTCATCTCGTACTGGCGAAGGTTCCCTCTCCATAGTCTTTATGGTCCACCCATGCTGCCTCTCAAATTGATCCCTCTGCGCATCAACCACTCTCGGTGCATAAGCAACCCTAGTCAACAAGGGCCGCTCAAAAGCTGTTCTGGCAGCGTACTCCGCAAATGTTTCCTGCAATAATAAGAACATACCCATCATCCAAAATTACTTGTAGTGACAGGATTAAATTAAATTAGTCTTGCACAATCATTCAGCTTGATCAGTAGTACACAAACAAACCAGAAGCAAATTTCAAACTGAATTTAGTATTCCCTTGTAAAGAAATAAACACCAATGTTAATTTCCAAATTGAAACTCCTTTCTAGAATTTTTCCTAACAGCCAAACATATCCAAAACAACTCCAACCATATAAAAAGAAATACTCAAAATTGCAATGGGCAAGAAGAGAAGAAGAGCAAACCTGATCAATTACAGATAGATTATTCAAATAATGAAAGGTGGAGACAAGAATGGTAAGAGCATGAACATGATTAACACTAACATTAAATTGATCCTGCAACATTCTTGTCCACTGATCACACATGCTACCCAAAACTTCCTTCCTCCTGATTTTGTTTTCTTCATCCATACTTCTGTAAATGTACATACTGATAAATGCCATAACCATAATCCATAACACCAAGGCTTTAGGAAGCCAAGCTCTGTTGGATTGAATATATGTGTAGCCTCTTTTGGTCCCAATTTGTTCGTTCACTTTCAAAGCCACTGAGTGGCAGTGTTTCTTTTGCATCTTAAGACAAAAAAACAACCCAAAAAAAAAACACTACAAGATCTCTACTTCTTCTTCTTCTTTTTGTTCTTCGTTAGATACCCACTTCATTTCTAAGCTATAAAAACCCAACAGAATATTAAATTATGCATATAAAAATTGAAACTTTCTTTATGAGCACTCTCAATTTATCAGATGAAAGAGAGGGATACTGATAAAAAACTCCAACTAAATTATGATTTCCAACCATTGCAACCAAATATCAATATCATATGAAATAAAGTCTCCAATTAAGAAATTCAATAACAAGGATATAGGTTATATCATATAGCATATAAGGGCAAACCTCAGGTAACTGCTCAAGTCGAACCAGCACTCGATCAGCTTGAGGAATAACCTACAAAGCAGAAAAAGATAATAGTATAAAAATAATTAACATTAGCATACCCATATAAAAATAAAAACCTGAATGGTATACAAATGCTAAATTTAGAGAAAGATAGAAATTGAAAAAAAAAAATGAAACCTTAGAGGGCTCCCATTTCGTGGCAATTGCACTGACTCTCAGAGATTATGTTGGCGGCCCTATAAAAAACCAACATTAATTGAAGAAAAAAAGATTGAGATAAAAAGCTGAAATTGAAAGGTGAGTAAACGAACCAAGTAACCTCCTCTGCTTAGAACGAGAAAGATTATTAGTTTTTCTGAGAGAAAATAGAGGGCTTGGAACTGTAACGAAAGTAGACGCCATGGATAAGGAACAGAATCAGAGAGAAGAAGAAGAAGAAGAAATGGGAGAATCAAAGTCGACGCCTCCTAGGTTTGGAACCATATGCACCGAGAGTGAAAAAGGGAAATAAAGAACCGAGAGTGAGAGTGAGAGAGGGCATGGCAAAGAAAATCGAGGGATTTAGGGATTTTGGTTTGAATGGCGAAAGAGAGAAGAAAATTTTTTATTTATTTAAGTAGAATTAGAGACGGAAAATAATTTCGTCGCTATTCCGTCGCTAAATAGCGATGGAATTTTAATTACGTCGCTATAAATTGCGACGGAATGCGAATTCCGTCGCTATTTAGAGACAGAATTGGAATTTCGTCCCTATTTAGCAATGAAAATTGAATTTTTTCGCTATATAGAGACAGAATTTTAATTCCGTTTCAATATATAGAGACGGATTCATAAATTCGTCACTATTTCGTCGTTTTTTTTTCCCGCTATTTCAATCCCGCCACTATTAGTTACAGAATTTTATCCCGTCATTAATTTATGTAGCTAATGTTGTAATCCATTTCAATTCTGTCGCTATTCCGTTTCTAAATATTGAAACAGATTTTTCCGTCGCTAATTTCCTTCCCAAATTCTGTATTTTCTTATAGTGTGGATACATCCAAATATTTAGCAAAAAACTTGAAATTTATGGATTTTTACTGGGAGGTCTTACCGAGATTTCAAGGGTACATACGGACTCCAAACGATACCATGAACACGCTGGAATCGATGGAATTCTTATCGGAGCTACTGTTCATTATGGGTCACTATTTATCTGAATCGTATTTCCACGTTTCGTGTGCAACTGTGTAAGGAATGGAAAATCCATCACTGTCAACTTATACTACTTTCCGAGCGCTTCGATTTGGTGGGTGGCCCGGACCGTGAAACTAAGCGACGAGTTGGGATCGATAAAACCCATCACGCGCATCTATCTCTTCTCGCTCGTCGTTCGTCGGTGTCCTGGGGCTGCTGCCTGCCACCACAAGGTCGAGGGGTGGCCGGCGCACCCCCTGGCTAGTCACGCCGGTCGGCGGTGGCCTGCAGGCCACCGGCATGTCCAGCAATTCAATGGACGAATTTTTGGGGGTGGGGGTCGAGTTGGAAGTTTTTCCATTTTCGTAATTAAGGGAAACTTCAAGATATTTATAAGAAAGTTATCAAAAATTACAATATGACCCTCAAAAATTGCTTCTAGGTCCTGATACGCTCTAAACGTGGTCTTTTACTCCCAAGTATAAGAGTGTCGAAGTAATAAAATAACCCGGTACGTCCGTGGTCGATCCATAGGGAATAGATTTAGTAAAATAGAATGATAAGTGGAGGGAAAAGAAAAATGTTTGATTTGTTGAAGTTGTTGGAAACTTTTAAGTTAAAATGCAACAATAAAATGAAATGCTGGAGTTAGGGGATCCACTTTTAATATTTCAAATCTAGAAATCTCGTTTAATTATGATATATAAATTGTCTTTGTTACCTAATTAATTTATCTCAGGAATTAATTATGCAAATATATAGAACCATCCATAAAGGCGGTAGTCATTTCTGTCGATAACTAGTCCTGCCAAGGTACTAAATATGCCAAAAACATATAAAACCAGCCATAAAGGTGGTGATACCGTTTGTATATAACAAGTCCTGCCAAGGTACTCAATTATGCCAAAATCGTATAAAACCAGCCATATAGGTGGTAGCAAGATAAAACCAGACATATAGGCGGTAGCCAATTTTGTCAATAATTAATCTAGATCTAAATCAAGTTTTAATCATTAGATTATAATTTATTTATTATAATGTAGGCGAGATTGATCTAAGTTTTCATTATAAAAACTTCACTCATTACCCCAGCGGAAAGAAATTAGCTACTCAATTTGTAATTAAAAATACTCGTAATTTTATTACTGAAAGAAAAAGATATTACAGAAAGCTTTAAATAAATAAACACACAAGACACTCTCTTCCAAAATCTATAGAGAAATCGGAAAGAAAGTATAGAAATTTCTTCTGCCGGAAGCTTCAATTTATAGGCTGAGAAAGGTCCGCGCATCGCGAAGCCAAAGCTGTATGTGTCGCGACGCGCATGCCAGCTGGGAGACACGTGTCGAAAGATTAGCACGTCGCAACGCTGAGGCTCAGCGTGTCGCGACGCGAAAGGCGGTGCCCGCGATGTCTCTGTCTTTATTGGCGCGTCGCGACGCTAAAGCCTTGCGTGTCGCGACGCGCCTGTTAAAATTCCATTTTTGCCCTTTTCAAAGTCTGGTTTTTTTTTTTGTCGAGCTTCCGAGAGGTATTTTACCTTCCAAATATAAAAAATACACAATAAAAATATACAAAACATAACTTAGAATATTATTTTACAGACGTGCTAAATTAAGGGGATTAGTGAAATTACAAGTGTAAAACGATTGATTTTTGTTGGACAGTTATGACCCATAGCGTCACTGTTTGTAAAAGACATTGTGTTTTTGTACAAAATTAACTATGTAGTAATGAAATTGTCTTTTACCGTTTTGTAATTTATTTACTTTCATATATAAATGGTAAAAGTCCATATGATTAGTTCCGGATTGAGATGATATAGACATTATCAATCCATAAAGGTTTAATCATTAAATATCCCTAGTCGTAGTATTATCGAGATTGGACATCGATAATGCGGAATAGACTAGTATTGCACTTGTGCGCGTTCTGAGGGCATAACGGCATAGTTCTCATATATTTAAGTATATGATACTTATGAAAGTGCGATAGGAGGTTGTGTTTTACCGATGGTATGGAAAACAGCTTCGCTCTGGATAGACCCCGCGGAATCCCATTGGTAGTATGTATATGTGTCTATGGGAGTCCGCTTCAGGGTAGGTGTATTTGGTCTTAACCTGAGACTTGCATCGCTAATACTTGCGACAATCAGTAAACTTTGGTTTTGGTCGTCCAGGGCTTTAACAGGTTCTGTGTACGCCTCTTCTGGGTTTATTGAGAATCGTAGTGTATTGGATGTGATGTCAAGACGGAAGTATCACTTCAGATATATGGAGATGATGATCACGCAGGGATTCAGAACTGGTTCTCTATAGTGTTGCAACCATCGGGATAAAATGACAAGGTCATGATTATCGGATTCAAAGAGACTAGTTGTTTGATATCCGATATGTGCTTCGTATGGGGCAGACACTTTTCCAGCCCCAGGCCTCGCACGTGACATCCGATGCTGGATCGCAATACATAATACTACGGTATACTACGCCTGACATAGATCGTATATTCCAGTAAGAATATTTCTGGAGAATTGGGAAGGCATGGCGTTTTGCTAGAAGCCAACCTTGTCTCGTAAATCGGTAAAAACGTAGTACGATGTACGTACGTGTTCGGATAGTCCGACGACCGTATTTACTGCCAACATATCCAGGGATCTCTTGGGTCGCTTCCCGAAGATTCACCAATGACGTATGATTCGAGCTTAATTAATCTGGGATTAATTGTGGAGAGACTTTATCTTGGACAAAGTACTATTTGAAGAGAGAGACAGATTAATTTGGAATTAATCATTAAAATAATATATTCGATATATTATTCGGAATTAGATTTCGACGCGGAATTAAAATAAGATTTTAATTCGGGCAAACGAGTTAATTTAGAATTAATTCGTTAGCGACGTGAATAGTAATTTTGCTATGCATAATTATTTAATTAAATTCGATTTAAATTACGTCGCGACAGAAGTTCGTTAATTCAGAATTAGCGAACCCGAACCCGGGAGTGTTTGCGGGCCCACTCGCATTCAGAATCGAGTGGGGCCCACATGTCACATCAACCATCACATCACTAGTCAACTAATTCACTTTAGCTTGATGGGTTTAGGTGAGTTGGTTATAGTGTGTAAAACACTCTAAGTCAAAGTAAGGTGATTGACTTATACCAACCAAGGTTTGGTATATCATTTACAAGTGTTTTTGAAACAATTATAATTGATTTTAGAAATCAAATCTTCACTCCCTCATCTCTCTCCCATTACCGAAACTGTGAACAGTTTTTAGGCTCTCCATTTTCTTCATTTTCTTGCAAAATTTGTGAAGAAAAAGTGTGAAGTTTTTGTTGCAAAAAATTCACTAAGGGCTAGCACTCTTCAAGGATCATCAAGAGGTGATAGGGAAACTTATTCAAGAGCTTGGAAAGACAAAACAAAGCTTGGAGCTTCCACCTTTGCCTTGCCGAATTCTATGAGCTCTTGGAGGAGGAAATTTTGTTGTTCATCACATCCTAAACCGATCGTTGTAAGTATGATTCTGCCATATTTCTTCGTTATTCATTCATGTTTCATTGTTCATTATGATTTTGGGACTAATCATAGAAACCAATAATTTTGCGTATAATAAATATGCATTTTTTAGTGTTCATCACACCCCCCAACCAGCTTATTACTAGTCCCTAGTAATTCAAGCGAAATATAAAAGTAAAATTCTTATCCAAGTTAACAATTATTTTCTTTTTTTCTAAATGATCAAATAAATTAATTCTCTTGTACTTTTTACCATTCTTCTATACACTCATAAAACAAGGTATTAATCATTTGATTGTTCCCACAATATTCACATGTATTTGTTGAAAAGGGAGCAATATTTTTATCGTAAAATTACGTTAGAGTTCGAACCTATTGGCAATGAAAGTTTATTTACAAATACATCTCCAATCCTTGTATCGAGCTTTGGGTCAGTGACTCATAAACCAGTTGATTTTAGGGAACTAGGTGTTAAGACATCCATACAGACTTAATTCCTCGGATCTCCGATATTTAAAAAAGGTGTCTGATTTCTTTATGTTTTCTTTTTGACCCTTGTAACGAGCTTTGGGCCAGTGACTCCCAGACTAGTTGGCCTTAGGGCACTAAGTGTTAAGACACCCCAACGGACTTAATTGCTCGAGTTAAAAAGGCTATGAAAACGAACTTATTCAAACACAAACTCAAGTCCTACCGTTTTACGTGAACAATCAATGATTACCGAGGTAAAATGACTGGTTACTAAGTAAAAGATTTATCATTTTTTTATATCAAGCTCTATCGTTTTACGCTAACAATCAATGAATACTGAGACAAGATGTTCGGTTACTAAGAAAAAGAATGATTAATTTTTTTTATAAACATATATTTCACTGCCTTTAGGTGTTACCTCCAATAACTAGAGAACTGAATATTAAAAAAATTTCATTTACCACCCATGATCATATGTTACCATGTTATTAATAATATCTGTAAGATGAGCATATAAAGATCAAATTTAATCAATATTATGGAGAATTCATAAATTTAACTGATTTAAAAAGAAATGAACAAAAATAACTTGTTACGAATTATTTTTGAGATGCGTCTCAGGAGCTAAAACTTTTTACACAGCCACCTCTGAAAAGCAATTCCACTTGGTAAAAAAAATAATTTGTTGTTAGTTTGTGTGTATATATATATATGTATATATATTCTTACACATAAAATAACAACAAAGTAAAAAAATTATTTTAATGAAACATGAAAATAATCTAGTAACCTATCCCCTCCCCCAACCAAAATGAGACATTATCCCCAATGTTAAAAGGAAAGAGAAGTAGAGTTTAGAAGATATCACCTGATTAGTGTAGAATTGAAAATTGCATCTACGACTAAAGATTACATATTAAGATCTAAGTTTACTTTGTGCTTTTTGCCACGATCATTACCGGACCAGTTCAATTTTGAGAGAATATGATCGATTTTCATAAGCTAAGAGTTGGTCAATTAAATCATCAGCTTTTCTTGCAGATCTCTTACTGGTTTTGAAATAAACCCATTTCTTTTGGAATCTTCAAGAAATACAAAAAGAAAATCTAAAAATCCATTAACATTAAACAGCCCAATGGGGTTTTGGTGAGTATTCAAGTTTTCCTATGATGCAACTGTGAATATTTCTTCCAACGTTCCTAGCCCAACTGGTAAAGAAATAAAAGCTTCAGTATGATTGATCATTTCAGTGAGTCTTTCAGACATACCTAGGGCAATACATTCTTCTCCATTTGATTTTATGATGATATTGTCATATGTTAAGGGTTTTGGAATGATCCCCAAAACTTGACTGCCACCTTCTTGTACAGCCTTCGAAATACACCCCATCAATCCAGGATTACCACCGCCATATATTAAGTACATGTTTCTGTTTGCCATAACTCTACCCAATTCTCTCACAGCCTCAACAAATTTTGGTTTAGTTCCGGAGCTAGTACCACAAAACACACAGATATTAGTGAATCGTCATTTTGAAGTTGTTTCCATTTGTGTTATCTCTCTTAGCTAGATGTGTTGAAGAGAGCGAAGTGAAGAGCTGAATTTATAGATCCTGAAAAGGGTGAGTAATAAATGCACTAATACCTACAAAATGATAATTATTAGGAAAATAGATAGTCAATAAAAAAAGGTTAGATACTGTCGGCAAAAAAGTAAATTAAAACAGTAATTTAAAGTAAAGGAAATCAAAACAATAATTGTACTGGTAGTTGTGATTGTGGCTCACATCTTCCTCTGGTTTTACGTCCAGTAATGGATTGAACGCCCTTTATAGGTCGGGGATAGGCTTTTCATCCAACTTTCTTATAAATTGAAAAACATGGTCTTTTAAAGTCAGATTCCCGAGACTGTATTGTTGTCTTTCTTTTTGATATTGTGTATGTAACTTGCGAATCTCTAAATGAACATATCCACTAGGATGCGTCTCAAGAGTCAATGATATATCATCCAAAGACTCCTTACTCAAGTCATCTATAATGAATTGAATTTTATCTTCACGATTATCAGACACCATTCATAAAGAACGACAATGAGTGTTGCACATACAGCGTGCATATTTATAACAAACACCTAATTGTTTAGCTATTCATTTTTTAGCATAGGTGTTATTCCCTAAACCAGACATGCAAGAAATGAAAGAGTCAGATTACTCACCTGCCAAGCGAACTTTTTCTTACCCAATGAATATCACTAAGAATACTATGAATAATAAGAAGCCTCATCATTTATGTGCGTGCTTTGTAAATTTTTGTTAAAGCATTTTGGGGAAGAGAAGGAAAATATTTACGGAGGTTTGCGAGAGTTTCTTCCATGCCT
The DNA here is from genome assembly GCA_019454045.1 of Zanthoxylum bungeanum. Lineage (NCBI taxonomy): Eukaryota > Viridiplantae > Streptophyta > Magnoliopsida > Sapindales > Rutaceae > Zanthoxylum > Zanthoxylum bungeanum. The sequence continues at coordinate 266,018 of SKCR01026047.1, read as the reverse complement.
TAGTTTGTAGGGTATCAGTAATTTTAGGAAATTGAAATAACTGACTTTCTGTCACATAGTACTGTTATCCGCTGCTTAACCGGGGTATGAGAAAAAAAAGACAAAAGACAAAAATATTGCAAAACTGATTAATCACGGTATACTGCGTTTAAAATGAGAAAAGACTCTTGAAAATTTGAACATTCAAAAAATGATTTCAGACATTGTCCATTCACTTTAAATATATCACCATCCATAGGATTCTCAATGTCAATAGCCCCATATGGACAAACGTGTTTCACAATAAATGGTCCACTCCATTTGGATTTTAATTTTCCAGGAAATAAATGAAGACGAGAATTATAAAGCAAAATCTTTTTACCAACTTCAAATATTTTTTGTGAAATTCGACTATCATGAAAGGCCTTAGTTTTAGCTTTAAGAATTTTCGTATTCTCATATGAATCATTCATTAACTCTTCAAGTTCATTTAATTGCAATTTACGTTCATTACTGGCATTTTCAATGTTTGAATTGAATGTTTTAATAGCCTAATATGCTTTATGCTCGAGTTAAAGCATAAAAAGTATGTGTATCTTTAAAAATGGTGGGCAAATAAAATCCAAGATTTCGACGACAATGATGGGATTTAAAGGCATCATGTTTTGTTTTGAAATGGATCCCAATTTTTGACAGTTTTCGCAAGTTTTATAAAAAGTATGTGTATTTTTAAAAATGGTGGGCAAATAAAATTCACACTGTAAGATTTTTGCAGCGGTTTTCTTAGATGAAAAATGACCTCCATATGCTTCTGAATGATAAAACTGAATAACACCACTTATCTCACTGTCCAGTATGCATCGTCTGAAAATCTGATCAGGGCAACACTTAAACAGATATAGATCATCCCAATAGAGTCTTTTGAATTCGGCCAAAAATTTCCTCCTATTTTGATGGCTCAAGTTTGGAGGTATCTTTCCTATTGCAAGAAAATTGACAATATTAGCATACCAAAGCATTGTGTTTACAGAGAATAAAAATTCATCTCGAAATGAGTCATTGATGGGAGTTGTATCAATTAGTGACTCATTTATGAGTCTCGATAAATGATTTGCAACCACGTTCTCTGCCCATTTCTTGTCTTTGATTGTGAGATTGAATTCTTGAAGCAACAAAATCCATTGTATTAATCTTGGCTTTGCATCCTGTTTAGACATCAAATATCTTACAGCAGCATGATCAGAATAGAAAATGGTTGAAGAACCAATTAAATATGAACGAAATTTATCCAATGCAAATATTACAGCAAGTAGTTCTTTTTATGTGGTAATGTAATTCATTTGTTCACTGTTTAAAGTTCTACTTGCGTAATATATTACATGCGGCTTACCTTCCTTTCTCTGTCCTAGCACTGCACCAACTGCATAATCACTAGAATCACACATTAGCTCAAAAGGCAATGACCAATCAGGGGATTGCATAATAGGAGCATAAGTCAAAAGACTGATAATTTTTTCGAATGATTTTTTACATTCTTATGTCCATTCAAATGTTGAATCTTTTAATATGAGGTTACATAAGGGTCTGGATATGTTACTAAAGTTTTTAATAAACCTTCTATAAAATCATGCATGTCCTAAGAAAGAACGGATTTCCCTGACTGTTTTTGGTGATGGCAATTTAGAGATTACCTTTATTTTTACTTTGACAACCTCAATACCTTTTGATGATACAACGTGTCCCAAAATAATTCCCGAATTAGTCATGAAATGGTATTTTTCCCAGTTTAACACAAGTATTTTTTCTTCACATCTTTTCAAAATATTTTCCAAATTATTCAAGCAATTATCAAATGAATTTCCAAAAACAGTTATATCATCCATAAAGACCTCTAAATAGTATTCAACCATGTCACTAAATATGTTTAACATGCATCGTTGGAATGTTGCTGGTGCATTACAAAATCCAAAAGGCATTTTCCTAAATGCAAATGTTCCAAATGGACATATGAATGTGGTCTTTTCCTGGTCTTCTAAAGCAATGGGAATCTGATAATAACCCAAGTAACCATCAAGAAAATAATAGTATGGATGTCCAGCTACTCTTTCTAAAATTTGGTAAATAAATGACAAAGGGAAATGATCTTTTCTAGTTGCGTCATTTAGTTTTCTATAATCAATGCACATACGCCAACTAGATGAAATACGAGTTGGGATTAATTCTCCTTTATCATTTTTTACAACAGTAATTCCAAACTTTTTGGGTACAAATTTTGTAGGACTTACTGTTGAAACAGTTGTACACCCCAAAATTAATTTTTAATTTAAAAACCAATAATAACACATGTTATTGAATAAAAATCAAGTTTTTCAAAATATCAAATATTTTTACAAAAACATAAATTTATTCTAAATACGCACTTGCGTAAATTTTGAATCCAATACACAAACCAAATTAGAATCCCAATAAGAAATGTCTCGTGAACAATTCTAGGTCATCCAAAGGTGGTCAGGTGATTCTAGAATGGTAGCCATAGCTCTAAGCTTTAATCTAGAGTTCCAAACTCTTATTAATTGTTCCATATCCAACGTGAACATCTTTGACCTAATTACAAGCATGTTGTGTTTATACTTCTAAAGTATTCTAACACAATTGATTAACCTTATTTCAACATTAAGCTATATGATCATGCATCTAATACAGAAATGAATATAGCTTAGGAGAAGATCAAACATTACCTAGTAAGTTTGATGTAAGATCTAATCTACTTCTCCTTTGTTGAAATTGTTGGAGAACCTCCAAGGTGTGCAAGCTTGACTCCAAGATCCAATCTTGTTTCCAATGCTACCAAGCTTCACTTCAAGATCCAATCTTGATTTCTCCAAGAAGAAATGTTGTAGATACCTCACAAACATCTCTAAACACTTCTCTAACTTAGGCTAGTCTCTCTAAGAATTTGCTTGTATTTGTACCTGTACTTGTAATTAAAACCTTCCTAAAACTTGCTATTTATAGGAAAAATTAGATAATTGTTAATTAATAAAAGTTGTAATCAACTTTTAAGTGGGCTTAATCTAATTTGTCCAAATATGTATAAATAGATGTGACTAATCTTCATTGTCTCCCACTTTGATTTAATCCAATTAAATCAAGCCAAGGATTAGGAAATGGATTAGTTAAATGTTTTCCACCTTGATTTAATCCAATTAAATCAAGCCAAAATCACATATTATTACATACTTACAATTATCATAATATCATCAAATGGTAAAGATAATTATGATTTTACAATTAAGCCTTTGTGTAATTATTGAATTAATCCAATTAATCCAATTAGGTCAAAGTAAATAATCAATGTTACCCAATAACACTTGATTATCTTAGTTGATAGTTATAATATCGAATATTATCTTTTATCAAAAATAATCGGCTACCCAAGTGCTCAACGAGTAGACTGTTGGACAATTATGACCCATAGCGTCACTATTTGTACAGATCATGGTGTTGTTGTACAAATTAACTATGTGACAAAGGAGATTGCACTCTTATCATTTGTGATTAGATCACCTAGATATATAAATGATGAGAGGTCCCTATGATTTGTTCCAGGACCGAGAATGATATGAGACGGTATCAGTCCATGAAAGATAAATCATTAAATATCCCTAGTCAGAGTATTATCGAGATTGGACATCGATAAATACGTACAAGACTAGTATTACATTTGTACGCGTTTGTGAGGGCACAACGACATAGTTCTCATATATTTGGGAATAGGATACTCATGCAAGTGTAATAGGAGGTTGTGTTTTACCGATGGTACGAGAAACAGCTTCGCTCTAGATAGACCCCCGCGGAATCCCATTGGTAGTATGAATATGTGTCTATGGGAGTCTGCAATCAGGGTAGGTGTATTTGGTCTTAACCTGAGACTTGCACCGCTAATGCTTACGACAATCAATATACTTTAGTTGAGGTCGTCCAGGGCTTTAACAGGTTCTGTGTACGCCAATGCTGGGTATATTGAGAATCGTAGAGTGTTGGGTGTGATGTTAAGACGGAAGTATCACTCCAGTCATATGGAGATGATGGTCACATAGGATACGGAACTTGTTCTCTTAAATGCTCGAGCTATCGGGATATTATGACAATGACATGTATATCCGATTATAGAGACTAGTTACCAGACATCCGATATGTGCTTCGTACGGGGCAGACACAATTCCAGCCCCAGGCCTAACACGTGATCATCTGATGCTGGATCGAAATACGCAATGCTACGGTATACTACGCTTGATATAGATCACATATTCCTATAAGGATATTTTTGGAGAATTGGGTAGGCATGGTGCTTTTCTAGAAGCCAACCTTGTCTTGTAAATCGGTATAAACGTAGTGCGAGGTACTAACGTGTTCGGATAGTCTGACGACCGAATTTACTGCCAACATATCTGGGGATCTCATGGGTCGCTTCCCAAAGATTCACCGATGATATATGACTCGCACTTTATTAATCTGGGATTAATTAGATGAGAGAGAAAATTAATCTGGGATTAATTACGGAGATATTTTATATGGGATAGAATATTAATTAAAGAGAGAGAACGATTAATTTGGAATTAATCGATAAAATAATATATTCGATATATTATGCGAAATTGGATTTGGACGCGGAATTAAAATTAGATTTTAATTCGGGTGAACGGATTAATTTAGAATTAATTAATTAGCGATGTGAATAGAGATTTCGCTAGGCGTAATCGTTTAATTGCGTCGCGATGGAAAATTCGTTAATTTGGAATTAGCGAACCCGAGCCGAGATTTTTTGCGAGCGCATTCGCATTTCGAATTCGAGTGCGGTACTCAAGTCAAATCAAGCGTCAAATCACTAGTCATATCAAGCGTCAAATCACATGTCACTTTGAGTGATGTGACAATTTGATTGATTGATTTGAGTGATTGATGTGGTGGTTGAAAAGCATTAATTGCTTTTTTCTTTTTGACTTTTGCTTTTTGAAAATTGAAAAAAGTGGTAAATGGTTTTATTTATTTTGGAAATAATATAAAACCAAATACATTTTTTTTTCTTTTCCCACTCTCTCTCCTCACTCACGGTTTCTAGGAAACCTTTCTTCCCTCCATTTTCTCTCACGGTTTTGAGTTGTTTTTCATCTTCTTCCTCTTCCAATTTCTGGTTTAACCGAAAAACAAAGAAGAAGAAGAAGAAGTGCTAGCACACACTTGAGTCTTCCTAATGTGATAGAGAAACGAACACTTGAGCTTGGAATCCATTCTTGGAGCTTGAAGCTTGGAGCTTCAATGGAGTCATCAATGGCCGAATTCTTGGAGGAGTTTCGCAGCCCAAACCGAGCAGCCCTCTGCCATAGGGAGCTCACTGCCGAGCTTCAACAAGGAGGAAGAAGTGGCTTGTTCTTCGCGTCGCAAGATCCGGTCAATGTGAGTATGTTTCCGCCATTCTCCTTTGATGTATTCATGCGTTTTATGCTTGATTTGATGAATCTTGGGACCTAATTAGAAACCAACAATGGTATCTATGAGCTTTGATCAAGCATGAAAAAGTTAGGGTTTGAAATTGGGTAAAATCAATTGAAGCATGATTTGGTTAAATTGATTGATTAAGTATGCTTGGATGTTGATTAATTGAAGTTGTGCATGATCAATTTCATGAAATTTGATTGGATCAATTTTTCCCCAATTTTTGGGCTTGGCCGAAAATTATATAACCCTAATGTCTTGGTAATTTTTGTTTGTTTAATCATTGGATGACTTAAAACAATTGGGTAATGTTAATTTGAGGTTTAATTGGATTGAATTTTGAATTGGACAAATTTCCCCAAATTATGGGCTTGGCCGAAAATGATGATTTTTTGAAATTCATTATGTTTTTTTATTTTAATTCATTGGATGAGTTGAATTGATTTGGGAAATAATGATTATGGATTCAATTGGATTGAAACCGAATCGGAATGAAAACCCCTAATTGTCGAGAATAAAGAAGCATGGAAATGAGTTTGATTTTGATAAAAATGAGTTGGACACTATGTGTTGTTAAAATGCATGATTAATTAGGCTAATTGATGTTTTAGAAATATTAATTGGGTGATTAATTGTGTATTACACTTAGGTTAATTAATTATGGAATTTGGAATTTTATAAGTTAATTCATTTGGGCTTATTTTGGAAATTGGGCCTTAAAGGTTGTAATTGGGCTTTTGGGCTTGGTTGTACCAAGTAAGGTTTAGGCCAAATTTGGTTGGATCCAGTTGGGCCCAAAACCGCATCCATAAAATCCAATTATGATTTAATGGACCTTAATTATTTAATTGGGCCAAAATTAATTTCTGGGCTTATGGGGTAAATCCCGGATTGGACTTTGGTTATTGGTTTGACCCGAGTTGACCAAAAGTCCACGCCTTAAAGAAATTAATTAAAAGCCCATTGGACTTTAATTAAATAAACATTGGATGTTAATCGGGCTTTGAGACCCGTTGCGATTAAATTTGGAATTTAAGTCGTAAAAGTTCATTATTAAAGTGTAATATTTAATTTGGAATTAAATAGTGAATTAGTATTAAATACAAATTGAATTGGATTTAATTTTGTAGTTTAATTTAATTCAAGAATTCGTACTTTAAGTACTTATTCGCAAAACGAGTTTGACTCGCGCAAAAATCAAATCGTTGTTTGAACATTGGATGATCACTAATTATCAGATTAATTAATTGGACTAGATTGATTGATAACATGCTTGTATGAATACATGGTTGCGATGCATGAATAATGTATATCAGATAGATATTAGATGGGTGGGCAATTTTAGAAATTGTTGTAATAAATTTGATTTATTAATTGGACCAGCGTGTCCAGCCTATCACCTCTATACTTTTTGTATTCTCTTCTCACATATTCCCCTCAATGTAAATGAGGTTTCTTTAGAAGTGTAGTGTAACGGGTAGAAGTAAATACATGTGCTAGCTAGAGAGAGAAATGGAGAGATTTGATCTAGGATCATTGTGTAAAGTATCCATCCGCATATCATTATTATTTTTCATATGCGCTTTATTATGTGTTTAGAATGCATGTTTAAGGGTGTATGATGATGAGACCTTAACAAAGATAATAAATTGGTTGCCAATTTGTACGCGAAAAACCCTCAAATAATATTAAGCGTCTTTCCTTCCATTGAGTGATTCTCACTCAAGATCCGAGACGGCATTGGTTTGTTGGCCAAAGTCAAGGCCTTTGTCTGTTGAAGATGTGTTTGAATCACGAAGGCTTTGTTCCATATCAGTGTCTTGTCCAAGTTGTGGTTTGTTGGCCAAAGTCAAGACCACTTCTTGTCCATCGACATTGATTACGAAACTTTTCATGGTCAATGGGTCGCGCTTGACTGGGATCACTAAGTTTGTTGTGCCAAAGCCAAGGCTTAGTTGATTTAGAGGAAAAATGTTAGGTAATACATTGGATGTATTGGCATATATAAGATATATGTTTCGGACTTGGACGTCCCCCTACCGGATCTAGGAATTGGATTGGATCCAATTGATCTTAGAGATCTACCTAGTTAATTATCATACAATTTGTTGGCCAAAGTCAAGATTGTGTAATATTTAACAGGATCCTAGCCCACTAGGAAACACGATTTCCCGAGTACTCGACAGAGGGTTAGAGGCTCGCCGAAAAATAGTGGGAGGCAAGAATTGAATTTGTAATATTCGTTTAATTACTTACCATACGCGCTCAATCACAAATTATTTCGTCGTTAAATTAAATGTTAGTTGGACTAATATTTAAATTGTTGTTTTAATTAACAGTTGGACTGTATTATAGTTGATTATATAATTGGATTATAGTAATCAATATATTTGAATTAATTAATTTCAATTTACAGTTGATTTTATAATTGGATTATAGTAATCAATGTATTTGAGGTTAATTGATTTAAATTATATTTGATTGTATAGTTGGACTATAATAATCAATATAATACATAGTACTACAAATCGTTGATTAAATAGTTGGACTATTAGAATCAAGATATAATTGAAAGATTGACATTTAAAACATAATCCTGGGGAAAATGTGTTTAAATGGTTTAATTTTCAAATAGGGAATTAAGTTTCAGAATGGTCCTGGAAAAATAATAAGTTAGTTTATTTGATAAAATAACGTATTATGCCTAAAGCCGGAGTTAAGCAAATAATGGAGCATGATCTTTGGAAGATCATGTAATGATAACTTAAGTGTTTAATCCATTATACTTGTCAAGTAGACTCCTTAATTTCTGAATCAGAACTAAGGATTAGATCCTTAAAGTATGGTAATGAAATTGAAGGATTTTCATGGATCTATTTTAGATCTTTGAAATACTAAATTGCAATAAATAATTATTGGAGAATTAATGACTATTCTCAAGGAGACAAAGTCAAACTTTGCAATTAGGCAAGTAGCGCAAGGCGCACCTTACTTTGATATTCTAGAAGGCCAAGGGTTGACCATAGGCTTCTGGAGTGTTGAAACAGGCAAAGGCAAAATCATTATAGTCTTCTAAGAAGATAAAGGGACATATCCTAAGAAGGAATTGAAGACGAGCAAGGCACTGACTTCAAATATGGTTGTCATAATTATGTTCACTACTAGTATTAAATTGGATTTTAAATACTTAGTGTGGTACATAAATATATATTGATGTTCAGAATCTGTTTTGAACAGGATGCTGACTTTAATTGAGATTTATCTGCGAATTGGAAACGGGACGAAAGTCGCTGTTTTAACCGTAGATACCTAAGTTTAGGAACTACCCTCGGGTTTGTACCTAAGTTAGGAAACTTTTATAATGTAGCTAGTTTGACTAGAAACATTATCTCTATATCAGTGTTTGACCCGCTGCGGGTGAACCTTTATATTCTAGAACACTAAAGTGTTTTATTATATAAAGATGATATTGAGATAAACACATTAGATGTGAATAACAGCATTTATATTTTGAATATAAAAATATCTCAAATATATAACATGACAAACAAATAAGCTCAAACTGATTTGATCAGAAGAAACTAATTGTGGCATAGTTGTCAGGGACACTATTAAACAAGAATCGTATATCCACACTTTCGAAGAGTGGGTACTAGGACTAATTTGATTTCATTCAAATAAAGTCTACGAATCTAGTTTATTGGGCAAAGTGCCTAAAACACTATTTACTTGGTAAAAGTGTAAATGTCACCGATCTGTAAGCCCTAGTTCATAGTGAAACAAGTAGGCCCATGTCTAGCTAGGCTAGATGTGGATATGAATATTTCGTGACCTATACGGATGTGGCATCGCGTTATGGTTATGTGTTTCTTTGAAACACAAATCGGAAACTTTCACAGTTTCGACACGAAATAGATTAACAGATCTGCTAAAGTATTAAACCGTCACGGTAAGACCGTAATGGAAAATACTTAAGAAATAAGTTTCTCGTATACTTGAAAGAGTATAGTATTCTTTCAATGAGGACTCCTCCCGGAACACGTCAGTTTGACGGTGTGTCCGAACAGGATTAACCGAATTTTGTTAGACATGATAAGGTTAATCACGAGTCGTTCTGAGCTACCATTTCCTTCAACAGATAAGCGCTATACATTGCATAACTTATTTTGAATAAGGTTCCATAATATCTGTTTGACAGATAACATATTAGATATGAACGGGAAAGAAATCGGGTTTCTCATTCCTGTTAAATTTGGGTATGCTAGGCATATGTTTGGATGATACCAAACTAGAACCCAAATTGGATAAGCGCCAAATGTAGGTTATCCTAGGGATACCATAAATATTGTACTTATACACCTCACAAGAGAATAATTAGATTATTGCTCACCATGCGGTTTTCCTAAGAGGAATACCGATATGCAGTGGTAAGTGGGAGGATAGTATAACTCGATGAAAATCAGAGTAATAATGTTCAAGGCACCGAATCTTAATGGAACATAAATAGTTCATCGAGGATGAAACTATACCATTAATCTTCGAATACACAAGAACCGCGTAGGTCAGACAGAATCAGAAAATAACCTGGGGTATGGGTTTCTGATCTAACCCCATAAAGATGTAAATCTTATTGAGGAATACCAACCGACTACGTATGAGGAAGTGATACAAGGTATCGACTCCCTATTATGGCAAAATTCCATATAATCCAAAATGGATTCCATGTATATCAACCAGTTTGGATACTAGTTGATGTACCGCAAGGCATTGTGCATACTGGTACTATAAGTCTTCAAGGAAGACATACATGGATGGCAACATACCAACGTATAAAGCTAGGCTTTTAGTGGAAAGGTATCGTTATCAACATTGTGTTGATTACGATTCAACCTTTTACATGTTGCCACGATAAATCCATTTGGATAATGCTTGTTATTCGATCCATGATTGGATTGAAGCAAGCATTAGGTTCTTGGAATTATCGTTTTGATGTAATCATAATGATTTATGATTTAATTCAAAACGAAAAGATTCTTGTGTATATAAGAGGGTTAGTGGGAGCGCACTGACAGTGGATGTCCTATAAAATAATGATAATATGTCATTTCTTGGAAATGATATTCCCATAAAATAATTATCGGCGAAAGCTTAGCTTTCGAAATACTCTCCGAGAAACCGTACATTGAAAAATGTACGCGACCTGGTGTCTCATACGCTTTGAGCATATGGATTCACAAACAGGCCAATCCGAGTGATAGTCACTGGATTGATGTTAAGAACATCTGTTAGTTCTTAGAGAACTAAGGATGTTGTCTTAGTCTATGGAGAATGAGAACTTGAAGTGACTAGGATCACTGTAGCAAGTTTCCTATCACAGATAAAGACGACTAAAAGTCACAAACGGTACTATACAGTTTGAATAACGGTACAGTGAGCTGGAAATCTTCCAAGCAAGATACTGTTACCGAATAAACAACAAATACGGGTTAATTGCAGCAGCTGAGGCAACAATAGAAGCCATTTGGGTCAATAACAAATCTAATTAGATTAGATATAGTTCTGTTAGCAGTTGAGCTAGGCGTTAGCACAGGCTAAAGAATTAATGGTCTCATCAACGATCCAGATACATACTTCTATATTCATCTGATTCGTTCGGATCATACATCGTGGCGATGTGATGATCGAATAAATCTCATCAAGATGATATTCATACAAATCCGCTGACGAAAGCTTTTCTCTGCAGTTTGAGCCAACGTACATAGTTCGGGTGTCAAGCACTCGAGTGACTGGCTATAGGCCAAGTGGGAGATTGTTGGACAATTATGACCCATAGCGTCACTATTTGTACAGATCATGGTGTTGTTGTACAAATTAACTATGGGACAAAGGAGATTGCACTCTTATCATTTGTGATTAGATCACCTAGATATATAAATGATGAGAGGTCCATATGATTTGTTCCTGGACCGAGAATGATATGAGACAGTATCAGTCCACGAAGGATAAATCATTAAATATCCCTAGTCAGAGTATTATCGAGATTGGATATCGATAAATACGTAAAAGACTAGTATTACACTTGTGCGCATTTATGAGGGCACAACGGCATAGTTCTCATATATTTGGGTATATGATACTCATGCAAGTGTAATAGGAGGTTGTGTTTTACCGATGGTACGGGAAATAGCTTCGCTCTGGATAGACCCCCGCGGAATCCCATTGGTAGTATGACTATGTGTCTATGGGAGTCTGCAATCAGGGTAGGTGTATTTGGTCTTAACCTGAGACTTGCACCGCTAATGCTTACGACAATCAATATACTTTAGTTGAGGTCGTCTGGGGCTTTAAAAGGTTCTGTGTACACCAATGCTGGGTATATTGAGAATCATAGAGTTTTGGGTGTGATGTTAAGACGGAAGTATCACTCCAGTCATATGGAGATGATGGTCACATAGGATACGGAACTTGTTCTCTTAAATGCTCGAGCTATCGGGATATTATGACAAGGTCATGTGTATCTGATTATAGAGACTAGTTACCAGAAATCCGATATGTGCTTCGTACGGGGCAGACACAATTCCAGCCTCAGGCCTAGCACGTGATCATCCGATGCTGGATCGAAATACGCAATGCTACGGTATACTACGCTTGATATAGATCACATATTCCTATAAGGATATTTCTGGAGAATTGGGTAGGCATGGCGCTTTTCTAGAAGCCAACCTTGTCTTGTAAATCGGTATAAACGTAGTACGAGTAACTTACGTGTTCGGATAGTCCGACGACCGAATTTACTGCCAACATATCCGGGGATATCATGGGTCGCTTCCCAAAGATTCACCAATGATGTATGACTCGTACTTTATTAATCTGGGATTAATTAGATGAGAGAGAAAATTAATCTGGGATTAATTACGGAGATATTTTATCTGGGATAAAATATTAATTAAAGAGAGAGAACGATTAATTTGGAATTAATCGATAAAATAATATATTTGATATATTATGCGAAATTGGATTTGGACGCGGAATTAAAATTAGATTTTAATTCGGGTGAATGAATTAATTTAGAATTAATTCGTTAGCGACGTGAATAGTGATTTCGCTAGGCGTAATCATTTAATTGCGTCGCGATGGAAAATTCGTTAATTTGGAATTAGCGAACCCGAGCCCGAGATTTTTTGCGAGCGCATTCGCATTTCGAATTCGAGTGCGGCACTCAAGTCAAATCAAGCGTCAAATCGCTAGTCACATCAAGCGTCAAATCACATGTCACTTTGAGTGATGTGACAATTTGATTGATTGATTTGAGTGATTGACGTGGTGGTTGAAAAGCATTAATTGCTTTTTTCTTTTTGACTTTTGCTTTTTGAAAATTGAAAAAAGTGGTAAATGGTTTTATTTATTTTGGAAATAATATAAAACCAAATACATTTTTTTTTCTTTTCCCACTCTCTCTCCTCACTCACGGTTTCTAGGAAACCTTTCTTCCCTCCATTTTCTCTCACGGTTTTGAGCTGTTTTTCATCTTCTTCCTCTTCCAATTTCTGGTTTAACCGAAAAACAAAGAAGAAGAAGAAGTGCTAGCACACACTTGAGTCTTCCTAATGTGATAGGGAAACGAACACTTTAGCTTGGAATCCATTCTTGGAGCTTGAAGCTTGGAGCTTCAATGGAGTCATCAATGGCCGAATTCTTGGAGGAGTTTCACAGCCCAAACCGAGCAGCCCACTGCCATCGGGAGCTCACTGCCGAGCTTCAACAAGGAGGAAGAAGTGGCTTGTTCTTCGCGTCGCAAGATCCGGTCAATGTGAGTATGTTTCTGCCATTCTCCTTTGATGTATTCATGCGTTTTGTGCTTGATTTGATGAATCTTGGGACCTAATTAGAAACCAACATACACTTCATATTGGAACTCTCTAAGTTCATACATGTTTGTCATATAAGCATAGCTAATATGTACGTAATTTAACCACCTCCGAATTCGCGAAGAACACGAACGACCTTTCTGAACTATACAAGTGGAGGTCATCACATATGTTTAACAATCCCTCCATCGTAGGCTATCCGAGCTGTGCTGAGGAAACATAGAATACACCATCAAGTTTCCAAGGCGGACATCTCATGTCGACATGTCCACAATTCTTTACAACTGATGTGATCCACCATATGTGATCAGCTTTGGCCAAAGAATCGTGAATTACTCACATGGATACCTAAACCCCTTATGGTACACATACGGGCCGACGGATCCTATCTTGCTTCGCACTTGATTACTGAGTGTATCGGTCTACACCCAACGAACATCTATAGGCCAGACCATGAAATGTTTCTGACATACATGGTATCAAAGTGTGGAGGATCTTACACAAAATCAATGTTATCATATAGTCAAATGATTACATATGCTACTCGACTTGAGTACTTCCAACTATTATGAATCACCTATGAGTCATTCAGTATTCGCTTCAACGAATACCCCACATGTCTATACGAGTTTCCAAAACTCATGGTACATCGGGTTAAACCATTGGAACTCCAATTCCAATATACGACATGTGCTAGTCTTCTAGGTTATAGGAATTCGACCGTATTCCAAAACCAACCACTAGGAATATTTAATTTAAGAATAGTTTATACCTAGTGTCAAAAGTATTTTAAAGTCGATGTCATTCTTAGCATATCTATACATCAATCTAATACGCATAATGACAATACCATTATAAGATATGAAATGAAAAATATAGTTATTTTATTAATAAATAATAAAATATACAATTCGAATTGGCACTCCAAGCACCAACTCCATCAAACTTCCACTTTCTTAGTGCCAATCTGGATGGTACCGTAGTCTCATCTCATCCACATGTTTATTGAATAACTTATGAGGTAAGGTCTTTGTAAGCGGGTCTGCTATGTTGTCTTATCCTTGAACCTTCAAGACCACTATGTCTTTTCGTTCAATTATCTTTCTAATTAAGCGGTATTTCCTTTCCACGTGTTTAGGCTTGGAATGCGCCATCGGCTCCTTAGTCTACGCGATGTCTCCGTTATTATCACGGTACAATGGGATCGAATCTGTAATACTAGGCACAACTCCAAGTTCTGTGATAAAATTTATAATCCAAACAGCTTCTTTAGCAGCTTCTGAAGCTTCTATAAATTCTGCCTCAGTGGTGGAATCAGCTGTTGAGCCTTGCTTTGAATAACACCAACTAATCGCACCACCGTTAAGGGTAAATATGTATCCTGATGTGGATTTTCTGTCATCTGGATCTCCCTGAAAGTCGAAGTCTGTATAACACTTAACTTGTAACTCATCTTCTCCATATATCAGAAACTTATCCTTGGTGCATTTAAGATATTTTAGGATATGTTTCACGGTTATCCAATGATTATTATCTAGATCAGATTGATATCGGCTGGTCACACTGACGCCGAAACTGATGTCAGGTCTAGTACATAACATAGCATACATTATGCTTCTAATACAAGAAGCATACGACAAGTTAGACATCCTAACTCTCTCTTCCTCAGTTTGAGGTGCCATTTTCGTTGAAAGATGTATGCCGTATCGGAAAGGTACATTTGCTGCCTTGCAGTTAGTAAAATCGTACATTTCTAACATCTTATCTATGTATGTCGATTGTGACAACCCTATAAGCTTCCTAACTCTATCTCAGTAGAGCCTTATACCTAGTAGATAGGAAGCTTCACCCATATCTTTCATGGAAAAGTTCTTGCAAAGGTAGGCTTTCACATTTTGCATCATCCTTATATCATTTCCTATGATAATGATGTCATCTACATACAAGACTAGGATATCATCACTAATTTTTTTATAAACACATGGTTCTTCCTCATTCTTGATGAATCCAGATAATCTAATTATCTCATCAAAATGACGATTCCAGCTTCGGGATGCATGTTTAAGTCCATAAATAGACTTTTGGAGCTTACAAACCAAGTTTGAAGTCTCACTGGATACGAAACCCTCTGGTTGTTCCATATAGATATCATCTTCAATGAATCCATTTAGGAAAGCGGTTTTCACATTCATCTGTCATATCTCATAGTCGTGATATACAATAATGGCTAAAAGAATCCTAATGGATTTTAGCATGGCTACTGGTGAAAAAGTTTCCTCATAGTCAATCCCAGGACGTTGAATGTAACATTTCGCTACCAGTCGGGCCTTAAAGGTTTCCACCTTTCCATCGGGCCCTCGCTTCCTTTTGTAAACCCATTTACAACCGATAGGTTTAACTCCTTCAGGAAGTTCAACTAAGTCCCAGACTTGATTGGCATGCATTGAATCCATTTCGAATTTCATGGTTTCCTGTCATTTTCCCGAATCGATATCCAATATCGCTTCTGTATACGTAGTCGGATCTGTTTCTTCCAAGAGGAGAACATCAAGGCTCACTTCAGATGTTAAAAATAGACTCTTAGGAGGCCTTGATATACTGTTCGACTTACGTTGAACATGTGTTGTAGATCATTCACCTAGTTGGATCTCTGGTTCCATCTCAGGTTCTTTAATGTTGGGATCAAACTCATCAAGTTTAATCCCTCTACAATTCCCATTTTCTCTCAAAAATTGCTTTTCAAGAAAAGTTGCAAAGCGAACAACAAATAAATTTTGTTGCTCAGAATCGTAGAATTGATATCCCATGGAATTATCAGGATATCCAATGAACCTACATTTATACCATCTGGGTGCTAGTTTATCCCGCCGCGTAATTCTAACGTATGTAGGACAATCCCAAATCTTTAAATGTTTAAGACTTGGATTTCTACTGAACCATATCTGATAGGGGGTCGTAGAAACAGCTTTCGATGGAACCCTATTAAGTATGTAGGCAGCAGTTTGTAAAGTGTAACCCCAAAAGTAATAAGGAAGATTTGTATAGCTCATCATCATTCACACCATATCCAATAAAGTACGATTTATACGCTCAAACAGCCCATTGTGTTGAGGTGTTCCTGGTGGGCTATATTGGGCAAGAATTCCATTCTCCCTTAAATAATTTCTGAATTATTCACTCATGTATTCACCGCATCGATCTGATCTAAGGCACTTAATGAATTTACTGGTTTGTTTTTCTACTTTGTTTCGAAATAGACATATCCATATCTAGACTTGTCATCTATGAAAGTCACAAAGTATGTAGAACCATTATGAGCGGCATGATTTAATGGACCACACACATCGTTGTGTTAGCTCCAGTAAATCTCTAGCACTATGTCCAACACCTTGAAATGGGGATTTTGTCATCTTTCTTTCCATACATGACTCACAAATCGGATAAGGATCTTATGTAAGATTTTCAATCAAACCATCCTTTACCAATTTGGATAGATGTCTAACACCTACATGGCCCAATCTCATATGTTATAATTTAGCATTATTTAGTTCAGACTTCCTACTTGTATTTTTCTCTATATTAAAGACATCTTTATATATTTTCAAAATATAGTGACCGTTTGATAAAGAACATTCACATTTCAATAAATTTTCTTTATCATACAAACATAAAGTTTCATCCTTAATATTTATTTTCTATCCCTCTTTATCTAATATTGGCAGTGATATTATTTGTCTGATAATTGAGGGAACATAATAACAGTCGTGAAAATATAATTTAAATCCATTTGGGAGATCTAGAACAATTGTTCTTATGGCCTTGACATCCAATGTCTCGCCATTGCAAACACTAAGCCGGACCTCCCCTTTATTCAGCCTTCTTTTAACCCTCATTTCCTGCAGGGAATTACAAATATGAGTAGGACTGCCAGTGTCTAACACCCATCCACTATTTTCATCTAAGGCTAATTAGATGTCAATAATTGGAAAAATACAAAGCATACATGAGGGTTCTGCTTTTCCCTTTAGCTCTGGACAATCATTCTTCCAGTGTCCAGAATTCTTGCATTATAGACATTGATCACGAGCTACTTTTGACTTTGCGCCTTTGTGTTTCTTGGAGTTTTTCTTTAATATCTTCTTCTTCCCCATATTTATTTTCTTTGACTTCCCAGAAGTCTTTGAAGAGCCAGCTTCACCATGGAGATATAGTGTGGGTTTGTCTTTCTTCAAATCTTGCTCTGTCGTGCGTAGCATGTTATGAAGTTCTTCATATGTGGCTTACATCAAATGCATATGAAAATTTAATACAAAGCCAACATAAAAACCAGGCAAAGAAGACAAAATCAAATTACTGCCCAGCCATTCATCAAACACAATACCTTGTCGTTCCAGATATCGGATCTGGTCGATCATGTTCAAAACATGAGTGCTGACAGCTCCTCCCTCCTTGAGTTCAGCACGGAACAATTCTTTAGACCTTCGATAAAGTTTCATCTCTTGATTTGTCACGAACAACTCCTTGAGTGTTCGCATGATGCTCCAAGCATCCGGTACTTCAATGTACTGTCTCAGCAAATCTGGAACCATCGATCCCAAGATGTAGGATTTCACCTTTAGGTTATCATCCTTCCATCTATCAAAAGTATCTCGCTCTTCTGGAGTGGAGTCAGGATCGATATCAACAGGCAGTGGATTGATCGTGACATAAGTCAACTTTTCATACTCCAAGACAAGGCGCATGTTCATTTCCCATTCGAAATAGTTCTCGGCTCCTTTTAGCTTATAGGAATCCAAAAGTTTCATCAATGGATTAGCGGCAGCCATCTACAAGATAATATTTTTGAGTAGTAGCAGAACAGTTTTCATTTCAAAAGTAATAACACTAATTGATTATGGAATTTTAAATCTATTAGTGCCCTCCCACTACTTTACATAATTCTGTAATCTCCCTTAACGGAAAAATAGAAATTTGATTATCAAAATTTCATAGCGGGAAGTGGATCCCATGATATTTACTTCAGCCTCACACTAATGACGATATTGGCCTTTATAAACTCATTAAGTAGACCTCCAAGGTCAATCACTTTCATGTGACTCCTAGTTTGGTCCTGAACCGTTTCTTATCCTCACATTAATGACGATATTGGATTAAGACGTATTCTAGGTGTATACTTATCAATATGCACTAATGAGCTTCGTATGTACCCCTCACACTAATGACGATATTGGGTGACTGTGTTAACTCATCACGCTACATCTAATATTTTACCGGAGCGACCTAAGTTCCGAGCACTTATACCCTCACACTAATGAAGATATTAGATATAAGTAGTAAGAACTCATTCATCTCCGTATTGACAAGACGGACCATCCAATAATGCTCCAACGTTATTAATACTATTACTTAATTAAAGTAATCATCTAATCACATGAGATTTATGAAAATCAAGTCATTAACTTAATTAGGTCAAAGTTTTAATTTAAAACATGCAAAACATATCCAAAATGTCTTAGGCATAATTAAATTAAAATTATTATGGCATAGATTCAAAACATGAGTTATGTGGTTAAGCCTTTGCTACTGATACCATTCTGTTGGGACAGTTGTGGAACCCCTAGGGTCGGATCGGTGCCCCGCGCAGCGGAAATGGGTCTATCCCATGGATATCAAGTATTGGTGTAATTTTAAATTATTTAATGAAATACTAAATTCCATTACGAGTGTATAGGAAAAAAACCAGGACTGAATCGGAGTCTGAAAGCTCCAGAATTAGCACACAAAAAAAAATCTCACGCGCACTGTAGCGCCAGACAGCCCTTTTTTTAATTCATTTCTTTCAAAGCTTCAGCTCACTTTCCAGTGAGCTGAAGCAATTAGGGTATTTTACCCTAATCACTTCTAGTTCTCCCTAAACACTTCAAAAACACCCAAAATTAATTTTTAATTTCAAAACCAACATTAACACATGTTATTGAATAAAAATCAAGTTTTCCAAAATATCAAATATTTTTACAAAAACATAAATTTATTCTAAATACGCACTTGCGTAAATTTTGAATTCAATACACAAACCAAATTAGAATTCCAATAAGAAATGTCTCGTGAATAATTCTAGGTCACCCAAAGGTGGTCAAGTGATTCTAGAATGATAGCCATAGCTCTAAGCTTTAATCTAGAGTTCCAGACTCTTATTAATTGTTCCATGTCCAACATGAACATTTTTGACCTAATTACAAGCATGTTGTGTTTATACTTCTAAAGTATTCTAACATAATTGATTAGCCTTATTTCAACATTAAGCTATATGATCATGCATCTAATACACAAATGAACATAGCTTAAGAGAAGATCAAACATTCCCTAGTAAGCTTGATGCAAGATCCAATATACTTCTCCTTTGTTGAATATTTCAACATTAAGCTATGTGATCATGCATCTAATACACAAATGAACATAGCTTAGGAGAAGATCAAATATTCCCTAGTAAGCTTGATGCAAGATCCAATCTACTTCTCCTTTTTTGAAATTGTTGGAGAACCTCCAAGGTATGCAAGCTTGACTCCAAGATCCAATCTTGTTTCCAATGCTACCAAGCTTCACTTCAAGATCCAATCTTGATTTCTCCTAGATGAAATGTTGTAGAGACCTCACAAACTCCTCTAAATACTTATCTAACTTAGGTATTCTTAATGGTTTTCCTAGGTGGTGGGACATATGGTGCATAATTCTCAGAATTTCAAAAATTCTGGTGAACCTGGGGAGATTGTTGTGAGGATTGTGCTTGGTTATCATTCCTCCATTTGAAGTTTGGATGGTTTCTCCAACCAGAATTGTAGGTTTATGAGTATGGGTTTGGATTTGGTCTATTGAATGTGTTTATGGAAATGACTTGGTCATTGAGACATTCTTGTAGGGCTAGCAAAGATGGGCAAACTTGTGTAACATGTTCATTAGAATTACAGATTTTCCATATGACTTCCTGAACTGACTTAACATGATCATTATTTCCTACTTCTAAAGCCTCAATTTTTTAGATAGAGATGCATACTTAGCAGCAAGGTCATGGTCTTCCCTAAGGTTAAACATACCTCTACCAGATGGCTATGGTTTTACATACTACTCATAGGTGCCAACTATGTCCCATTGTTGTGCATTCTATGTTATGTGTTCTAGGCAATCTAGTGCATCTTCGGGATCTTTGTTCCTAAACTCACCATTACACATCATCTCCACTACTTGTCTACCTTGGGTATTAACCCCTCGTAGAAATAGGCAACCAGCCTTCATGTTTCAAACTCATTATGTTGTGAAATATTTAACATCTTTTTAAACCTCTCCCAACATTGGTAAAGTTGTTTCCCTCGACTCTTGTGTGAAGGTTGTGATTCTCCTCTTAAAGGAATTTATCCTATGAGGGGGAAAGAACTTTTTAAGAAACTGTTCTTGTAAATCATCACATGTTCTAATAGATCCCGACCTAAGGTTTTGCAGCCAAATTTTTGCTTTATCCTTTAAAGAAAAGGGAAAAAACTTTAAACGAATTATATTCATGTTATCATTCTGGTCTGTGTAAGTGTTACATACCTCTTCAAACTCCCTTAAGTGCTGATAAGGATTTTCTGATTCTAAACCGTAGAATGTAGGTAAAAGATGGATGATAGCTATTTAAATTGAAACGTGTTGCATCTGGAGAAAAAAAAATACAATATGGTGATCATGCCCTAGTGGGAATCATAAATTCTCTGAGTGTCCTAGGATAATTAGGATCTCCGTGGTGAGACTCATTTTCTTCCTGATTAACTCGGTTTTCAACTCGGACAGGTGGATTTTCAACTGGATTTTCAATTTGGTTCTCAGCCATTTTGACGAACGATGAAGGTGATGGAGATTCTCTGTTTATTCTTCCGTTGGATGATCGAGACAAGTATCTCATGCAACCTAAACAAGAAATAAAAACAAAAACAAATATAATATTTACAAATAAACTACAAAAATAAAAATAAAATAAAGAAGAAGAAAATTTATTCTATCTACTAAATAATAATTCCCCGGCAACGGCGCCAAAACCTTGACACACTGAAAAAGTGGTATTTTACTCCCAAGTATAAGAGTGTCGAAGTAATAAAATAACTCGGTAAGTCCGAGGTCGATCTACAGGGAATAGATTTAGTAAAATAGAATGATAAGTTTGTAGGGGTTATTTAGGGGGTGAATCCGGTAACGCAGCGGAAGCGGTGAAAATCCGATTTTCAGATTTCAAAACTTTTTCTCGGATTAATTAAATAAACATATTTATTTAATATTCCAATAATCAAATTATGAAAATAAATTCAATAAAACAATTTTAAGTGAATTTACCGAAATACCCTTGCTTTGGTATTTTGTCCGTTTTAGTCCGAAATTGATCCAATCAATTTTGAATGATTCTAAATCATTTCTAAGATGAACTTATGATGTTCAAAACATCAAAACACCAAAAGCCACAAAATCCCCATTTTCTTCATCCAATGCCGTGAGCACCATTTGGTGCCAAATTTGACCATTTGGTCATTTCATGCTTCAAAACTCATTCAAATGAAATCCAATCAACATGAAACTTTGTGTGCATCATATACACACCCAAATGCTCAACATCTATGAAAATCCCCAAATTTGGAATAGGTTATGAACCCTAATTTTTCAATTTCCACAAATTGGACAAATTAGACCAAATACATTAAATCAATTGTTTCAATCATCATTCTTCCATCCAATCCAAGTCTCAACACAATGAAACAACTCAAGATAAAATCTAGGTCATTTAAGAGTGGGTCAACAACTCTAGATTAGCAACATGGTTTCTAAAACCTTGAAAGAAAGTTTATCACTACAATAGTCATTCACTTCCTTCATCATACATGCTTTACACCTTCACCAAAACTTCCATCAACAAAAACCACAAAGACCAAAGAAAGAAATAACCTAAGGATATCATATATTGAAGCCTAGATCCTAAGGAACAATTTCCTTACTAATAGTAAGTTGGAAAAAACTTACTAAAATCAAGCTTTCCTTTGATCTTTCTTTCTTTCTCAAGCTTCCTTTAAGTTTCTTCAATGGATATTTTCTTTTGTGAAATGTGTATTAGGTTAACTTAATGAAATGAAAATGAAAACAATTTATATTAAGGCAAAAATATGCCTTGGCCGAAATTGCATATACCAAATGCAACAAATATAAATTTCAATTTCATTTCACTTTATCACTTTATCAACTTGCATAAATATCTTAATACAACTTTATTAGATATTTATTTAAGTCAACAATTGCAACTAATATCATTTACTTTAAATATCCTAATGTAAGATATTTATATTTTAATTAATTTAATCATTTAACAATTAAATAATTAATTAATTAATCAAATACAATATATTAAATATATGTATAATATTTACATTAAATATTAAAAAACATATATTCATTTAGGATGTAAGTCAAATAACTCATTTTGACTATTAATTAATGTGTATTTAAATTAATCAAGTATTAAATGTAAATACACAATAATTAAGCAAATGACTATCTAGTCCTTTTAGCACGTATCTTGTGTTTAACCTTTAAACGACTTTATAAATAATCAATATCATTTATTAATGTTGCTCTAGTGCTCTACGAGTATGTTTCATTATTGAGACTCTCTAGATTCAGGTATATCCGTCACGAAATCAAATTTCGTGTCCATAATCTATCCACCCGTAGATTATGACGATCACGGATAATCTCGCTGAACCATACAGGTCGAGGTCATGGAAAATGTATAATTCCTCCGTCACAGGTATCCGGATAAGTCCCAGAGATATAGATGTAAACGCCAAATCTCTATCGGGATTATCCAGTCGACTATTCTATTAGCAATCTAAAAAGAATGTCTAGAACTAGCTTCTAAACTTTACCACGGGCCCATGGTTTTATCTGATTGCTAATCATATGGACTACCTATGCTCTGATACACAGAACTGACGGATCCTATCTTGATACACATAGGACACCCTGAGGATCTGTCTACACCCAACGAACAGGCGGAGGTCTGATCTAAATATATCGGTGACGTGACTGCCGTCTAAGTGTAGAAGATGTCTCATGTGCCCACAATGGCATATCAAGTCTAAGAATCACAAGTGCTACTCAACCCAAGAAGATTCTTATTGACGCTGGTGTACCATCCATTAAGAATCTTCGGTGAGTCGTTCAGTGTTTATCCGCTATAAACACCTATACGTCTATACTAGTCTCCAAGACTTATGGTTCATTGAGAAACCATTGGAATCATATATTCCAGTATACGACATGTACCGATCTCAACGGGTTTACTATACTGACCAAGTAGTGTAAACCTTGACCAGGAACAGTCTGAGAATGACAACGTCATGATACTACTCAATGTCCGTTGCGACGCTTTTGCAACTGCATCATGACTAATCATTCTAGGGTCATTACGTCTTTACCATATATAAAGATAGATTATATTATAGAAACTGCATATATTATTCATAATAATAATGTTTTACATAAGTATTTAACAGAAATACAACCGGGAATTGGCGCTCTGAGCACCAACCCCAACAAAGTTGAGCGAAAAGAAAAATGTTTGATTTGTTGAAGTTGTTGGAAATTTTTAAGTAAAAATGATTCACTTTTAATATTTCAAATCTAGAAATCTCGCTTAATTATAATATATAAATTGTCATTGTTACCCAATTAATTTATCTCAGAAATTAATTATGCCAATATATAGAACCGGCCATAAAGGCGGTAGTCATTTCTGTCGATAACTAGTCCGCCAAGGTACTAAATATGCTAAAAACATATAAAACCAGTCATAAAGGCGGTGATACCGTTTGTATATAACAAGTCCTGCCAAGGTACTCAATTATGCAAAAATCGTATAAAACCAGCCATATAGGTGGTAGCAAGATAAAACCAGGCATATAGGCGATAGGCAATTTTGTCAATAATTAATCTAGATCTAAATCAAGTTTTAATCATTAAATTACAATTTATTTATTATAATGTAGGCGAGATTGATCTAAATCTTCATTATAAAAGCTTCACCCATTACCCCCTAGCGGAAAGAAATTAGCTACTCATTTTGTAATTAAAAATACTCGTACTTTTATTACTGAAAGAAAAAGACATTACAGAAAGCTTTAAATAAATAAACACACAAGACACTCTCTTCCAAAGTCTATAGAGAAATTGGAAAGAAAGTATGAAAATTTCTTCTGCCGGAAGCTTCAATTTATAGGCTGAGAAAGGTCTGTGCGTTGCAACGCCAAGGCTGTGCGCGTCGTGACGCGTATGCCAGCTGGGAGACACGTGTCGAACAATTAACACGTCACGACGCTAAGGCTCTGTGTGTCGCGACGCGAAAGGTGGTGCCCGCGTTGTCTTTGTCTTTATTGGCGTGTCGCGACGCGCCTGCTGAAATTCCATTTTGCCCTTTTTCCAAATTTGTTTTTTTCTGTCGAGCTTCCGAGCAGTATTTTACCTACCAAATAACAAAAATACACAATAAAAATATACAAAACATAACTTAGAATATTATTTCACAGACGTGCTAAATTAAGAGGATTAGTGAAAATACAAGTGTAAAACGATTGATTTTGCGTATAATAAATATGCATTTTTTAGTGTTCATCAGGTCCCTCCTATGGACCTTCACGAAAATTCATATTTTTGAAGCCTTTTTGATATAAATTTCAAAACGTGATCAACGCGAAAGTTGTTCATCTCGGAAAAATGAGTCTGATGGTTATAGAATCATCTCAATCGGAGTTCATTTGCTATTTCTATAGCCGATACAAGAAACTTTTATACGTATAACGATATAATCAGAAATCGTGTAACCGGTTATCGAAACCACGCGTTTTCCAACGCGATGAAACTTCACTTTAAAATATTTCGATCTATTTTCTAACATATAAACTCTGATTTTCGAATACCATCCTATTCGAAATCTTTAACTTTAATTCGGAAATATTTTAGAACTACTTCGAAAACATTTTAGACCAAATTTGATTTGGAGAGATTTTGGATTGTCCTTATTGTATTGAGATACAATTAAAACAAGTCATATGCTTTTATATATATACTTGATATAAATGCAATTGAAGATTTATTATTCCAAAAAGATTTCAACATCCTAGAAAAGAAAAATGGGTTTTTTATCCTCAAAAGTGGGAACGATTTGTTCGTAGAGGAGTGCTAGTGTGTCAACTAGAGGTGCAACGTTTGGTGCACTACTGCAATGGAGAAATCAAGGAGGATATACAAAAGGCTCAAAGAAATTAATAAGCACATCAAGGTATTTTTTATTATTAGTAAATATTATTTATATTGATAGATAAAATTTATTGCATGCATGTTAAAATTAATAGAGATTAATTTAATAGTTTATTTGTTTACATCAACAACGACATAATTACGATCCTTAAAGTGAGTTTTGGAAGAAAATTTTAAATTTCAGTCACATGAATACTTCCGCCCTAACCCCAAAACCTTGTGACTAATACCCATATAACTTTTAAAAGCGTTCTAAATTCTTTGGGTAATTATCACAAACCACACATGAGATATGAAAATTTCACTGAACTATATAATTCTAAATGTTTTTTTAGCAATGACCTACCAGTTATCATTATAAGCTAATTAAGCACTTCCATTGCTTTGTCTAAAAAACTGCACAAGCATTGCTTTTGGAAAATAACTTATTGGCCCAGTGGAAACAGTTTAAACATAAATTTTAACTCTAAGAGATTGTCTCGGTGGTAAAGACCTTCAACTTGAGTAGTTTGATTTCTCTCAGGTTTAAGGTTTGAATCTCAGTAAATGCATTTCCTTGGGATTATGCTCCCGATTTAAAACTCAGCGACTTACTATGATCTATGTTGCGAAAGATCCGAGGGCATGGAGCACAAGTCCCAAAGATTAGTCGAGATGCTCGTAAGCTGACTCGAATACCCCGATTACAAATATATATATACCATAATACCTCCTAAACTCTTATTTGTAATACTTTCTACCAAATTCAGCTTAAGACTATTTCAAGTTAGCGTTTGATTAGTTGTATAATTTTGATATCTATACATATTGCCTAATTTTCATTTCTTGAATATCTGAAATTCTTTAGAGCAGTTGTGTGCTTGACATGGACCTCTTTTATTTAACTTGGAAATGTTAGATAAAAACATTTTTTATGGACCCCATGTTGACGGCAGTGCATTTGATTTCCACAAGCTGCAACTATTTAAGACTTGATAAATTTGGTTCAAGGATTCACACATATTGCAGACTGAGACTGCAATGTGCAGTGCCTTGTAAATTTTGACATTCTTATAAACTTTGAAATCATTATACAATAATTTCTTCGAAAATTGTTTATCTTATCTTTTAATTTAGTACATGTTTTATTAAAATGAGAGGTCACTCATTGAAAATTTATTTTATATATATAGGAAAATTTTCACAATATGGTTATAATAGTTTATATCGGAAATGAAATGATGTAATCCTTAAGTGAAGAGATTAAATCATTGGGCTTAAAGGGAATAGTATGTCCTTTAAGGGGAAAGAACATAACCCTTAGAAATTGTCTTATTTGACATAAGGGTACTTTTTCAATGATAACCTTCCATATCTATAAGTAAGGTCATGGATTCTCATTTTCAATTCACTGAATTTTCATATACATTCTCTTACAAGTCTTGCATATTAGGATGTCTTGAATTTTCATAATCAAGAGAGTTCCCACCATTTGTCCTTATTCAAGTTCTTGTGAAAAGAGTGTCCCTTCTATAAGAAGCATCCAAGTAATCATATGAGAACGTTAGCTACAAAACATCTGTGGGAGCACCGAGACGAGGCTAATAAGTTCTTAAGGATTGAGTAAAAACTCGACTTGATATTATCTACATTTACAGAATATTTTACAGATTTTTTTAAATCCTTCAGTATGTATTGATTTTAGGATTGTATTTGTTTGCTTGAATTATGCATGTTAGAAAATGAATTACAATAAATTACATGATTTTTTTGTACTTTTTATATTTTCACACCACCAATCATATAATGTTGTATCAATTTAAATAAAAATAATTTATACAAGAATTTATAGTTGTAATATTACTAATATAACAAATATATATAGTTAGTAATACAAGTCCATCATTGATCGAACTAATTAACCAACAATTAGTTATGGAAATTGATCAATACCTAATTCAATTTATATATCCAATATCAATATATATACTTGGGTAATTAAGTAAATAATATAATCAAATCCAAACTCGAGAAAGGGTTAAATTACCGACTCTTGAAATATTTATTTTTTACTTATCATTAAGCACTGAGACATTTATATAAAATGACATGCAAATGAATGAATGTTATCCAAATTAATTATCGTATTACTCAGGCTCATGACTAGTTGAGTATATATCAATCAATCAGTTAATGCTTTGCTTGAATCAGTGTTATGTATGATGCAATCCTGTTCTGACATGTGGCAGAAGAAGTGAACTAATTTTATAATACTTTTTTTTATGATTAAAATTAAAAGTATGGGATCACTAGACCCATGGTGTAGATTGGCCTGACACACCAAATTTTTCCCCTAAAAGAACTATATATGTAATTGAAAATTCTATGAAGCTTCAAGTACTTGCTTGAAAATTCTATGGAGCTTCAAGTACTTGCTTGAAATTGATACGAGGTTTATATGCTTCCAATTTCCAAAATTATCCAATGAAGTAATCATTGAAAATGAGCGGTTTAGATGAATGACCCAAAATGTGTTGGGCAATTATATTAGATGATTTGGCAACGTAGTACTGAATTAAATGTGATAAGTTTTTAATATTTTTTTATACGTATTTTAATAAATAAATATATATATATATATATATATATATATACACACACACACGATAACATTATATTTAAATGAACACTAAATCTAGGTCGATTGGCAATATGTGAATATTGTGATGTTAAATGTCAATTTCTAAACAGCAAAAAATAATTTGAAAATACATATACTAACTCAAAACCCAATACGTAAATATGATTAATTGCGTAGTTGAAATTCATGAATATCATGAATGTAGATGGAGATTCTCAGATTCAGATTCATACTTCCAACCCCAAAGTGAACCACAACATATATAGAAGCTAACTCAAAGAACTAGACTAAACAGAAGATGAAGAAGAAAAGTTTGTATGCTCATTTTATTTATCTACATACATATTCTTCTTTTCTTTTTCCTTACTCTTCAACAACCTCCACCACCACAACCTCCACCACCACAACCTCCACCACAACCGCCGCCACCGCCACCACTGGTTCGATGTTTCTTAGGGCCGCCATCATCACCACAAGCGAATATGATCATTGATACCATTGAGAATGAAGCAACAACCATGAAAAGAAAGAAAATTCCCCCAAAGTTGGCTTCTCCATGTGCAGCACCAGCTAGAACCAAGAGTTCTCTTGCCATTTTTGCTATCTTATGTTACTTCCTCTTGCCAGGATGAAGGAACTACTTGTGTATATATATATACACACTTGTTTGGATTGAATACTTTGAATTCAAAATGCGCCGGCAGCCGCACATTATTTTCTTCTGCCTAAAAGTCAATGAAATGGAAAATTAGAAAAGTCATTCACTACAAGAATTAGACCATAATTCGAGGCCACAAGTGAAGGTTTCGACGCAAAAGACATTTAGCGTCGAAAAAATTAGACGCAAAAAATGGACGATAAAATGTCGACGTCAATCACTTTTAGCGTCGAAATAATTAAATGCGACGCTAAAAAACAGTATTTTGCGTCCAATTTTTTTCGACGTTATATGTTATATTTGGCGACGAAATAATTCGACGCAAAAATTCAAACTTTTAGCGTCGAAAAGTGTCGACGCTAAAGTATATTAAAAAGTATTATATGTAAGCTTACAGCGACCATTTTTGTTACTATTAGCGTCGAAATATTCGACGCTAAAAATGACTTTTAGCGTCGAAACTTGTCGACGCTAACGTATATTTAAAAAGTATTATATGTACGCTTACAGCGGTCATTTTTGATACTATTAGCGTCGAAATATTCGACGCAAAAAGTAAAAAATTTATTTTTTAAAAAATTAGTAATTTACTTATTTTTTTGGTCTAAAATATTTAATTTAATTGAAAAAAAATGTAATTAATAACAAAATGACGAAATATTATATTGAAATTTATTTTAGAAAAAAGAAATATTATATTAAATCTATTTGTTCAAAATGTTTATACAAAACCAAATATAAAATTAATTGCTACTGTGATGGGGGACGCTCGAGCTCGATGCACCCTGACTCATTGAGGCCTCGAACATCTGACGGAAAACATGCATTTGCTGTTATAACTGCTCCATCTTCTTCTCGTGGTCCACCATCTTCTTCTCGTGGTCCACCGTGACCTGTTGTAGCTTCTCCTTAGTCTGCTGCAGCTCGTCTCGGGTGCTGGCTAGCTCATCTTTGGTGGTGACTAACTCGTCTCGAAGAGAGACATTGTCCGAATTACCACTATTGCGTGCAGATGACGTTGGCTTCTTACGAGTGCCAAGGCCAACGTTGTAAGCTGTCTGATTCTTGAAAACCAATTGCGACAGCTGCTTATCTGGTATGGGGTCGGACCCTGTCTCCTGAGTTTGATGTTGGAGTTCCATCATTTCGTTCTGTTTCAAAAAATAAGTTAATATTAGAATTTGAGAAAAAAATTAACATATATAATATTAATTATTTTATTTTAAAAATTGAAACTTACATAGCAGCGTTCGGCTTCTTCATTTATCCATTTGTTCTTCTCATTGTAATGCGTCACACGAAAAAAAATCTGGAAATGATTGCACCTCACATGTGCTACTCTGTTATAAACAGAAAATAAATTCAATATTATTCCACATTAGTAAAAACAATTAACTATTAAATTTTACGTTATGATATATTTACCTCAGAATGTTCGGCACGATGTTGGATAAATGGCTTCGAACCTCCACAGTGGTTAAAACGCAAGTGACTTCGATTTTCCGCATTTGCGTGACATTTATCCTGGATTTACCAACACTGTAAGTACCGAAAACAAAACCAATTATAAACTTCTGTTTATTTCAAAATTTACCTCGTGTTTTTTGCTAGACCAAATCTCACATAAGAATGTCCAATCTTGTTCCTCTATAAAATCAGGCTTGTGTTGTAGAGCATTTGAAGGTCCATGTTCGTCGAATATTGGTTTCAGGACTTTTGTTCTATAATCTTTATAACTTTTCCCCATGTGGTAGTCAAGATATTGTTGGACATTCACTTTGGTCAGATCGAAGTCGAATCATTCCTACATGCAAATTCGAGTGAAAATAAGTATAAAATCAAAATATTAAATAACAAACACTATCGAAAACTTACAAGAAGCGAAGGGAATAGCTGGTTCATTTTCGTCTCCCACGGTATCTTTCTCCAAGATACGTAGTTTTGGGGAGCTTCATATCGAGCTATAGCTCCTATGGTTGTATTAAACGCTGAATTATGTTCTCCGACTTGAGTGTGTCCATCATCTGATATCTCTATCTGGATACGGCCGTGAGCCTTAACGTACTTAGCTAACCCCAGGCCACGGGTGCGTCCTCGACCCTTCACTGTACTGGACTCACCTGTGCTAGCAGATAATTCACCAGAGCCAACTGGCCTTGCTGATGTAGATGGAGTCGCGTTAGCCCGTTTGCAATTGCCCGGTGCCATCTGCAAAAACCTGTCGCATTAGCACAATTAATTTCATCGTCATCATCAAAGTAGCATCATCATCAAATTAAGATTCATCATCAACAACCATCATTATTATGAAAGCATCTCGTTTTAGTTGAATTGTAAAATCCATGACCAACATTTTTATATCACAAGTCTAAGAACATTATAGAAGCTAATAACTACTTTGATTGTGTAATCATCTTTTAGAGATTATACAATCATATTATTGATATTTGAATTGTAAAATCACCCTCAAGCTGGAGCATACATATACATATTTATTACGTATGAAATCAATATGAGTACTTAGAGAGATTACACAATTGGAGCATACATATACATATTTGCTGATGTTCGCTGCTGTTCTGGCCAAGAACATCAGCAAACTGCTGTTCTTAGATTATGGTCACCATCATATTGTAGCATTGTTAGATATTGCTTACAATAAATTATCACGGTTAATGTATGGCAAAAATACAGTAATGATGCACCAGAAAAACTTACGTTAAATACGGTTGCACTTCATCACAATTACTCAATATAAACCAATGCGCACGTTGAACTTCTTGATTGGTTAGTAATTTGACACCTACTGCCCCAAATGGTCTGCAATTTTGACGGAACACTGTGATCTCTTGTTTATTACTTGCATCTCCATCATAGTTTCGTGGCCGACGATTAAAATGAGTTTCAATATTCTGCATGTACATCGAACAAAATGTTATTGCTTCACTTATTATAACAGCTTCATCTATTGAACCTTCAGGGTGTGCCTTGTTTTTCACATATTGTTTGTAATCTCCCAAAGCTCTGCAGATATGACAACAAGTTTGCATTAAGACTAAATTATATGCACATAAAAACGGTTACAAATTTTCTTATATAAAACTGTATATATATATTACCTCTCAATGGGATTCATCCATCTGTAATGGACAGGACCTCCCTTTCTAGCTTCAGCCGGTAAATGCACAGCCAGATGTACCATGACATCAAAGAAAGCGGGTGGCAAAATTCACTCCAGGTTGCATAGGATTATCACGATTCCTCGCTCAAGGTCGTCAATAACAGATGTGCTTAATGTCCTCTGACATAATTGTTTAAAGAAGCCACATAGATCAAGTACGACGTCGCATACATTCGGGGGGAGATAAGGTCGAATGCCAACAGGAATGAGAATCTCGAGCAGCACATGACAATCGTGACTCTTTAATCCTGTTATTGTATCATCTATGACCCAACGCCCAATATTGGATGCATAATTATCAGGGAATTTAACCATTTTCAACCAATCACAGAATGATTTTCTCTCTGATTGATTGAGCACATAACTAGCAGGAGGCTTAATAAAACCTCGAGAGGCGACTTGTAAATGCAATTCACTGCGAATTCTAAGATCTTGTAGGTCCAATCTAGCATTTACAGTGTCTTTTGTCTTACCCGGAATATTGAATAGTGTACCCACTAAACTCTCACAAATATTTTTCTCTATATGCATTACATCCAAATTATGTCGCAAACTCAGAGTCCCCCAATATTCTAACTCAAAGAAAATACTCTTTCCTGTCCAATTCAACTCTTCAGGTAACCGTTTTCGATTTTTATCTCTATTATTAGGATATTTACCTGGTGTGCTGTCTCTGAGATGTTGATGTTAGCAAAGTATGTCAAATGCAGACAATCGACTGGGCATACTCTGAGGTTCATGTTGCCCGTTAAATAATTTACTCCTCCGTCAAGGATGACTCGACTCAAGAAATCTCATGTGCCTCGTGTATCCGATTTTATTCTGTAATCGTTGCGAAGGTGTATGACCCGCACAAACTGGACATGCCATGTATCCCTTAGTGCTCCATCCAGATAATGAACCATAGGCTGGAAAATCATTAATGGTCCATAATAATGCGGCATGCATCTGAAAATACTGCTCTGAAGCTGCATCATAGGTATGCACACCCACATTCCATAATGTTTGCAACTCCTCGATCAATGGTCTCAAGTAAATATTTATATCTTTACCAGGTGAACGTAGACCAGGGATAAGCAATGACATAAATATGAACGGATCATTCATACATTTCCATGGAGGTAAGTTATATGGAATGACAATAACGGGCCAGATGCTATAAGAGTTGTACATATTCCCAAATGGGTTAAAACCATCAGAGGCAAGACCTAACCTGACATTACGGGGGTCCTCAGCGAAACGGGGTACATGTCATCAAATTCCTTCCATTCGGTTCCGTCCGCAGGATGTCTAAGTATGCCCTCCGCACCGATCCTCTTTTCATGATGCCACATCATATCAGTCGATGTGTGTCGTGACATGAACAATCTCTGCAGCCTGGGCGTTAAAGGGAAATATCGCAATATCTTTTGAGGCACTTTCTTCCCCATACCACGAACTTTGTACCGACTTTCACCACATATCGGACAATGTTCAAGTGATTCATACTCGGCACGAAATAATACACAATCAAACTTACAAGCATGAATGGATTCATACCCCATTCCCAGATCACGCAACATTTTCTTTGCCTCGTAGTACGACTTAGGCAATTCGCTTCCAACCGGTAACATTTAGGCCAGTAACTCTAACATCATATCGATACTTTTGTTGGTCATTCTGTTGATCACTTTAATGTGTAATAATTTCACAACGAAATTCAAGATCGACATTCCTGCACCTTCGAATGGAATTTTTTTTGCCTCATCAAGTAGGTCACTAAATAAATTTTGATCATTTCCACTTAACACTGGCATGTCACCACTAACACAACGACCAAGTTGTGGACCTTGTAAGTCATGCAAAATATCGGTGATCTCATCGTTTGTAGGTTGATTGTAACTACTGCTCCCTTCGCCGGAATCAATAAACCGTGACTGAGAATGATACTGCTCACCGTGATAAATCCACGTATGGTAAGTTAGTGTGGCATGTATAAATAATTATGAACTTCATCTAACCGCTTCCTTTTCCTATTCAAACAATTTGCACATGGACAACGAACACGACCTTCTGCATCAATGTGTTGCTTTGCGACTTCCATAAACTCAGACACTCCATTACGATATTCAACACTCAATCTATCCAGAGAGCTCATCCAATTTCTATCCATTTCAGCAGAATACCTAAATATAATAATATAATTATTAGATATCATTTTACAGTAATCAACATTACTAATTCATTAATACTTTATTTAAGCATATATATTTGATTGATAAATTAAATAGTTTACAAAAAAATTATATTTTATTAATTAATATACTTACTCTACATATATGAATCATAAATCACTAACAAACAACATATAAACAACATATATAATCATAAAAATTGAAAATAATAAAGAAATATGAAAGAAGAATTACCTTATCGGAAATTGATTACAATTTTATTGAAAATTTTTAAGAGAGATGTGAGGCTGTAGAGGAGAAATTCTCAGATTTCAGAGGATGAAAATGAAGAGAATGAGAGAAAAAAACAGAGGGGGAGAAGGGTTGGTGGCAATCTGCATTTTAATCTATCTTTAGCGTCGAATATTCAAATTCGACGCTAATTGTTGCCGTTTTTAGCGTCGAAACGGTTTTGTCGACGCTAATTATCAAAAACTTAGCGTCGAATTTAATTTAGACGCTAAAGAATCAAGGATTTGTCGGTGGAAACTTCATAAACCTTTAGCGACGCTAAAAGTATATTTTTGGCGTCGACTTCATTTTTTTACGCTAAAAGTGTAATATTTGGCGCCAAAAATTATTGCAATAATAGAATTATTCAGCGTCGAATATTATTCGACGCTAAAGTACTGATTTTATCGTCGAAAAAAGTTTTCGACGCTAAAAAATTAATATTCGGCGTCGAAATTTTATTCCGTCGCTAAAAATATGACATATAGCGTCGAAAATGATATACGACGCTAAAACTCACTTTTAGCGTCGAATACTGTTTCGACGCTAAATATTTGGACGCTAAAAGCCATAATTCTTGTAGTGATTTGTTTGTCCACTAAAAGTACATCAGGTCCCGGATATATGTACGAGAATAAAATAATTTTTTTTAAAAAAAATGATTTTAATTTTTTAAGATTCTTTCTATTTA
Source organism: Zanthoxylum bungeanum (assembly GCA_019454045.1). NCBI lineage: Eukaryota > Viridiplantae > Streptophyta > Magnoliopsida > Sapindales > Rutaceae > Zanthoxylum > Zanthoxylum bungeanum. Next base: position 230,754 of record SKCR01026047.1, on the reverse strand, counting down.
ATCCAAAATATAATCTTAAGTTAACTTTCACCATATTTATATCTAGACCCGGCGGGGTTCAATTTTGAACCATAACCGGAAAAAATAAAAAAAATAAAATAAAAATTAATAATGAATTAGTAAAGTAATTAGTGAAGTACGAAATTTTACCATGAAGATCACGATTATGTTGATGTTTCTATATTAATATTTATTAATTTAATAAAAACTAATTTAATTTATATTTAATTTTTCTTTTTTTATTTATGCGGTTCGGAACTGGAAACGTCGGTTCCGAAATCTCGGCCAGGTCTAATTATATGCATTTCCATTCTAATAAAAATCATTTGTTCATGGTTTTTTTAAGGGTTGGATATCAAATATATTTTTAGTTAAAACTATTCATATCAACAATGATTTTTTAAGGATTAGACATGTTAAAATATATTTTTAGTTATATGACTGATATTATAACAGTGATTGAATATTTGTAACTTGTTGACGAGATGTGTTGTTAATTATTTTTATCATGCATAATTCAAGCAAACTAATATGCAATCCTAGACTCAATACAAACTCAATGATTTAAAAAAAAAACCTGTAAAATATTTTAAAGAAGATGTAGGTTATATTAAGCCGAGTTTTTAATATGTCATTAAGAACTTATTAGCCATGTCTCGATGCATTAAGGATTTCGTGGCTAACATCCTCCCAGGATTCTTGACGACTTCTTGATTTAAAGGCACTCCTTGAATCATAACTCGAAATAGGACAAACTGATGGAAACTCTCTCATATATGAAGACTTTAGCCTAAGACATGTAAAAGAATTAATGGAAGAATGAATTAATGAAAAATGAATCCAATGACCCCTTTATAGACATGGAGGGTTACCTTTGTAAGGTATGTCTAAGTCAAAGTATACATTCTTTGCAGGGTTATAACCCTTCAAGGAACTCTTTCAACCCTAAGAGTTATGTCATTTCTCATTTAAGGAACATATATTTTCATTCCCTATAAATATGCACCCTTATTTAGAAAATTTTCTACATAGTTGTCATTGTAACTAAGAAAAATGACTGAGTATTATGTATATGACTGGCATTGTGAATAAAAAAAAATATGATTGAGTATTGTAAATGTCATTGTAATTGAGAAATATTACTGAAAATTATGTATGAGACTGATATTGTGATTGAGTTATAAGTGTGATTGTGTCTCTAATTATGTGACTGTGCCTATAGACTATGAGTGTTGTGCCATATCGATTTTGATGGTGATTTTGTCATTATAGAAGTCCTAATTTGGGATATGTTCTTGATGAAAATTATAAGTATGAATATTAATTGTATTTAGTATTTTACAGATTATGATTTGAAGTCTGTATGAAAATAATATGAATGTTTGAAAAGTCTAATCGATTACTTATAAATGTAAGGGTCATTTTTGACCTACTTTTTTCATCTAAACATATCGAATATGATACTTATTTTAAAGCTTATGATTTTTAGATCAATGATATGGTATTTTTTTTGAAACACTTTATATTTTGGGAGATAATTATTTTTTAAATTTAAATTTGAAAAAAAGTCCCCCGTTTTTTATTTTTTAATTTCCATTTTTTTAATTTTCTTTTACCTTTTTTTGTGGTAATCTTGTAATAACAATATATACTTATGTCTTCTTACATATACATAGAATAAATGAAAATGATAATTTGTGTTTGGAATAAATAAAGAGCCTTAATAGTTTTGACATTTTTAGGAATTTTCCAAACATACAATCTCTGATACCCGTAATGAATTCAAGATAAACGATATATTGATATACTCTTTTAGGATGAGAGTTAAATCACATTGCTCTCTAAGGGTGTAACACCCCGCCAGAGACAGGATGCACTACAAGAATTATACCATTTAGCGTCGAATTATTTCGACGCCATAAGCGAAGGTTTCGACGCAAAAGACATTTAGCGTCGAAAAAATTAGACGCAAAAAATGGACAATAAAATGTCGACGAAAATCACTTTTAGCGTCGAAATAATTAAATGCGACGCTAAAAAACAGTATTCTACGTCCAATTTTTTTCGACGCTAAAGTAAATTGTTCGACGCTATATTTTATATTTCGCGACGAAATAATTCGACCCAAAAATGCAAACTTTTAGCGTCGAAAATTGTCGACGCTAAAGTATATTAAAAAAGTATTATATGTAAGCTTACAGAGACCATTTTTTTACTATTACCGTCGAAATATTCAACGCTAAAAGTTTGCATTTTTGCGTCGAATTATTTCGTCGCTAACGTATATTAAAAAAGTATTATATGTACGCTTACAGCGGCCATTTTTTATACTATTAGCGTCGAAATATTCGACGCTAAATTAAAAAATTTATTTTTTTAAAAATTAGTAATTTACTTATTTTTTGGTCTAAAATATTTAATTTAGTTGAAAAAAAATGTAATTAATAACAAAATGACGAAATATTATATTTAAATTTGTTTTAGAAAAAAGAAATATTATATTAAATCTATTTGTTCAAAATGTTTATACAAAACCAAATATAAAATTAATTGCTACTGTGATGGGGGGACGCTCGAGCCCGATGCACCATGACTCATTGAGACCTCGAACATCTGACAGAAAGCCAGCAGTTGATGTTCCAACTGCTCCATCTTCTTCTCGTGGTCCATCGTCTTCTTCTCGTGGTCCACCGTGACCTGTTGTAGCTTCTCCTTAGTCTGATGCAGCTCGTCTTTGGTGGTGACTAACTCGTCTAGAAGAGAGACATTGTCCGAATTACCACTATTGCGTGCAGATGACGTTGGCTTCTTACGAGTGCCAAGACCAACGTTGTAAGCTGTCTGATTCTTGAAAACCAATTGCGACAGCTGCTCATCTGGTATGGGGTCGGACTCTGTCTCCTGAGTTTGATGTTGGAGTTCCATCATTTCGTTCTGTTTCAAAAAATAAGTTAATATTAGAATTTGAGAAAAAAAATTAACATATATAATATTAATTATTTTATTTTAAAAACTGAAACTTACATAGCAGCGTTCGGCTTCTTCATTTATCCATCTGTTTCTCTCATTGTAATGCGTCACACGGAAAAAATCTGGAAATGATTGCACCTCACCTGTGTTACTCTGTTATAAACATAAAATAAATTCAATATTATTCCAGATTAGTAAAAATAATTAACTGTTAAATTTTACGTTATGATATATTTACCTCAGAATGTTCGGCACGATGTTGGATAAATGGCTTCGAACCTCCACGGTGGTTAAAACGCAAGTGACTTCGATTTTCCGCATTTGCGTGACATTTATCCTGTATTACCAACACTGTAAGTACCGAAAACAAAGACAATTATAAATTTCCATTATTTCAAAATTTACCTCGTGTTTTTTGCTAGACCAAAACTCACATAAGAATGTCCAATCTTGTTCCTCTATAAAATCAGGCTTGTGTTGTGGAGCATTTGAAGGTCCATGTTCGTCGAATATTGGTTTCAGGACTTTTGTTCTATAATCTTTATAACTTTTCCCCATGTGGTAATCAATATATTGTTGGACATTCACTTGGGTCAGATCGAATTCGAACCATTCCTACATGAAAATTCGAGTAAAAATAAGTATAAAATAAAAATGTTAAATAACAAACAATATCGAAAACTTACAAGTAGCGAAGGGAATAGCTGGTTCATTTTCGTCTCCCACGGTATCTTTCTCCAAGATACGTAGCTTTGGGGAGCTTCATATCGAGCTGTAGCTCCTATGGCTGTATTAAACGCTGAATTATGTTGTCCGACTTGAGTGTGTCCATCATCTGATATCTCTATCCGGATACGGCCGTGAGCCTTAACGTACTTAGCCAACCCCAGGCCACGGGTGCGTCCTCGACCCTTCACTGTACTTGACTCACCTGTGCTAGCAGAGAAATCACCAGGGCCAGTTGCCCTTGCTGATGTAGATGGAGTCGCGGTAGCCCGTTTGCGATTGCCCGGTGCCATCTGCAAAAACCCGTCGCATTAGCGTCATCAAATTCCAAAGTTCTTATACATATACATACATATCCATACAAGTCAATACAACTTAACAAAAGCGCTTATAACATCGAATGCTCACTTTCGTTTTCAAATTCATTCATTCATTTATTCATTTCACATATGCATTAATTATTCACATAACCAATACATCACAAGCCACACAATCAAACAATACATACATATCACGACACACCAAACTCATCACACGACACATACAAACATTCCAAACATACATATCCGTTTTTAGCAATTGCTGCTGTTCTTGCCCAGAACAACAGCAATTATCATCATCATGAACGCCAAATATTGTTTGTACAACTGTAATCCATCCTCTATCATCATCATCATCAATTTCATCAATCTCAAATTCATCAAATTCATCCTCAATCTCATCCTCAATTTCATCAAATTCATCCTTATCAACAAATTTAAATCAACAAATGAGACTTACATGTAATTTTCCTTCGTTCTTCACTGTTGGAGAATCGAATACGAGAGGGAGAATCGAATTTTTTGCTTTGAGCCGAGGAAGAAGAGAAGCACTGGTTTTAGGGATTTAAAGGACATTTAGCGTCGAATTAATTCACTTTTGGCGTCGAAGTATTCCACGCCAAATATTAGGCGGCTAATGAAAAAATTAGGGTTATTTTTCTGGGAAATTTAATTTTTATTTAGCGTCGAAATACAATAGTTGACGGTAAATGTAAGACATATAGCGTCGAAATACAATAGTCGACGCTAAATGTAAGTCATCTAGCGTCGAAATACAATAGTCGACGCTAAATGAAAGACATTTAGCGTCGATTATTGTTCGACGCTAAATTAAAGACATATAGCGTCGACTATTATATTTCGACGCTATATGTCTTTAATTAAATTTCCCGAAAAAATAACCCTAATTTTTTCATTAGCCGCCTAATATTTGGCGTCGAATACTTCGACGCCAAAAGTGAATTAATTCGACGCTAAATGTCTACCATTTAAAATAATACTTAAAAACAAATATATCATAGTTATACTATTAATCATTACGTTAATATTTCAACCATATCTAAAGAGTAATTAAAATCAACAACCATACATTAATCCATAAAATTATTCATCAATCACAAAATACTGTAACTTCATAATTAATCACTATTATCGTCGGTATTTGAGGATTCGTGACTGGAATCGAAGTCATCTTCAGTGTCAAATTGTTCTTCACTTGCTACTTCAACGCTCACTTCAGAATGAGGAATTAGCTCAATGTCTGTACTAGCTCGAGTTAATGTGATATTTTCAGGAACGTTGACAGTTGGTCCAAAAAATATCTGTTCAGGAACTTCAAAATTGCTGGAGACTTCTTCTGTTTCATCTGATATGTCAACTCTATCTTTCTCCTGCGTGTCCCAAATGGCCCTATGTTGTAACTTTTCTACCACCATCCATCCAGTTCCTAACTTAGGATCAGGTATATATATCATTGAACGTGCTTGCGTACAAAAAATGTATGGATCATTCTTGTACCAACAACGTTGAACATTAATTGACGTGAGATGATTACTAACTTGAATTCTCCTCTTTCTGGCATTTGTGTCAAACCACTTACATTGGAATAGCACAATATGTCGTCTGGGTCGATATATCAACTCAATGACCGATTGCAATACGTCGTAGAAGTCAATTACATCTGAGCCGTGTTCTCCTTGGACTACAATTCCAGAATTTTGAGTCACATGATTAACATCTCGCTGTTCGGTATAAAATCTAACTCCGTTGACAATACATCCACCGTACTCATACGCCTGCTTTTGAGGCCCATAAGCCAAAGAAACCAACGAGGATTGCGAGTCCATTTGACCATTTTGCACTTGATTAATAATCTGACAATGAAATATATGTGTTAATATAACAAACTGAAATGTATAATGTTAGGATCCAAATAAATATAAAATATTCTAACTTACAGTTGTCTCAAACCATTTAGGAAATTCTTTTTTGTGGGTTCATCAACATTATGGTCACCATCATATTGTAGCATTGTTAGATGTTGCCTACAATAAATTATCACGGTTAATGTATGGAAAAAATACAGTAATGATGCACCAGAAAAACTTACGTTAAATACGGTTGCACTTCATCACAATTACTCAATATAAACCAATGCGCACGTTGAACTTCCTGAAGGGTTAGTAATTTGACACCTATTGTCCCAAATGGTCTGTAATTTTGACGGAACACTGTGATCTCTTGGTTATTACTTGCATCTCCATCATAGTTTCGTGGCCGACGATTGAAATGAGTTTCAATATTCTGCATGTACATCGAACAAAATGTTATTGCTTCACTTATTATAACAGCTTCAGCTATTGAACCTTCAGGGCGTGCCTTGTTTTTCACATATTTTTTGTAATCTCCCAAAGCTCTGCAGATATGACAACAAGTTTGCATTAAGACTAAATTCTATGCACATAAAAACGGTTACAAATTTTCTTATATAAAACTGTATATATATATATATATAGTACCTCTCAATGGGATACATCCATTTGTAATGGACAGGACCTCCCTTTCTAGCTTCAGCCGGTAAATGCACATCCAGATGTACCATGACATCAAAGAAAGAGGGTGGCAAAATTCGCTCCAGCTTGCATAGGATTATCACGATTCCTCGCTCAAGGTCGTCAATAACAGATGTGCTTAATGTCCTCTGACACAATTGTTTAAAGAAGCCACATAGATCAAGTACGACATCGCATACATTCGGAGGGAGATAAGGTCGAATGCCAACAGAAAGGAGAATCTCGAGCAGCACATGACAATCGTGACTCTTTAATCCCGTTATTGTATCATCTCTAACCCAACGCCCAATATTGGATGCATAATTATCAGGGAATTTAACCATTTTCAGCCAATCACAGAATGATTTTCTCTCCGATTGATTGAGCACATAACTAGCAGGAGGCTTAATAAAACCTCGAGAGGCGACTTGTAAATGCAATTCACTGCGAATTCTAAGATCTTGTAGGTCCAATCTAGCATTTACAGTGTCTTTTGTCTTACCCGGAATATTGAATAGTGTACCCACTAAACTCTCACAAATATTTTTCTCTATATGCATTACATCCAAATTATGTCGCAAACTCAGAGTCCCCCAATATTCTAACTCAAAGAAAATACTCTTTCCTGTCCAATTCAACTCTTCAGGTAACCGTTTTCGATTTTTATCTCTATTATTATGATGTTTACCTGGTGTGTTGTCTTTGAGATGTTGATGTTGGCAAAGTATGTCAAATGCAGCCAATCGACTGGGCTTACTCTGAGGTTCATGTTGCCCGATAAATAATTTACTCCTCCGCTAAGGATGACTCGACTCAAGAAATCTCCTGTGCCCCGTGTATCCGATTTTATTCCGTACTCGTTGTGAAGGTGTATGATCCGCACAAACTGGACATGCCATGTATCCCTTAGTGCTCCATCCAGATAATGAACCATAGGCTGGAAAATCATTAATGGTCCATAATAATGCGGCATGCATCTGAAAATACTGCTCTGAAGCTGCATCATAGTTATGCACACCCACATTCCATAATGTTTGTAACTCCTCGATCAATGGTCTCAAGTAAATATTTATATCTTTACCAGGTGAACGTGGACCAGGGATAAGCAATGACATAAACATGAACGGATCCTTCATACATTTCCATGGAGGTAAGTTATATGGAATGACAATAACGGGCCAGATGCTATAAGAGTTGTACATATTCCCAAATGGGTTAAAACCATCAGAGGCAAGACCTAACCTGACATTACGGGGGTCCTCAGCGAAACGGGGGTACATGTCATCAAATTCCTTACATTCGGTTCCGTCCGCAGGATGTCTAAGTATGCCCTCCGCACCGATCCTATTTTCATGATGCCACATCATATCAGTCGTTGTGTGTCGTTACATGAATAATCTCTGCAGCCTGGGCGTTAAAGGGAAATATCGAAATATCTTTTGAGGCACTTTCTTCCCCATACCACGGACTTTGTACCGACTTTCACCACATATCGGACAATGTTCAAGTGATTCATACTCGGCACGAAATAATACACAATCAAACTTACAAGCATGAATGGATTCATACCCCATTCCCAGATCACGCAATATTTTCTTTGCCTCGTAGTACGACTTAGGCAATTCGCTTCCAACCGGTAACATTTGGGCCAGTAACTCTAACATCATATCGATACTTTTGTTGGTCATTCTGTTGATCACTTTAATGTGTAATAATTTCACAACGAAATTCAAGATCGACATTCCAGCACCTTCGAATGGAATTTTTTTTGCCTCATCAAGTAGTTCACTAAATAAATTTTGATCATTTCCACTTAACACTGGCATGTCACCACTAACACTATGACCAAGTTGTGGACCTTGTAAGTCATGCAAAATATCGGTGATCTCATCGTTTGCAGGTTGATTGTAACTACTGCTCCCTTCGCCGACATCAAAAAACCGTGACTGAGAATGATACTGCTCACCGTGATAAATCCACGTACGATAAGTTGGTGATATTCTTGGCATGTATAAATGATTATGAACTTCATCTAACCGCTTCGTTTTCCTATTCAAACAATTTGCACATGGACAACGAACACGACCTTCTGCATCAATGTGTTGCTTTGCGACTTCCATAAACTCAGACACTCCATTACGATATTCAACACTCAATCTATCCAGAGAGCTCATCCAATTTCTATCTATTTCAGCAGAATACCTAAATATAATAATATAATTATTAGATATCATTTTACAGTAATCAACATTACTAATTCAGTAATACTTTATTTAAGCATATATATATATATTTGGTTGATAAATTAAATAGTTTACAAAAAAATTATATTTTATTAATTAATATACTTACTCTACATATATGAATCATAAATCACTAACAAACAACATATAAACAACATATATAATCATAAAAATTGAAAATAATAAAGAAATATGAAAGAAGAATTACCTTATCGGAAATTGATTACAATTTTATTGAAAATTTTTAGGAGATATGTGAGGCTGTAGATGAGAAATTCTCATATTTCAGAGGATGAAAATGAAGAGAATGAGAGAAAAAACAGAGGGGGAGAAGGGTTGGTGACAATCTGCATTTTAATCTATCTTTAGCGTCGCATTTGGATATTCGACGCTAATTGTTGACGTTTTTAGCGTCGAAAGAATCAAGGATTTGTCGGTGGAAACTTCATAAACCTTTAGCGACGATATATGTTCGATGCTAAAAGTATATTTTTGGCGTCGACTCCGTTTTTTGACGCTAAAAATGTAATACTTGGCGCCAAAAATTATTGCAATAATAGAATTATTCAGCGTCAAATATTTTTCAACGCTAAAACATTAATATTCTGCGTCGAAGTTTTATTCCGTCGCTAAAAATATGACATATAGCGTCGTAGTTTTATTCCGTCGCTAAAAATATGACATATAACGTCGAAAATTTATTCCGTCGCTAAAAATATGACATATAGCGTCGAGTATCATTTTCGACGCTAAAAGTGAGTTTTAGCGTCGAAACAGTATTTGACGCTAAATATTTGGACGCTAAAAGCCATAATTCTTGTAGTGATGCTACCGGTAGGAAATATGATTGACTCATCTCCATAAGCCTCTAAATTTAGGAAAATCTGGCATGATGTATCCTAAAACTGGACAACCTGGATCTCAGTCCAGCATCAAAATGAACCTAAAATAAACCTCATATATCAAAATGGACCTCAGGTCCACACCAACACATCAAAATCATCACATAATGGCTCCGTGCCCATATCATCTATCGACACTCAAGGGATCTGTGCCCACAACAACATAAACAATCAAAACATTTACTTAATACAAACGACGTGCTGAGCACGATAAATAAAATAATAAATCAAATATCCAAATCTTCTAAAACTTCTCACATGACAATTACGATGGTGATTGCCGTTTGGGTGATCCACGTCTCGAGCATGACTTCAAAGTTGAAATGGTTGACTCATCTGGTAGCCAACCTGCAAAACTAGCAAACTGGTTTGGTGTGAGTTATAAAACTCAGTAAGTAACTAGGCTAGTATTATAACAAACAAATCGAATATAAACTTCAAACTAACAAATAAAACATATCAGCAGTTTATCAAAATTACTAAATTGTTACAAGTTCAGATTTTTATTAACTTGTTATTATCTTTTATATTTAACCTATGTCAAACTTTCATACTTACTTATCTACATATGCGTTAATCTAATAGCTAACATCCAAAGCAAAGCACGAATACCATAGAGTATGTCATTTAATATCAAATACACCTCAATCCCATGAAATATTAAGTCATACATATATACTTTTATCACAATTATCCATCTTTGAAATATTATCAAATCGACAACTCAAATAAATTATCTTCTATTCGGATACAACTAACTTCAATACCAAAACAAACTTACTTTAACTCTTGAAAAACTTTCTTCAATACCAAAAACCTTATGATAACTTAACTTTCGTATCTCTTTCACGATATACGTATATACAATACAAACTTAGCACATATATTTTATAGCATCTTATAGTCACCCCAGTTTACATGTCATTATTTCATTCCATGTACGCATACACCATCCATACATATCACATGATATATCATACATACACATGTACTCAAGCATATACAAAAGTCAAGGCATCCAGGAACACACAATCAAGACAGCACATATATATGAGCTAGCTCACACATACAATGCTCGTACGGGACTCATTATCAATTTTAGAATAGGTATGAGATGAATGTCATCCAAACGGATTTCCTAACCAGCTCGAATATTACATCACGAAATCATTAATCAATTAACATAAACAAATGCATACATATCACGTGTCACAAACTCATTACACGATTTCTCATACACAAGCATATACATGACAAACATTGCTTAACCATTCAGAATCGTCATACACATACGTTTATATATATATATCAAACATATGAATATACTTATTACTTCGAATTCTGATACCATGACCTTTACAATCCTCACATTCTTTACTTATCAATCAACATTCACCATTCATATACGTATTCAATCAATCACGAACTTCCATCACTCGGAAAAGACTTAGCCTATACCAATTCAACCTCTATACCGTTAAATCGTATACATTAATCAACAACAAACTTATCCCAATGATGCACATCTACACGTACTATTATAAATTCTGAAGTCATAACTTATTTTCTTTACCGATCCTTTATACCCAAATCATACATATCCAATCATCTCATACATATACAAATATGTGTTCATATGCTTATACACATGCTTATACATACTCATAAATTTACATACACGAATACATATTAGTACCAATTCATACACTTCCATACATACATACATACACATAAACATTAAGCTCATTTCATGTCTCACTTCATATCATATCAATAACAAGGATCCATACATGTGGTAGTCGATTATTCTAACCGTATGTAATCTCGAACTTCGTTCTCAAGAATATACCTTAACTATCATCTTTTAACCTAACATGTCAATCATCTTTACATGTATATATATATATATATATATATATATATATATATATAATCAAATCTGAAATCAAATCTGAAATCACCAATTTAAGTTCTCATCGCATGGGTTACTTACCTGACTTCGCGAGCAGTCCAGGTCCTAGTCACATCTGTCAAAATAAATGGCGAAATACCGTCAGAAACACGACTTACGGAGTTCTCGACTAAACTATGATAAAATCTCGGATCTTTTCGGAACAACCAAATCAAGTCTATTTTCGGTACTTTCAATTTTCAGTGATCTTAAAATATCATTACAAACTATTCCAAGCCACTGGTTCACTTTAATTCTCGGTTTACGTATTTTTAGAAAATATTCCGAAAAATTTTTCGAAACACTACGGAAGGGTTCCAAACCTTCCCGGATTTAACTAAATATTTTCGTAATATCATAAATAACTCATAAATATCATCAAAACTAAAACACATCTTTATATGTAAAAACTCATTTTTACCGAAAACATGCATATTCCATAAGATCGATCAAACTCGTTCCGTTTTCACTCGGATTCTACCAAATGCACATATTTAATATATTAATACTCAAACAATTCATTTTATATCATTACGCTACTCTACGAAGCTAATGGATACATTCGAATATTTTGCGAAAAACTTGAAATTAGCAAATTGTTACCGGGAGGTATTACCGAGATTTCGAGGGCATATACAGGCTACAAACAATCCCACAAACGCGCTGGAATCGACGGAATTCTGATCGGAGCTACTGTTCACCATGGGTCATTATTCATCCAAATCTTCCTCCCTTGTTTCGCGTGCAACCGAGCATGGATCAGAAAAATCATCATCGCCACCTTGTAGTATTCTCCGAGAGCTTCAATTTGGCGGGTGGCTCGGGCCGTGAAACAAAGCGGTGAGCCAAGATCAAGATACTCATAGCCGCGTGCGTCTCCCTCTTTTCTTGCCATTCGACGGCGATCTGAGGCTGCCGCCGACCACCACAAGATGGAGGGGTGGCCGGCACACCCCTATGTCCCGTCGCGCAGGCCGGTGACAGCCAACAAGCCACCGACGCAACATGGATGACAGAAACGTGATTTTTAGGGACGGGGGTGCATGTGGGGTTATTTGTGATCCTTTGCCATTTTTTACAAAAAGAAAAATTATGAGGTATTTATAGGAAAATTTCTGGAATTTATATTCAAAATCCCAAAAATTACAATCAGGCCCCTGTCATTGAAATTTCTTGAAAATTCATATTTATGAAGCTCTTCTTATGCAAATTTGAAAAGTGTTCAACACGAAAGTTGTGTGTCTCGGAAAAATGAATCTGATGGTTCACGAATCAACTCAATAGGAGTTCGTTTGAAAGTTTTATAACCGAAACAATAAATTTTTATTTGTATAACGATAAAATCAGAAATCGCGTAACCGGTTCTCGAAACCATGCGTTTTTCAACACGTCAAATTTTCACTTTAAAATATTCTGATCTATCTTGTTACAAATAAACTCTGATTTTCGATTATCATCCCGTTCAAAATCCTTAACTTTAATTCAGAAATCCTCCTACATTGTTCCGAAAAACTCAGGATATTACAAAGGGAGAGAGAGAACCACAATTATTTATTAATTTCTTGATTACATAAATTTGTGCTAGCCCTTAAATAACATTAATTTAATTTTTGAAATGAAATAAATTATACCTAGAACTCTATCTTCACTGACATCATAAGCATAGCGGTAAACCTCGTTTCACTCCTACAGTCTCGTACGAGTGTTATAGGCAGAAACTAGTACATATGTCTGTATATAATCTAAATAAGCATGTTTTAGAAGGTACTATAATATGCTTCTGATACATATACATATATTTTCAATATTCATCGTATTTCCATGATTTCAGAATTACGTTTCAGAATTCATGATTTACATTTCACGACCCATGGTTTATAATTTACATATTACAATTTATAGTTCACAATTTACATGTCACATTTTACAGTTACGAGTCACATTTTACGGTTACAGTTCAGGAATAACACATTTCAGTTCATGATATAAAGTCACATGTCATGATTTACCGTTCAGGTTACATGATTCACAATTACATTTCACAGTTTTCAACATACGTTCCATGGTTTCCAGTTTACATGTCATGTGTCATGTGTCGTGATTTATAACTTTCAGCTTACGTTTTCCACATGACATGTTTATATTTTATGTTTTCCATGTGTCACGATTACAGTTTATAGTTTATGTTTATCAAGTGTCATGTTTTCATGTTATCAGTTTATGTTTTTCATGTATCATGTATGCAGTTTACGTTTTTAAGTAATATATTTTCAACTTACGGTTTATATATTTTCAGTTCACGTTTTACATGTTTACAGTTCATGTGTATAGTCCTCAGTTTATGGTTACGTTTTCATATTTCACGATTTACAATTTATGTTTTATGTTTACAATTTTAATTCATGTTTATAGTTTATGTCATGTTTACAATTTACTTCAGGTTTAAGTTATCAGTTCATGTTTACAGTTTCAGATCATGATTCAATTTTTGATTCATGTTATAGTTTTCAGACATGTTTATATGTTCACTTTATACAACTTTCTGTCATGTTTTCAATATACATATTACTGTTACAATCATGATTACAGTCTTCAGTTCAAGTTTATATTTTCCAGTCATATATATATCTACGGTATGTGTCACCGACTTTGTTAGCTTATATTTTCAAGAATCTAATTTGAAATAAGATCATTTATATCAATCATGTATTTTTATATTTTACTTTTATATTTCATCATTTACTCACTAGGTCATTCATACGACTTACTCTCTCACTATTCAGTTTTTGTGTTGCATGATTTCATGCATGCAGAGGATAAACTTTGAAGAATATAGATATCAACTGCAGTCGTAAGGAACACGATGTCAGGGGTGACACACTCACAAAGTGGTTCTAACTCTCAAGTATAAGAGTACCGAAATAATAAAATAACCCGGTAAGTCTGGGGTCAATCCACAGGGAATAGATTTAGTAAAATAAAATAAAATTTTTTTATAACAAAATATTTGAAGTGATGGACAATTTTAAATTGGACTACAACAAAAAATAGAGTGTTGGGTCTAAGTAGGGGTGTTCGCGGTGCGGTTCGGGGCGGTTTTTTCGTTTTTTACTTCAAACCGCGCGGGTTGGCGGTTTGGGAATTAGAAAACGAAACCGCAAATTTGATAAGAAAAACTGCGGCTGTTCGGGTTGGCGGTTTAGCGGTTTGGGCGGTTCGGGTCGGCGGTTCGGATTATAAATTTTTTAAGAAAATTTTGTGTGTTTTCACATTATAATTGAAGAAAAAATTACATAATTTTCATTTTTTCATTACATACTGTTATATGATCATTAAATATATTAATTTTCATAGTTAAAGAAGAAGAAAATTATAAAATAATATTTAATTTGAACGCAGGTCGGCGGTTTAGGCGGTTCGGGTCGCGGTTCGAGTCAAAATTTGCGGTTTGGGCGGTTCGCGATTTGACATGGGTCAAAACCGCACACTGACCCGAAATTTGCGGTTCGATTCGGTGTGGTTCAAAATTATTTTTAATATTTTTTCAAACCGCGCGGTTCGGTTCGGTGCGGTGCGGTTCGCGGTTTGACCCGAAATTGTGTTCACCCCTAGGTCTAAGGTATCCACTCTTGATAATTCAAATATAGAGAAATATTACTTGTTATAATATATAAATTATCATAATTACCGAGTTAATTTAATTAGGGAATTAATCATGTCAAAACATATAAAAACCAATCATATATGTGGTGACAATATTTGTCTATAAAAAGTCCAGATTTGTACTCAATTATACCAAATTACATAAAACCATCCATAAAGGTCGTAAAAAAGTTTGTTAATAATTAGTTCATATTTAAATTACTCTCATATAATATGGGGTAAAGTATTAACTAAGTCGACCCAGATAAGATTATCTACAGCGAATCAAAACACCCACAAAATATAAGAAAATATTAGCCTTCATATTACAATTTATATATATAACATAAATAAGATTAATCTATATTCTCATATTAAGAGTTTCATCCTTCACCCCTGCAGAATGCAATTAGCTACTCATGATTTGATTAAAAACATGTATAATTTTATTAATAATAAAAAAAAAAAATTACAACAAAGACTAAAAATAAAACACGCAAGAGCTGAAACTCCACAAATTCTCAGAGATAAACTATAGAAGGAGCTGCTGAATTAAGGAGTTGAGCATCATCTAAATAAAGGATGCAATTGTTGAAGCATTTGCATGTGGAGGGGGACCATCCACCGAAAGGTGGATGGCAACCCTCCACCATATTAATTTTTTATTATATTTTTTCTGTAATAATTAAAATTTTATATAGCACATTTTAGATTTTTCATCAGTTTTGACCTTGAAAACTGCAGAATTAGAAAATATTTTAAAAGAAAAAATTGTAGATATTTGAGTCTTCTTTTATCCAGAACTGGAATTGTCTCAATCTGATATTGTAGTAAGAAGTTGTGGCCAAATTAAGAAAATTGTGCAATGCTTGAATTTTCAAAATTGTACGATGTTAGAAAGTCCTTTTAAGTTTCTGGCCTGCAAGATCCAAATGTTACCTCTTTTTTTTTTCTAGTTATGCATCCAAAATATTATTTCACCTACATAAGAAATAAAAATCACAATAAAAATATATAAAACATAAATTTAATTATTATTTCACTAATGTACTAAATTAAGGGGATTAATAAAATTAGAAGTATAAAATGATAAGTTTTCATTTTAATAAATGTACATATTTTAGTATTCATCAAATGGTCCACGTATTTACTTTTTGCCATGATAAGCCATGAAGCCAAATATGGTTTACACGTATAGATCACATTGTATTAAGTGTGTTTCATGTAATTCATGTGTATTTTTAATCAGATATGTATGTATTCGGAATCAGACAGTTCATTCATAAAGCATGATATGCCATGCATGTTCATGCCAGAGGCTTATGAAGATGATAACATTGTCTCATATCGGTCATGTCCTGAATATATTGGGATGTGATATTAGGTTCCAATGATGATTTGAGTTTATGAGTATTAGATCAACAGTTAATGAAAAAAGTGGTATTCACGTAAAGCCTACATTAAATAAAACCTTACAGTTGATTTAGTGTTCAGTACTGAATCTTAATCCATTAATTTGCGGTAAGATTGATCAAATATTAGCAAGAACCAATAGCGCTATCCAGCCATTTTTGAAATATTATTCACTTCCTCTAGCCATGTAGAAGATTAAACAACTATACTTATTCACGGCATTATCAATCAATCAATTAATGCTTTTGTATAATTGTATTATTCAAATACGTGCCGCCTAACTTAGTGTTTAGTTCACATATCTTCAACCTAAAATAGTTACGTAATTGAAAATTCTATGAAGCTTCATGTACTTGGAAGTTTGATACGAAGTTTCAAAGTATTTACGGTTGAAATATGCTTTGAGATTTATCCAACCAAAGTAATCATAGAAACCTCATTGGTTATCCATTGAAAGTCAGCCATTTTACACAAGTCAGCCCCAAATGTATAGGAAAAATAGCGACACCCCTAATGTTTGGTGAAATTAAGAAAAAAACCAATAATATTTTAAAACTAATTAAGCGAAATTCCCCTACATAAGGTTTTGCGATAAGTATTTTGATTCCTATTCTAAAATATGAAGTAGGGTAGGGGTGACAATTTGGGTCAGGATTCGTTTATTCGTTTGATTCAATTCGTATTAAAGAGAATATGTATTTGAAAAAATTGATTCATTTAGTAAATGGATCATTTTAATTCAATTCAATTCGCTTATTAAACAAATCAAATATGAATTTCAACTCTACAATTCGTTTAGGATTTGTTTATTCTTTTCCTTTTATCAGTTTTGTTATTTTTCAATTAAATTCAAGAAATTTTTGCTAATTACCACTGAAAATAACGTTGCTTAGATTTAGTGGGTCATTTTTAGTAAATTCATTAATTATATATTTCATGTACATATAAGTTTATGAAGAATTAATCTAAATAAATTACGATAATTTGTGTAATTGAATCATATCAAGACTAAATGAATATTCGTTTAGGATTCTTTTATTAAAACTAAGCAAACACCACATGCTTAGTTTCACCTAGTTTTATCTCGAATCCCCACAAAGATTTGGAATTTTTAAATATGAAGGGGATTCGCTCATTTCCCCCAAAATATATTAAGCAATTATATTAGATGATTTGGCAAAAGTTGAGTATATATTATGATACAAATTCATAGGTAGAACTCATCCTTAAAAATCGATTTGGGGGGAAATGGTGTATGTAGGGGCACCATGCTTCGCAGCCGATATCTATGGCGACGTATCATATCCAGTTGGGTAACTTTATGGATCTCGTCTTTAGATAACAATCCTCTCCAAATCATTTTTATTTGTAACAATGGTCAGGAAACCTCACCTATATCGATTCTATATTCTGCATGGTTCCTCTGATTCTATACTCTGTATGATACGTCCAATTTCATACTTGACATGTATCAGTTGTTACAAATACGTGAATAAACTCATCTTTAAAAATCAGATTATAAAGAGATGATGCCTATAAATTTATATTATTTTAAGTGACCTAAAATTTAGAATCCTTTAACAGATTTGTATCTCGATTTCTAAACAACACAAAGTAATGTGAAAATGAACTATCTCCCAAACTCACAAAAATGATTGCATTTCAACTCATAAATGTACATGGGGAGATTCACCTCCCCTTAATGTGGGGCTTAGGATCTGCCACATCCGCCCCCTCCTCTGCCAGCAAAACCGCCACTGGTTCGATGTTTCTTAGCGTTTCCATCATCACTACAAGCGAATATGACCATTGATATCATTGAGAATGAAGCAACAACCATGAAAAGCAATAAAATCCCCCCAAAGTTGCTTTCTGTATGGCAATGGGCAACTAGAACCAAGAACTCTCTTGCCATTTTTGCAAATCTTTTTTTACTTCCAAGCCAATCAACCATTTATATATGTGTCAACAATAATGATACATATACACCACTCTTACACTCATTATACACCCAAACTAAAACTGTGAGACCATATCTCTTGATTTGTTATTATTTGAAATAAACTTATCCATTTTTTTCCTATTTTCTTGTTGCTCATATCTCCACTGCTCCACGTTCTTTGCCCCACAATAACAAACCAACACCAACTCTAATACTATATATATATATATATAACAAAACTCTAAGGGTATATTTTGGGTGTGTTTATCTTGAAAATAAAAGGGAGAGGGTAAGTGTGTGGTTTATCAGTAGAAAAGGGAATTGAGGGCTTTCAGGGAACAGTGAGAGAGAGAAAATACAGAAGAGAGAGAAAGTGTGGGCAGGAGAGAGAAATGGGATGTTTGACGTCATCCGGCCACCTTTTCCTGCGAGTGACCACTCCAAGAGAATCCTCTCGATGAGACGAAGCCAGCGTCGTCGGTCCGACAACCCAACTCCTCCGCACGAGCCGCAGGTGCCCCATGCGCCACCGTGCGTGAACAACACCTCCCGGACCAGAATCTTTTCCTCGTCGAGATACGCAGGTTGTAAATTTCGATTGCCCAAATCGGACCTTCGGTTGTCGTGAAACGAGCCAAAGATGAGAGTTATCATCGTTTGACCATTCGTCGGTGACCACCGAGCATCCGCCGTCACCACCACCACCATTGTGATCATGGTAACGAGTATTGTCTGTTGATCATCTCGTAGTAGAATTTTGAAGTCGTTGGAGCTCAATTTTAGCGAGAACATATAGATTTAGAGAGTTTTTATGTGAATTGAGGTAAGTACAATGCACGATGATTCCCTTAACATAAATATTTATTGGTTGATGTATGATATATGAGATTACGTAATATAGTATAAATATATTTATACATATATGTTTGGAAATTACATTAAGTAATTGATAGCAATATAACATAAATTGTGAATACAAATTTTGGGTATAACTGTATGTTTATATTATGAATCAAACTGTTTGAGTACCTTGTGACTTTGAGATGAGATTGATGGATGGAGTGCGATGATGTGTGTTACATTGGATGTTGTGTGTTTTTATTGCTATGCTGTCGGATTTGGTATAATAGTGGTCGGAGATGCGAGGTTATGCGAGGTTAGCAGAGGCGTGTGGTTCTGTCCCTCTCTTGCACATTTATGCGAGGTTATATGGTGGAAAATCTTGGGATGTGAGATGTTGATACTTCCCAAATGGTTTCAATTCATTATTATACCGAATCCGGCTAGCAAACCTTATTTGATTGAGGTTGTTGTTAAATTAGTGTCATTAAACAGCAATAAACATGCAAATCAAACAGATCAAACTACCAAAGTAGATCTAGATGCAAAACCCTAAAACCAGAAAACTTTAAGACAAACCTGGAAATTGAGATTACAGAAACAATCCAAGTCGAAAAGATCTATGTCCTTAAGAACTTATTGGCCCCGTCACAGGTGCTCTACGGATATGAATTGCCAACGTTCTCCCAGGATAACTTGGATACTTCTTGTTTAAGGAGCACTCCTTAACAAGTATGCGAACTCAGAAAATGGTGGATCTCCTCTCAAAAAAAAAGAAAACACACAGCCTTAAAATCGGATATTTTTTGTTTTATATTTTCTGTATATCTCATTTGGAATAAAAGCCTTCTTTTATAAGGCATGGAGGGGTGCCAATAGGGCACCCCCTGGGGTGGGTTGCAACCCTTCAAGGATTGCAACCTCCCATACACCCCTTGACAATCCCAATGATATACATATACATATCCTATTTAATGAACGAATTTTGAAGAATTTACAACAATCCCCCACAATTCTTCAAATATTCATTCAGGAACGTGAGAGAGATACCGTGAGCTAAAGCTGCATCGAAATAGGTAGCTTTCGTCTTGAACCTTTCCTAGTGAGTGACAATCGGATTTACTTGGCAAACCAGTGACCCATAGTCTTGAATTGTTCTGCCGTTGGTGTAAACCAAGACAATTGCCAACACACAGCTTTAATTCGACCATTTTCACATTCTACGGTTGTGTTCATTTTGGCCCTGAACAACGGTCCTGGATTCATCAAGCACTTTAGGGTAACCCGCCTTTAAAGGTTCCCATGGAAGCGGCCTCACTTCTTACTTGAAATAGGTGATCTATTATGAAAAGGTAATATGTCTTTACCCCCATTAGGACTCATCTCCTAATATAGTGATCATTAAAAGCCTTAGCTTATCCTAACCAATGACAGACAGCACTCAGCGTCATTATCGGAATGGGAAAGAGTACGAAACTCTTCAGTGCTTGTTTTGAATTGCACAAAGTTTCTGTTGTCCCTTTTGAACCTAGATCTTGGGATCTCCAGTCAGCTAGGTTGGGTTTCCACAGTGACAATTCTTAGATTATAGGCTTCAAGCCCATTCCCCTCGATGACTTCTCAACTTGCTCTCGAGGTAAACCTTTAGTTAGTGGATCCGCTAGATTTTCCTTCGACTTAACATAATCGATCGTTAATATGCCACTTGAGAGCAGTTGACGTATGGTATTATGTCTCCGACGTATGTGTCGAGACTTACCATTATACAATGTATTTTGGGCTCTCCCAATAGCCGATTGGTTTTCACAATGTATGCTAATCGTTGGCACCGGTTTGGCCCAACTAGGAATATCCTCCAGGAAGTTTCTAAGTTATTCTGCTTCTTCCGCTGTTTTGTCTAATGCTATTAACTCAGATTCCATAGTAGACCGGGCAACACATGTTTGCCTCGAGGATTTCCATGACACGGCTGCATTACCAAGTGTGAAAACAAATCCACTCGTAGATTTGGAATCCACTGTATCAGATATCCAGTTAGCATCGCTGTATCCCTCCAATACAGCAGGATATCTCTCGTAATGTAGCCCATATTTTGAAGTTTCTCTCAGATACCTCAAAAATTTTACTATGGCTTTCCAGTGGTTATGTCCTGGATTGCTCGTATATCTGCTAAGCCGATTCACAGCTTGAGCGATATCAGTTCGTGTGCAATTCGTGAGATACATCAGACTTCCGATGATCCTTGAATACTCTAATTGCGATATGCTTAAACCAGTATTCTTTGATAAAGGAAGAGTTAGGTTAGCTACTCCCAAATCTTTCATATCAAATTTACTGGATAACACTTTCTTGGTAGACTGAATCAACTCATGATTATTACCAATTATCAGCATATCGTCTACATAGAGACATACAACGACATATCATTCTTGAGTTGATACACTTATCACACTCATCGGTTTTAAACCCACTTGACAACATCTCTTTGTCAATGTTCTCATGTCATTGTCTAGGTGCTTGTTTTAATCCGTACAAGGATTTTACAAGTTTGCACACCTTCTGTTCTTATCCAGGAACATTAAACCCTTCTGGTTGTTCCATGTAAGTCTCTTCATCCAATTCACCATTCAAGAATGACGTCTTTACATCATTTTGATGTATTTCAAGACCACATATAGCGCATTCTACTGATGTGATACGAATCACTGGTGGATAGGTGTCAAAGTAAACAAGACATTCTTTCTGTCTATAATCTTTTATGACAAACCTCGCCTTGTACTTATCTATTGATCCATCCATTTTCATCTTTCCATTTGTAGCCCAGTGGCTTACAACCTGGAGGAAGATCAACCAACTCCCAAGTATGGTTCTGTAGGATTGAATCAATCTCACTGATAGTCGCCTCTTTCCACAGAGGTGCCTCCAGAGAATACATAGCTTCTTTATAGCTTTGAGGCTCATTTTCTAACAAATATGTCAGAAAATCGGATCTGACTCTTGGTCAACTTGATCACTGTCCTTGACAGTATCAACAAATCTTTTTGAGAGACTCTCTTCTTTGTCTTTCCTTACAAGGAAATGTCTCTTCAAAAATATTGCATTCCTTGACTCAATCATCACACTTGGATTGATGTCAGGAATCTCATACTTGTGTGCCAAGAATCGATATGCATTACTGTTGCAAGTATATCTGATGAATATACAGTCAACAGTTTTGGGTCCTATTCCACCTTCTTAGGTTTAGAAACCATCACCTTGGCAATTGGCAAGACACCCCCATATTTTCAGATATTTGTAGGAAGGTATATAACCTTTCCACAACTCATATGGTGTCTTGTCTAATCTCCTGTGAGGAAGCTTGTTCAGAACGTAGTTCGCGGAAAGCAGGGCTTTCCCCCCACAAGTTCTGAGGTAAGCCAGAACTAGTCAACATGGCATTCATCAATTCCTTCAACGTTTGGTTTTTGCACTCAGCAATCCCATTGAGGAGAATAAGGAGCAGTGGTTTCGTGAATAATTCCGTGCACAGAACAATATTCACCGAATGATGAAACATATTCACCACCATTATCACTTCTGATTCTTTTGATTTACTTGCCAAGTTGATTTGCAGCTTCGTTCTCAGTGTATAAAGCTCTCAATAGCTTCAGCTTTGCTCCTCAGCAAATACACTTAACAGAATCTTGTGCTTTCATCGATAAAAGTGACAAAGTACTTTTTACCGCCTCTTATTTGCACAATATTTATGTCACACACGTCAGTATGTACAAGTTCCAAGGGTTCAGAACTTCGTTCTATGATGTTCTATGTATTTTTGCTTTAACACATGCCTCACACTCATGTTGGCTATCAATGCAAATTTAGGTATAAGGTTCATGTTAATTAATGTACGCATTGTATCATAATTAACATGTCCTAACCTCTCATGCCATACATTTTGTGACTCAATAATATAAGCAGAAGTTTCAGCTATATTAATAGTACAATTGACAGTCATTGAAAAAACCCTCAGTGAGGTATCATTTTCCTACATAGACATCATTTTTGGTCAATACAATCTTGTCAGAAACAAATACAAACCCGAGACCGAGTTCTCCCGAATATCTGGAACATGCAAACATTCTCATATGTAAGCTCTGTTCCGGATATCATTTTCAGAGGTAGACGAGTTTCCCATTGTCAGATGATCGCCGCCATCGACCTTTCTGATACGAGGAAAACATCTTGCTATCAGCACAGATATGACGAGTAGCCCTAGTGTCTACCCATCATTCTCTCGGATTCCCAACCAAGTTGGCTTCAGTTACCACTACTGAGAGATTCATTTCTGAAATCTCATCAGTTAACTGCTCATCTTCAGCGACATAAGCCTCATTTTTCCTGCCATTGTTCTGAGATATCTTGTTTCTGCAGTCCTTTGTCATATGACCGCTCTTTTCACAATTGTAGCACTTCCCATTGAACTTCTTGTTCGCTTGGGAAGAATCAGCTTCACTGTTCTTTCTTTTCTTGCTACCCTTTACATCCTCAAAGATGTTGGCATTAGACTCCATAGTCTTGTAGCTGGCCTTCTCGGACATCATGTTGTCCTGTTCGATTCTCAATCGAACTCCAAGGTCTTCAAGGCTCATCTGCTTCTTCCTGTGTTGCAGATAGCTCCTGAAGTCCTTCCATGATGGAGGCAACTTTTCAATTATGGTGGCAACTTGAAACGTCTCACAGAGTTTCATTCCTTCATCCAGTATTTCATGAATGATCTATTGTTGTTCACCCAACTGAGACATCACCGTCCTTGAAACTACCATCTTGTAGTCCAGGATCTTACCCACGACAAATTTCTTTTGTCCGGCATCTTCGGTTTTGTACTTCTTCTCGAGAGATTCCCAGAGAACCGTCGCAGAAGTCATACCTTG
Organism: Zanthoxylum bungeanum; assembly: GCA_019454045.1. NCBI lineage: Eukaryota > Viridiplantae > Streptophyta > Magnoliopsida > Sapindales > Rutaceae > Zanthoxylum > Zanthoxylum bungeanum. The sequence continues at coordinate 206,340 of SKCR01026047.1, read as the reverse complement.
GTGCACATTGTACAGGGTATTGTCAAGACCACCCAAAAGGTAGTTCTTGCATAAGAAGTCTCCAGACATCCAAGTCTGTTCTCGCTCTTCCTTGGCCAATTCAGATTCACCCTCCACAGGACCCGGAGGATCTTTGAGGAATTTAGCCAACTGGAGAGTTGTCAGGTAGAACAGCATTTTGCTCTGCCACTGTTTGAAATTTTCCCCACCAAATTTCTCCGGCTTTTCTCCGTGAGAGACCGGAACCGTGATATTTCCGCTAGCCATTTGTAACTGGAAATCAACAGGGTTCAATCAGTCTACGAAAGACAAATTGCACCACGATCAACGAATGATCTAGTTCAAAGTGATGTACTAGGTAGTCACTTGTTGTTCTAATGGACGAAAGTTCCAATAAACACAAGTCATTGAATTTCAACTAAAGATACTTAAGGAAAATTGAATGAACGAATATTATTCAAACACTTTTTCCAATAGAATCTTTTAGCAATTCAAAACCCAGATTTACACTCTTCCAATAGCACAATTAATACGATAAGTGTAGATATATATGTCAATCAAGATTGGATGGAATTACTTGTGCAAAATTACACTCTAAATTCTCAACCAATTATGCAACAACCAATTAATTTCAACTTTATCACTATGTGTATGCTTGTGATAATTGAACAACTTAATAATAACTTAAATCTATACTACCAAGATTAATGTGTTTACAGTATATGACTAACCAAGTTAATATTAATTAAAGTTTGCAATTTATGATACTTCCAGGACAAAATCGTTAGTGTCACGTTCGTATCTACGTTCGAACGAGACTGTCCAGTGTGTGTGCGTTCGTGTTGCGTTTGATAACGCGTTCGAACGATGTGTTTCCAGAGAGTTCACGTTCGAGTAGCGTTTGATAACGCGTTCGAACGGAATGATTCCAGAGAGTTCACGTTCGTATAGCGTTCGTGAACGCGTTCGAACGGAATGATTCCAGAGAGTTTGCGTTCGAGTTGCGTTTAGGACGCGTTCGAACGTTCTTAGGCAGAAGGCTTGCGTTCGAATTGCGTTTGAAGACGCGTTCGAACGTTCTTACGAAATTTCAGATTTTAAGCCTTCACGTGCGTCGAGCGTTCGAACGCCCTACGGGTTTTTCATGCACAGTCCGAATTTTCCAGAAAATATTCAAACCCTAAAATGCAAATTACTATCTAATAACACTATATGAATAAGTTCTTAAGATTGTTGTTAAATTAGTGTCATTAAACAGCAATAAACATGCAAATCAAACAGATCAAACTACCAAAGTAGATCTAGATGCAAAACCCTAAAACCAGAAAACTTGAAGACAAACCTAGAAATTGAGATTACAGAAACAATCCAAGTCGAGAAGATCTCTGTCCTTAAGAACTTATTAACCCCGTCACAGGTGCTCTACGGATACGAATTGCCAACGTTCTCCCAGGATAACTTGGATACTTCTTGTTTAAGGAGCACTCCTTAACAAGTATGCGAACTCAGAAAATGGTGGATCTCCTCTCAAAACAAAAGAAAACACACAGCCTTAAAATCGGATATTTTTTGTTGTATATTTTATGTATATCTCATTTGGAATAAAAGCCTTCTTTTATAAGGCATGGAGGGGTGCCAATAGGGCACCCCTTGGGGTGGGTTGCAACCCTTCAAGGATTGCAACCTCCCATACAACCCTTGACAATCCCAATGATATACATATACATATCCTATTTAATGAACGAATTTTGAAGAATTTACAACATTTTGTTGTGAGTATGTGTTGTCTGAGATAGCCCTTATATAACAGTTGTTGTTTTCAAGTATTAATTATTTATATATACATATTTTATTGGTGAGGTCGTGTTGAGAGTATGAGTGCTTTACTTACTGAGCTCTTTAAGTTCACCCATCTTTTCTCAAACATCCCAAGTAGTTCGCCAGCGCAACAGGAGCAGTATCAGTACTAAGATTTGACTCGTTTACCACAGTCGCCAGTCGGGTTGGTCCAAACTTTTCTTTTGGCTTTTGAGATAGGAGATTTAGGACAATTTCATATTTTTATTCGCATAATTTTGCAGAAAACAATTATTTGAGGTTTATTGAATTGTATTTTGTGGAACATTACTTTCTTTGAAATTTAGTTATATTACATGACATGTAAAATGCTCGAGCTGAAATAATTCACACACCCCTTTATAAGATTAGGCCCGCACTAGGGAGTGGATCGTGACAAAAACGGTGGCATTTTCTCAACAACAAAAAAAGTCACATGCTTTCCCTTTCCCTTTCTCTTTCCCTTATCCTCTCATCTCATCCACCCAAATGAAAGCCCCAAAATCATCCACACATTTTACTTTACATCTTATCAACATCATGTTGCAGCAGTGGATTTTCTAGAGGAGTGTCTAAATACAGAGGGGGTGGCTAGGTAATTTTCCACTTGTATTTACAACTCTAAAAAAACTTGACAAAGAACATCATGATAGAGTAAAATAAAATCAAAGATGTCTAGAAGAAAGATTCAAGCTCTCGAAAAGATTCAAGTTCTTCTTGGAATGAAAGTTGCAAAGAGATTACCAACAAAATAAAATCAATACATAAACATAACAAAAAATAACAAAGCAAAAAAAAATGATTTTGTTGCATGAATATGTAGCGGCCGTACTGGATGGAGTTGAATAAGGGAAAGAGATTTCTAAAATAGGGTTTTCGCATTTTAGAGAGAAGAGAGGTTGAAGGTGGACAGTTTCATTGAATAAGGTATTGATGGAATTAATTTGAGGAATGAGGGTAAGCGTGGGGTGAAATTTGAGGTTAGTGATTTTGGAATAGGGTGAGAGAATTTTGTTAACGGAGATAAGGCGGCACGTAAGGTTCACGTGTCAATGGTAACCGTGACCCTCTTATGCCGGTGAGAATCATAGAGAGTGAAAATAAAAATAAAAAAATCGAAACTTTAAAAATCATAACCTAGTATATATCATATTAGATAATGAAAAAACTCTTGAATTTACTTTATTATATTTACAATGATAAAGGCTTTTATATAACTAACATATCAAATTAAAATATAAATGAAATAATGCTAATAATATAACATAATATTGCAACAATTAAAATCGCAATATTGAAAATTATTTCCCTAATAATGAGATATTATTTTCTTGACAATTTTGATCTAACTTTTTTCAAGACTCGCATGGTTTCTGCTAGCTTACAAAATCTTTACCTGTGCAGAATTTTTTCAATAAGGTGGCTTTAGAAGGGATTTGAAAAATTGCATTGAGATGTTTTTTTATTTTTAATGTTTAGAAGTAATTGCTTTCGTTTACAAATCAACGAAGCAAAAATTGTTTAAATTTATTGCGCTTTTGTGTCTAATTAATTAAAAGATATAAATGACAAATCTTGATTTATTTTTCAATTTAAATTTAATGTTATATATCAATATAAATGTATCTTGAGTATTATTTTGACTAGTAAATGAGTTTTATTTGAAGATGTGTCCCTCAAAGTTTCGGTAATATTTTGGAGGTCTAGATTTCTTCAAATTAACTTATTTATTTTCAATTTTCCATATTTTAAGCAATTTGTTTGTGTAACAAAGTACCAGCTCGGTCCAAGAAAAGTGAAAGAAGCTTCGTCACTTAGGCAAAGAGGATTAGTCATATTTTAGTGATTTGAGGCACGCCATTTAGGTCTCTCATAAATTTTTTATATCGTAATTTATCCCTAATATTTAAATTATACACCAAAAAATTAGATCGTTGATGTTAACAGTTTGCTGGTGCTGCATCTGTAGCAGTTTACTGGTGGTGCACTTGTGACAGGATCAAGCAGTGATGGTTGATCCAGATCAGCTGATTCATTGTGATTAATATGCAAAAGCTAACACCAGATCATTTCCACTTGAGAGTTTGTTATTCATTTATCAGATTCTGTAATTTCCCTCCAAGAATTGGTTACAGCAGCTACAGGTGTTGTTGTGTCAATAGCTCACTGTTTGACTTGCTAATGTATATAAGTCGTGAGCTTCATCTTGTATTCATATCTCTGATCAATAAGAAAATTCATATATTTAATTTGGTATCAGAGCTATAGATCTGAGATATGTAATGGCTTCAACAAACACAAGCAGTATCATCTCGTCTTCCTCTTCTTCGTTAACTTACACGACACCGGTGAAATTGGATCGATCCAATTACACAATCTGGAAGTCTCAAGTTCTTTCTTCAATCAGAGGAAATGACCTTGAGTCCTTCATAACCGGAGAAAAGAAGTGTCCAAGTCAGTTTCTGCCTCCTGAAAGTGACAACACAGAAGCTGGAGCAAGGCTGAATCCAAAATTTGGAGCTTGGTACAGGCAAGATCAGATTCTAATGAGCCGGATGATGTCCCCAATAAGCCTTGATATTCTCAGCCTTGTGGTAAACTCTAAAACTTCCTTTAAGCTTTGGAATAGTTTAGAAGAACAATTTGGCTGTGAAACTGTAGCTAAGAAGGTTCATCTCAAAATGAGATTCAATCATCTACGAAAATACTTTTTAACAATGGCTGATTACTTTGGAAAATTGAAAAATTTAACTAACGATCTGGCCTTGGCTGGTAGTCCTATATTTAGTATTGATTTTATGACGCGTCTCATAACTAATCTATGACAACAGTATGATACAGTTGTTGTGTTCATAGAAGCAAATTTGCATAAGATGACTGTGAATGAAGCCTATTCTCTGTTACTAACACATGAGGCCAGAATAGAGAATAATAATATGCATGCTGTTAAAGAAGCTAAACAAAATTATACTGCTAATGTTGCTCAAACTGGTTATGGTGAAAAGAAGCCCTGGAACACTGATGTTGGAAACAGAGGGTATTGGAATCAAAACAATAGAGGTAGAGGAAACAATAGTGTTAATAGAGGAGGATATCATAATAGAAATTTTGGTAATAATGGAAACTTTGGCAATAGTAACAGGGGTGGCTGTCAAGGAATAGGTAATTGGAACTGGAATAATGGACCAAGAGGAGGTAATAGAGGTGGTTATAGTTTTGGTGGTAGAAGTACCTTTAATGGAGGCAGAGGTTTTGACTCAGGGATCGTTTGTGAAATCTTTCTCAAACCAAATCCCACAGCAGCTGAATGTCACAACAGATTTACTAAGGGTTACATGTCTGGCTTTGCTGGAACAAGTCAAGGACCAAGAGGAGGCTATATATTGAATCAATGACCATGTGCAGCTTATATGGCTATTCCTGAATGAACAACATATCAAGGATGGTATTTGGACAGTGGAGCAACACATCATCTTACTAATGATTCTCAGAATCTGATGACAAGCAGTGAATATACAGGTAATAAACTTCTTATTGGAAATGGTCAAGGGTTAAAAATAACTCACATTGGGTACACATGTTTTAACACTTCACTTGGAACCTGTTTACACCTTACTGATATGTTGTGTGTTCCTCAAATCACTAAAAATCTTATGACTGTCTCTAAATTACTTTCAGACAATGATATCTTAATAGAGTTCTCCTCTAATCTGTGCTTTATTAAGGACAAGAAGATGTGGACAATCCTGGCTCAAGGGGTTGCTAAAGAAGGGTTGTACCAGCTTCTGTCAAAAGATGATCACATTCAAACCTCATGTTCCCAGAAACTCTATACACCTAGCTCAATGTTTTCATTCCTAATAGATAATAAACCCACAAGAAACTCATATTCTACTTCTCTAAATAAATGTAATACAAAGGCATTTGTAATGTTTAGTTCATCTAATATTTCTGTAAATATTTTACATCAAAGACTTAGTCATCCAAGCAGGCATGTCTTGAAAATATTTTTGAATTCAAACCATATCCCTTCAATTGTTTCAGATTCTCAATTGCATTTATGTGATGCTTGTCAGTATGGTAAGATGCACCAATTGTATTTTTCCTCTAGTGAAATCAAAACTCAAACTCCACTTGAGTTGATACATACTGATCTTTGGGGCCCTGCACCCTTGATGTCTATAGATGGTTATAGATATTATGTGTCTTTTGTAGATGATTTCACAAGGTATGTCTGGATATTCCCTTTGATCTAAAAATCTGAAACTCTAAACACCTTCAAACACTTCAAACTCCTAATTGAAAAACAGTTCAGCTTACCCATCAAAGTAATCCAGTCAGATTGGGGGGAGAATATAGAGTTTTTGATTCTTTTCTCAAGGAATAATGAATTAATTTTAGGCACAGTTGTCCTCATACTCACTATCAGAATAGTGTGGTAGAAAAAAAGCATAGACATGTGGTAGAGACAGGGTTAACCCTCTTGGCTCCGGCAAAAATGCCATTCTCCTTCTGGTGGGAATCTTTTCACACTTCTGCATATTTGATAAACAGATTGCCAACAACTGTGTTAGATAAAATATCACATTTTCAAAAGCTTCATCAACAACCACCAGATTTTGATTTTCTTAGGGTGTTTGATTGTGTCTGCTTTCCTTTATTACGACCGTACCATGCTCACAAGTTCAACTTTCACACTCAAAAGTGTCTTATGATTGGGTACAGTCCTATGCATAAAGGTTACAAGTGTCTAGAGAAGTCTGAGAAAGTTTACATTGCAAGACATGTCAAGTTCAATGAGTCTGATTTTCCTTATTCTGAACTTTTTCTTTCCCAATCAGTTTCTTCTTCCAAGTCGTACACTTCAGATCCCCAATTCTTTATTCCCTTTCAAACTTTCTATGTTCCACCTCTCATCTCATACAGTACAGCTGCACAACCTTTTGTCAAATGGGAGATCACAACCTTTTCATCTCAAAAGACTTAGAGAGTTCCTTCTTCAGTTGGCTGATCTTTGCTGCTTCTTGTCCGACAATCAACATGTCATCCACATATATTAGAAGAGCAATAAAATTTCCATGTGGAAATCTTTGAATGTATATCTTTTGTATCTTTGACCCACCATGAACGAGTCAAACTTCATGTACCACTGCCTCGGTGCTTGCTTGAGCCCGTACAAGCTCTTTTTCAGCTTGCAAATAAGGTTTTATTTTCCTGAAATCTTGAAACCTTCTGGTTGTTCCATGTAGATTTCTTCATTTAGATCACCCTGAAAAAATGATGTTTTGACATCCATCTGTTCAAGCTCTAAGTTCAAACTGGCTACCAATCCTATGATAACTCGGATTGAAGCCATCTTTACAATTGGTAAAAAAAATTCATCAAAGTCAAATCTTTTTTTCTGTATGAATCCTTTGACTACTAACCGGGCTTTGTGTTTCACCACATTTCCGTTGCTATCTTTCCTCAGCTTGAACACTCATTTGTTCTTCAGTGTCTTCATGCCTTGCGGGAGCTTGACTATCTCATAAGTATTATTTTTCTGCAGAGATTCCATTTCATCATGCATTGCCTGCAACCATTTTTCTTTGTCTTTATGAGATACAGCTTCGTTGAAATTTTCTGGCTCCCCCTCGTCAGTAAGCAGAATATAGTCGGATCCTGAGTATCTATTTGATGAAATCCGGCCTCGCTCAGATCTTCGTACTGGAGGTTCACTGATTTCTGGAGGTCTGTCATCATCCAGATCTGTGGATGATCATGTAGCCTCTAATGGAGCGGGTTGCAGCTCCCCCTGCTCAACATCACATTCATCCTCTGGTTATGCTTTTGGTATGTCTTGTACCTCATCATTATATGTGGCCACTCGTATTGATGATGGGGTTGTGTCTGGATTTGCTTCGGTTTTGTCGGTACTAGAATTAGAAGACATCTTGGGCTTTTTAATATCTTCTATAGTCTGAACACTACATGTCTGCTTCTGATGACCTTATTTTCCTTCGGGTCCCATAGCTTGTATCCAAATTCCTCATCTCCATAGCCTATGAAGATGCATGGAGTAGTCCTTGCATCGAGCTTCTGTCTGAGCTCCTTGGATACGTGTGCAAAGGCTAAATAGTCGAATGTTCTAAGGTGAAAATATGAGGGATTCTTACCATACCACACTTTCTCCGGAATTTCAAAATTCAACGGTATAGATGGTGATCAGTTGATCAGGTAGCAGGCGGCACGCACAGCTTCTCTCCAGAATGGCTTTGGCAGCTTAACCATGTTAATCATGCTTCTGACTTTCTCCATAATGGTACAGTTCATTCTTTCAACGATACCATTATATTGTGGGCGTGGAACAGTTCTTTCATGTCGAATGTCGTGGTTTCCGCAGTAGGCATCGAACTCTCTGGAAGTGTATTCGCCTTCATTATCTGTGCGGAGGCACTTCAGTTTCTTCCTTGTTTCACGCTCGACCATGGCATGGAACAGTTTAAAATAGTCCAGGACCCGATCATTTGATTTCAGAAAATACACTCATACCTTCCGAGAAGCATCGTCAATGAAAGTCAGAAAGTATTTGTTACCGCCTAGTGAATTGACCTCCAAGAGACCACAAATATCAGAGTACACCAGACTGAGTAACTATTATCTTCTTGTAGAAGAGAAATTGAAAGAGACTCTATGTTGCTTACCGAAAAGACAATGGTTGCAAGGATCTAGAGCAGTATTTTTGGAGACAGTGATTAGATCCTTCTTTGTCAAGGTAGACAACCATCTTTCACTCATGTGACCGAGTCTCTGGTGCCACAGATTTTGAGAAGCCTCATGTTCAGCTACATTAAGGCTTTCTTCACATATCTTCACATGAGTCTTGTATAAATTGCCATAAATATGTCCTCGGGCGATGACCATGAAACATTTTATCATTCTCCAAGTGTCATTGTTAAAGTGGCTAGTATAGCCTTGTTTGTCAAGGGCTACCCTCGAGAGTAAATTTAGCCGAAGGTCAGTGACATGGCTTACCTTACTCAGGGTTATTGTATACCCTGCATTTGTCTTCAATTGAATTTCACCCATTCTCACTATCTGAGAAGAACTGGTATTTCTCATATTCACTGCTCCAAAGTCTTCTGTTTTGTATGTTGTGAAGAAGTCTTTGTGAGGGGTGACGTGGTAGGATGCTGCAATATCTACCACTCATTCAACATCTTGTGTTGTGGTGTGAAGGCGTGCTTCTTCCTGGCCAGAGCAGATAGCTACTTCTCTTGGGGTAACTACTAGTATCTCCGCATCATTTTTCTTCGGCTGGGGATTGCCTTGACCCTACTCTCGTTGCAGCTTTCAAAAATTCTTCTTTAAGTGGCCTTTTATGCCATAGTAGTAGCATTTGTATGTAGGCTTTCTCCCGTCTGTGGATGTGCCTCTAATTTTACTTCTACCTCTACCTCTACTTCAATTTTTATCTTGTTGTCTTCCTCAATTCTCCATGACAATGGCTTGTGTTTGATCTGTGCCCGCGTCTTTTCTTCTGGCTTTCTCATTTGACAAGGCATCTTTTACCATATGCATGGTAAGTTTGCCTCCTGGAGCCGAATTTCTTAGAGTAACCACCAATGTTTTCCAGCTATCAGGAAGAGAACTGAGTAGTAAGTGGGCTTGAACTTCATCTCTCAGTTGCATGTCTAATGCAGACAACTGGTTCACAGGCTTTGGAACTCATTGGTGTGTTCTGCAACGGAAGTTTCACTCATTACTTCAGGTTCACCAAACTCCTTATTATTAAGGCTTTATTCTGAGCCATCTTGGCCTGGAACTGTTGGATAATTATGGCCCATAGTATCACTATTTGTATAGATCATGGTGTTGTTGTACAAATTAACTATGTGACAAAGGAAATTGCCCTTTTATCATTTGTAATTAGATTACCAAGATATATAAATGATAGAAGGTCCATATGATTAGTTCCGGATTGAGATGATATGAGACAGTATCAATCCACGAAGGTTTATTCATTAAATATCCCTAGTCAGAGTATTATCGAGATTGGACATCGATAATGCGTAAAAGACTAGTATTACACTTGTGCGTGTTGTGGGAGCATAACGGCATAGTTCTCATATATTTGGGTATAGGATACACATGCAAGTGTAATAGGAGATTGTGTTTACCGATGGTACGGAAACAGCTTCGCTCTGGATAGACCCTTCGGAATTCCATTGGTAGTATGACTATGTGTCTATGGAAGTCCGAATCACGGTAGGTGTATTTGGTCTTAACCTGAGACTTGCACCGCTAATACTTGTGACAATCAATATACTTTGGTTTTGGTCGTCCAAGGCTTTAACAGGTTCAGTGTACGCCTCTTCTGGGTATATTGAGAATCGTAGTGTATTGGGTGTGATGTCAAGACGGAAGTATCACTCCAGTCATAGTGGAGATGATGGTCACGTAGGATACAAAACTGGTGCTCTTATGTACTGCAGTCATCGGGATAATATGACTAGGTCATGATTATCCGATTATAGAGACTAGTTACCAGAGATCTGATATATGCTTCGTACGGGGCAGACACAATTCCAGCCCCAGGCCTTGCACGTGACATCCGATATTGGATCGTAATACGCAATACTAAGTATACTACGCCTGATATAGATCACATATTCCAGTAAGAATATTTCTGGAGAATTGGGTAGGCACGGTGCTTTGCTAGAAGCCAACCATGTCTTGTAAATCGGTAAAAACGTAGTACTAGGTACGTACGTGTTTGGATAGTCCGACTACCGGATTTACTGCCAACATATCCGGGGATCTCATGGGTCGCTTCCCGAAGATTCACCGATGAAGTATGACTCGCACTTTATTAATCTGGGATTAATTATAAAAGGGAGAAAATTAATCTGGGATTAATTGCGGAGATATTTTATCTGGGATAAAATATTATTTAAAGAGAGAACGATTAATTTGGAATTAATCGATAAAATAATATATTCGATATATTATACGAAATTGGATTTCGACGCGGAATTGAAATTAGATTTTAATTCGGGCGAACGAGTTAATTTAGAATTAATTCGCAAGCGACGTGAATAGTAATTTTGCTAGGCATAATTAAATTTGATTTAATTACATCGCAACGAAAAATTCGTTAATTCGGAATTAGCGAACCCGAGCCCGGGAGTGTTTTCGGGCCCACTCGCATTTCGAATTCAAGTGCGGCCCATAAGTCACATTACGCGTCGCATCACATCGCACATCATTCAAGTGATGGATGTCTTGTCACTTTGAGTGATTGACATGCAGTCACTATTCATGAAAGAAGTGGTTGTGAGGCATTTAATGAGATTTTTGGCTCCAAAATTTGGTTTGACTTTTGGAAATGATATACCGAATTTTTGTAAAAGCTTTTTCATTATTATTGTTTTTAGAAAACAAAAGAAAACACTTTCTCTTCTTCTCACACAAGAATTGGCCAAGGGCCAAAATTCTCTCCCAATATTTTCCTTCAAAGTCGTGAGGTTCATCAAGGGAAATGGAAAATTTGTGGCAAGTTTTCCAATGCTAGCACATGAAGAGTCATCCTAAGGTGATAGGGAAACCAACTTATGAGCATGGAATCATCATATAAAGCTTGGAGCTTGGAGAATCCATGGAGGAGTTGACCGAATTTTGGAGGACAACAAGGAGCAAAAACCGAGAGTTCAAGGAGCTTGAAAAGTTTTGTGTTCAACGCATCGCTAAGCTGTTCAATGTAAGTATGATTCCGTCATATTTCATTGTTGTATTCACACATGTTTCTTGCTTGAATTGATCCTTAGGACTTAATAGAAACCCAACATGAACATGTCTTCCAGCTTTATCCACATTTCGTAAGCATATGTATCATGTTATGTGGTGGAAGACACTGTGGCTGATCCACTGTCTAATCTGACCCAAAGTTCTATTATTGAGTTTATTAAAGTCATACTCTTTAATATATTCTGGTCTCACTCCATTCACCTCAATAATATCAAACAAGTCTTTACAGTGTAAATAATATATCATTCGAGGTCTCCAGATGGAGTAATTGGTTGTTGTCAACTTGATCATTGCATCAGAAGACTAATATTCCATTTTCATTTTAAGTTTAAAGTTTAAAATGAGAATAGGATAAAATCGGAGCTGATTTTCACAAATCGGAGGTCACCGTTGTGTCCGGAACGGTCGAAAATGGTAGATTAGACACTTTGTTGGTACAAATCCGATACAAGGACCGATTTGTAATTTTCTAAAACTTTCTAGGGCTAAAATATAAATTTCATAGACTTCATGGGGCTCAGTGAAATTTACCAGGTTTGCTGACGTGGCCGAGACATGGTTGCTGGCGTGGAAAAAGTGGGACCGGCTGCTGACTTGGCTGACACGTGGCACTGACGTGTCGCTGACGTGGCGGATGACGTGTCGCTTACGTGGTCGATGACTATGCACTAACGTGGCGCTGACTGGTCGCTAACGTGGCACTGATGTGGTCGTCTTCAACCTCCCGCAGGTGAATGTGGCGCGTGACCGAGACTGGGCTTCACTCGCTGACGCGTGTCGGCGCATGTGGGCTCCCTGGACCTCTATTCGTTTGTCGGAAAATACCATCGTGCTCGTCTCGACGTGAACTAGCTGATGGTATGCTCAAAATTAATTTTTGACAACTTTCCCGAAACTCGAATTTTCCGAATCGAGTTCCGTTCTTCAGTTTTACGACCCCCAATGTATAACCAAAGCTACTGATACCACTTGTTGTGATTCTCTGATCACTCTAGAGTGTATTTAAAGGAAAAACCGAAACTCTATTACTACAAGAATGAAATTACAAGTATTGAACTTTACAAAAAACCTTCACTCCCTAACACTCTCAAAGCTTTCTACACTTGAAGCTTTACAATTTGGGATGAAGTGGGCTCTCAATTAGCTCTCTATTTCAACAAACACCTATATTATTTCAACAAACTCAATCAAAACACCTAAAGGTATTTTGGTGTTTTGCGTCATTGTCAAAAGTCGGTGATCTCCCTTTTGACAATGGTGGCACCAATCTTTGAAAATGGTGGCAATGGTTGGATCATATCCTTGACAATTGTGTTCAACAAATAATACAAGTTGGATATTATGTTGTAAAATATGTGTCATCAAACAGTAATATAACTTGCAATCAAACAGATCAAAACAACAAAAGTAGATCTAGATGCATGAAACCCTAAAACCAGAAAACCATTAAAACAAACCAGAAAATGGAGATCACAGAATTGTCCAAGTCGAGATGATCTCTGTCCTTAAGAACTTATTGGCTCCGTCACGGGTGCTTTACGGATTCGTTTTGCCAACGTTCTCCCAGGATTACTTGGAATCTTCTTGTTCAAGGAGCACTCCTTAACAAGTGTATGAACTTGGATCCAAATGGTGGATCTCTCTCTCAAAACAAAGAAAACAACACAATGCCTCTTGAATTCTTGGATATTATGTATATATTGTGTATCTATTGTATGGAATAAAAGCCTTCTTATATAAGGCATGGAGGGGTGCCAATAGGGCACCCCTTGGGGTGGGTTGCAACCCTCCAAGGATTGCAACCTCCCATACACCCCTTGGGAATTCCAATGGTACATATAACATATACATATCATATTTAATGAATTTGAGGAATTTACAACAATCCCCCACAATTCTTCAAATATTCATTCAGGCACGTGAGAGAGATACCGTGAGCTAAAGCTGCATCGAAATAGGTAGCTTTCGCCTTGAACCTTTCCTAGTGAGTGACAATCGGATTTACTTGGCAAACCAGTGACCCATAGTCTTGAACTGTTCTGCCGTTGGTGTAAACCAAGACAATTGCCAACACACAGCTTTAATTCGACCATTTACCCGTTCTACGGTTGTGTTCATTTTTGGCCCTGAACAACGGTCCTGGATTCATCAAGCACTTTAGGGTAACCCGCCTTTAAAGGTTCCCATGGAAGCGGCCTCACTTCTTACTTGAAATAGGTGATCTACTATGAAGAGGTAATCTGTCTTTACCCCCATTAGGACTCATCTCCTAATATAGTGATCATTAAAAGCCTTAGCTTATCCTAACCAATGACAGACAGCACTCAGCGTCATTATCGGAATGGGAAAGAGTACGAAACTCTTCAGTGCTCGTTTTGAATTGCACAAAGTTTCTGTTGTCCCTTTTGAACCTAGATCTTGGGATCTCCAGTCAACTAGGTTGGGTTTCCACAGTGACAATTCTTAGATTATAGGCTTCAAGCCCATTCCCCTCGATGACTTCTCAACTTGCTCTCGAGGTAAACCTTTAGTTAGTGGATCCGCTAGGTTTCCTTCGACTCAACATAATCGATCGATATTATGCTACTTGAGAGCAGTTGACCTATGGTATTGTGTCTCCGACGTATGTGTCGAGACTTACCATTATACATTGTGTTTTGGGCTCTCCCAATAGCCGATAGGCTTTCACAATGTATGCTAATCGTTGGCACCGGTTTGGCCCAACTAGGAATATCCTCCAGGAAGTTTCTAAGCCATTCTGCTTCTTCCGCTGTTTTGTCTAATGCTATGAACTCTGATTTCATAGTAGACCGGGCAACACATGTTTGCCTCGAGGATTTCCATCACGGCTGCATTACCAAGTGTGAAAACAAATCCAACCGTAGATTTGGAATCCACTATATCAGATATCCAGCATCGCTGTATCTCTCTAGAACAGCAGGATATCACTCGTAATGTAGCCCATATTTTGAAGTTTCTTATACCTCAAAACACTTACTATGGCTTTTCCAGTGGTTGTGTCCTGGATTGCTAGTATATCTGCTAAGCCTATTCACAGCTTGAGCGATATCAGTTCGTGTGCAATTCGTGAGATACATCAGACTTCTGATGATCCTTGAATACTCTAATTGCGATATGCTTAAGCCAGTATTCTTTGATAGAGGAAAAGTTAGGTTAGCTACTCCCAAATCTTTCATATCAAATTTGCTGGTTAACACTTTCTTGGTAAACTGAATCAACTCATGATTATTACCAATTATCAGCATATCGTCTACATAGAGACATACAATGACATATCATTTTGAGTTGATTTGGTGTATATACACTTATCACACTCATCGGTTTTAAACCCACTTGACAACATCTCTTTGTCAATGTTCTCATGTCATTGTCTAGGTGCTTGTTTTAATCCGTACAAGGATTTTACAAGTTTGCACACCTTCTGTTCTTTTCCAGGAACATTAAACCCTTCTGGTTGTTCCATGTAAGTCTCTTCATCCAATTCACCATTCAAGAATGACGTCTTTACATCCTTTTGATGTATTTCAAGACCAAATATAGCTGCTATAGCTATAAGCATTCTACTAATGTGATACGAATCACTGGTGGATAGGTGTCAAAGTAAACAAGGGCTTCTTTCTGTCTATAATCTTTTATGACAAACCTCGCCTTGTACTTATCTATTGATCCATCCATTTTCATCTTTCCAATTGTAGCCCAGTGGCTTACAACCTGGAGGAAGATCAACCAACTCCCAAGTATGGTTCTGTAGGATTGAATCAATCTCACTGATAATCGCCTCTTTCCACAGAGGTGCCTCCAAAGAAGACATTGCTTCTTTATAGCTTCGAGGCTCATTTTCTAACAAATATGTCAGAAAATCGGATCTGACTCTTGGTCAACATGATCACTGTCCTTGACAGTATCAACAGCTCTTTTTGAGAGACTCTCTTCTTTGTCTTTCCTTACAAGGAAATGTCTCTTCAAAATATTGCATTCCTTGACTCAATCATCACATTCAGATTGATGTCAGGAATCTCATACTTGTGTACCAAGAATCGATACGCACTACTGTTGCAAGCATATCCGAAGAATATACAGTCAACAGTTTTGGGTCCTATTCCACCTTCTTAGGTTTAGGAGCCATCACCTTGGCAATTGGCAAGACACCCCCACATTTTCAGATATTTGTAGGAAGGTACATAACCTTTCCACAACTCATATGGTGTCTTGTCCAATCTTCTGTGAGGAAGCTTGTTCAGAACGTAGTTCGCGGAAAGCAGGGCTTTCCCCCACAAGTTCTGAGGTAAACCAGAACTAGTCAACATGGCATTCATCATTTCCTTCAACGTTCGGTCTTTGCACTCAGCAATCCCATTTTGTTGAGGAGAATACGGAGCAATGGTTTCGTGAATAATTCCGTGCACAGAACAATATTCACCGAATGATGAAACGTATTCACCACTCTATCACTCCTGATTCTTTTGATTTCCTTGCCAAGTTGATTTGCAACTTCGTTCTCAGTGTATAAAGCTCTCAATAGCTTCAGCTATGCTCCTCAGCAAATACACTTAACTGAATCTTGTGCTTTCATCGATAAAAGTGACAAAGTACTTTTTACCGCCTCTTGTTTGCACAAAATTCATGTCACATACGTCAATGTGTACAAGTTCCAAGGGTTCAGAACTTCGTTCTATGATGTTCTATGTATTTTTGCTTCAACACATGCCTCACACTCATGTTGGCTATCAATGCAAATTTAGGTATAAGGTCCATGTTAATTAATGTATCATAATTAACATGTCCTAACCTCTCATGCCATACATTTTGTGACTCAATAATATAAGCAGAAGTTTCAGCTTTATTAATAGCACAATTGACAGTCATTGAAAAGACCCTCAGCGAGGTATCATTTTCCTACATAGACATCATTTCTGGTCAATACAATCTTGTCAGAAACAAATACAAACCCGAGACCGAGTTCTTCCGAATATCTGGAACATGCAAACATTATTATATGTAAGCTCCGTTCCGGATATCATTTTCAGAACTACTGTGCCTTGTCCAACCACTCTAGAGGTAGACGAGTTTCCCATTGTCAGATGATCGCCGCCATCGACCTTTCTGATACGAGGAAAACATCTTGCTATCAGCACAGATATGACGAGTAGCCCCAGAGTCTACCCATCATTCTCTCGGATTCCCAACCAAGTTGGCCTCAGTTACCACTGTTGAGAGATTCATTTCTGAAATCTCATCAGTTAACTGCTCATCTTCAGTGACATAGGCCTCATATCCTGCCATTGTCCTGAGATATCTTGTTTCTGCAGTCCTTTGTCATATGACCGCTCTTTTCACAGTTGTAGCACTTCCCATTGAACTTCTTGTTCGCTTGGGAAGAATCAGCTTCACTGTTCTTTCTTTTCTTGCTACCATTTACATCCTCAAAGATGTTGGCCTTAGACTCCATAGTCTTGTAGCTGGCCTTCTCGGACATCATGTTGTCCTGTTCGATTCTCAATCGAACTCCAAGGTCTTCAAGGCTCATCTGCTTCTTTTCTGTGTTGCAGATAGCTCCTGAATCCTTCCATGATGGAGGCAACTTTTCAATTATGGTGGCAACTTGAAACGTCTCACAGAGTTTCATTCCTTCATCCAGTATTTCATGAATGATCTATTGTTGTTCACCCAACTGAGACATCACCGTCCTTGAAACTACCATCTTGTAGTCCAGGAACCTACCCACGACAAATTTCTTTTGTCCGGCATCTTCGGTTTTGTACTTCTTCTCGAGAGATTCCCAGAGAACCTTCGCAGAAGTCATGCCTTGGTACACATTGTACAGGGTATTGTCAAGACCACCCAAAAGGTAGTTCTTGCATAAGAAGTCTCCAGACATCCAAGTCTGTTCTCGCTCTTCCTTGGCCAATTCAGATTCACCCTCCACAGGACCCGGAGGATCTTTGAGAATTTAGCCAACTGGAGAGTTGTCAGGTAGAACAGCATTTTGTTCTGCCACTGTTTGAAGTTTGCCCTACCAAACTTCTCCGGTTTTTCTCCATGAGAGACCGGTCGTGTACTGTGATTTCCGCTAGCCATGTGTAACTGGAAACAACAGGGTTCAATAGTCTACAAAGACAAATTGTTCAACGACCAACAAATGATCTTGTCTCAAGTGATATACCAAATATCCACTTGTTGTTATATGGACAGTAATACCAATAAACACAAGTCCTTGAATTTCCAACCAAGAATTCTTATGAAAAGTAAATAAAGGAATATCCTTTAACTACTTTCTCCAATAGAACCTCTTAGCAATTCAATCTCAATATCTCAATTTTCCAATAGCACAATTAATACGATAAGTGTAGATATATAAATGTCAATCAAGATTGGATGGAATTACTTGTGTAAAATTACACTTTAAATTCTCAACCAATTATGCAACAACCAATCAATTTCAACTTTATCACTATGTGTATGCTTGTGATAATTGAACAACTTAATAATAACTTAAATCTATACTACCAAGATTAATGTGTTTACAGTATATGACTAACCAAGTTAATATTAATTAAAGTTTGCAGTTTATGATACTTACAGGACAAAGTCGTTAGTGTCACGTTCGTATCTACGTTCGAACGAGACTGTCCAGTGTGTGTGCGTTCGTGTTGCGTTTGATAACGCGTTCGAACGGGTGATTCCAGAGAGTTCACGTTCGTATAGCGTTCGTGAACGCGTTCGAACGGAACGATTCCAGAGAGTTTACGTTCGAGTAGCGTTTAGGACGCGTTCGAACGTTCTAAGGCAGAAGGCTTGCGTTCGAGTTGCGTTTGAAGACGCGTTCGAACGTTCTAACGAAAGTTCAAATATTTAGCCTTCGCGTGCGTCGGGCGTTCGAACGCCCTACGGGTTTTTCATGCACAGTTCGTATTTTCCAGAAAATATTCAAACCCTAACATGCGAATTACTATCTAATAACATTAAAGCAATAAGTTCTTAAGATTGTTGTAAAATATGTGTCATCAAACAGTAATATAACTTGCAATCAAACAGATCAAAACAACAAAAGTAGATCTAGATGCATGAAACCCTAAAACCAGAAAACCATTAAAACAAACCAGAAAATGGAGATCACAGAATTGTCCAAGTCGAGATGATCTCTGTCCTTAAGAACTTATTGGCTCCGTCACGGGTGCTTTACGGATTCGTTTTGCCAACGTTCTCCCAGGATTACTTGGAATCTTCTTGTTCAAGGAGCACTCCTTAACAAGTGTATGAACTTGGATCCAAATGGTGGATCTCTCTCTCAAAACAAAGAAAACAACACAATGCCTCTTGAATTCTTGGATATTAATGTATATATTGTTAATCTATTGTATGGAATAAAAGCCTTCTTATATAAGGCATGGAGGGATGCCAATAGGGCACCCCTTGGGGTGGGTTGCAACCCTCCAAGGATTGCAACCTCCCATACACCCCTTGGGAATTCCAATGGTACATATATACATATACATATCATATTTAATGAATTTGAGGAATTTACAACATATTACACTTTGTAAACAACACAAAATACTTTGAAAGTAGACCAACTCAAAACCCAATTCATAAATATCAAAAACGTACTTGGAGATTCATACATCAAACACCAAAGAAATAGAAAGTCCCACAACATATATAGAAGCTGCCTCAAATTTATTTATCTACATATTCTTCTTTTCTTTTTCCTTATTCTTCAACTAACCCCCACCCCCACCACCACCGCCACCACCACAACCTCCTCCGCCGCATCCACCGCTGCCTCCGCTAACACATCCTCCCCCTCCTCTGCCAGCAAAACCGCCACTGGTTCGATGTTTCTTACGGTGGCCAGAATCACCACAAGCGAATATGACCATCGATATCATTGAGAATGAAGCAACAACCATGAAAAGGAAGAAAATACCCCCAAAGTTGCCTTCTCCATGGGCAGCACTAGATAGAACCAAGAGCTCTCTTGCCATTTTTGCTATCTTATTTTACTTATTCTATAGCCATGATGAAGAAGAAACTACAGATATATATATATACATACACAAAAACACATTATATATATAGGTCATTACGTCCTTGCCGGTTTTAAGCATAGGGCGGTAGCTTACAACCTTAAATTTTCGTCCAAATATTCTGTTTTTTAGGTATCTCTAATAATAGTTTAATAAATAAAAATGTATTCTAAAATTTTAATTTTTTTTTAAAATATATATTGTATTATAAGATTATATATTACATTACAGGGTAAATTTATTTAAAATTGAAAAATACATCAACTAAAAAATATATATCTCAATATAAAAATGTCTCTTAAAATTTTTTTTGTGTAAGATCCAAATGTCCTTGACCCCCGGCATTACATTGTGTCTCAACTCTCAACGAATCCATGTTCTTGCATTGAATGCTTAACTTACCGACATCCCACATTATTTTATTTCTGCGTATAAGTCAAATGTAATTGAAAATTAGGAAAGTCTATTTTTGTCCATTAAAAGTCATCCTATAATATAGATGAGTTGGCAAAATGTGAATGTTATTCTTTAATGAATAAATTAAAGCATATTATCAGGGAAATTACCTACCTAATAATATTGTATAATTGATCTAGTTTACTAAATAAACTCTTTTTTTTAAAAATCGTTAAAAATCTCACCGCCAAACCATCCCTTCTGGGATTAAGCGAAGTAGGTAAAACCTCCGGCTGTCCCAGAATCTTACAAGAAACGCACTTCCTGAATTCAAACTCAAGACCTCAATGTGAGATCTTGAACCCTACACCACCAAGTCACGTCCCTTGCGGACTACTAAATAAACTCTCTGCACACTAATTATAGAAACACAAGATGTAAACATTTGGAAGAAATCAAGTAAAAGGATTAGATTTCTAAATTGAACCCACTGAAATTATGATATGAAATTCCAGTATGAAAATTGCAACACAATTGCTTACGTGGTGTACATGTGGCCGCTATACTTTGTTCAATATTTGATGTTGGTTTTGTTTGATAGGTTTTACTTTTTAGAAGGTTAAATTAGTTGATGGGTTTTGATGAATTGTTAAAGGCCGGACTAGAGTTTTTCTAAATTTGGGGAGCCATATGTGAATTTCTAAGGTCTATCATATCGTTAAAATTTGATTATTTTCTTAAGATTTGGACCAGCGTATGCATGGACGACCTTAAAATTATTAATTAATAATAATATCTAAAAAGATTTGAGGAGGCTAGATTTGGGATGTGTTGGTCAAAAAATAATTAAATTACGGGACTTGAATTTTATCAAAATGCCGGGGGCCCTAGGCAGTGGCCTATGCTGCCTAGGGTTCAGAGCCGGTTCTCAGTGGCGGAGCCACATACAGTTGAGTAGGGATAATTGACTCGGCTCAATCAGGAAATTTATTAAAATATATCATATACGTTGATGAAAAATATAGTTTATTAATAAGATAATTTTTATTAATCTCTACTAAAATAAAAAACTATCTAATACTTTTTGTGAAAGTCAAATTTTATTCCCACTAAATCAAAATTATGGATACATCACTAATTTGGATTCTAATTTTGAGTCAAATTTTAGGACACAATCAACCGTCTATGTGGTCGCCTCGGATCGTCAGTGATGTTGTGAATTTGTATGAATGTGTGTATATTGGTTGGTTTTCGATTTTGAAGGTTTATTGTGAAAGCAGTATATGGTGGAGGGAGGAGTCAGCAGCTGCTAACAAGTTGGAGGAGATACGATGGAAAAGATATGCAGTTAAAAATATGCATGCTGGGTTTAATTTAGGGAAAATCATTTCGTCTTAAATGTAGCAAAATTATAAAATTGTAATAATATTTTTTTACTTTATTATTTTTCTTTACTTGAAATTTTAAAAATGATTTAATTTTCACTTTTTTATGATATAAAATTTGATAATTTTTAAAAAGTTTTTGAATGAAAAAATAATAATTTAAGAAATATTATAATATTTTTGAATTGGTTTATTGCATTGTTTAATACTAAGGGAAGAATGCATCCATCCTAATTTTCGATTATCTTCGCATTTTTTTTCTTTTTGTTTTTAAAATGTAATTTTTAAATTTTTAAAATGAAAATAACTTGGGAACAAATAAAAATGACTCATATATCTTAACGAATTTTATCGATAAAGTGGCTAATTGATAAAAAGATAAAAATTTAGGTACTACAGAACAGAACCATAATCAGGTAATGCTACTACATGAATTTTTGATAAAAATAGGGAGTGCATACATAATTTTCCCTATGAGCAAAACCGCCACTGGTTTTGATATGATGTCAACAAACAAACATGCAAAGTAAGAAAATTCCCCCAAAAGTTGCTTTTTGACCCGATTTGAATTCAATATCGAGTTGAATATTATATTTAATTTTTTTATAAATTATGATTAATAATTATTAGGTAAAAATTTACATGTAACTAAATCATTTTCATCTTAAAAGCCAATGTAATAGTAAATTAGAAAAGTCGTTGTTTGACAATTAAAATTCAGCCAAAAATGTTGATGAGGTGGCAAAATGTGAATGTGATATTTAATGCATTAAATTAAGAAGCATAATCTAAAGGAAATTATCTACCTAATTGTATATTTACTGATGTGATACTTTTCATATAATTGATCTAGATTTACTAACAAGATCCGCCATGGGTTAAGGCGGGACGGGCACTGGCTCCCAAAAATTTGTTATTATTGTTCTTAAATAATTAATGGATAAGAAGTTACACGCCACACATTTTTTATGTTATAATATTATATTATAATTAATAATCTCAAAATATAATAATGATATTAGACCAAGAATATCAGACCCACTTACTAAATTAACTATTCACATTAATAACACACAAAATTTAAATGTAAACAGTACCCTACGAAGAAAGGAAAAAGATCAAAAAGCTAAATTGAACCCCACATGGCAAATGAAATAATCTTTTATAAAATATCCAATCATCCTTTTTCCTGGAAAGAACATATCATTATTGAATAGACAGATCATATGAAAGCAACATCCTTCTCCTTTTTATTACAAAAAAATAAAAATAAAATAAAATAAAATAAAATAAAAATAATACAGAAATACAGCTCTAAAGATTCCCTTTAAGAAGAAAATATATCACAAAATACAAAAGCAAAACAACTCAAGTTCAATGATTTGTAAAGGATGCACAGTACAAGAAACTGACTAAATATATCTCTTCTTATTACTTACAGGATGAAATTGGGAATCTGGATTCACAGTTTCCCATTGTAAGCTGAGTATGGCAAGAGGGTGATGCCAAAATGAATGAGATTTTTGAAGAGAGTTGCAAAGCAAAAGTATTTTCAGAACATTTTAAAGCAATAAAAACTATGGACAATTTCAATCAAAGCATATACATGAATCCATAAGCTTAAGGCTTCTACAATTTAAGCTTCTGGTATAGGAGCAAGTCGTTCCTGAGACAATAATTAGGGAGCAAAGTAAGCATAAATCAACCTGCAAATGATTGAAAATAGACAATGGAAAAAAGAGTTGTAAAATCACCTCAGATGAACGCAAATGTCCATGCTGTGCATTGGAAGTTTTAACAATAGTTTCCCACTTAGGATCAACAGAGGCCGTCTTTGAAGCCTGCGTTTTGGTGTAATTATTTGTTCCAATGCAAAACAATGGAGATGAATTCTTCGCAGAAACAGCAGGCAAAGTACGCTTTAGCCAAGAGTCGGACGGAGATTTTGGTGGAGGCAGGAAAAGAGGAAGTTGAGAATAGTTGCCAAGAGACAATTCTTGACTACTTAATGCCATTTGGGGTTGGCATTTTAAGTCAGTCTTTCCATCATCAGCTAATTTTGACCTAGTTGATGAAATAGATTTCAGGATGCGGCCATGTGATTTTTCTTGATTACTCAATTTCAAATGGCTCTCTAGATCAATCTTCTCACTGCCATCCATTTTGGGACTTGCCATTTTAATTGAATTCTCATCGATATCTTGGTCCTTTCTGGAACTACTCTTTGCATCAATTTGCAGGCCATGAGGGGATCTGTCAGGAGACGAGAGAAAAATGGAATCAACAGACACCAGACTTTTAGGTTGAGATATTGCTTTCTCACCCGTGACATTCGAAACCTTGATATCTCCTAGTATAGAAGCTATTGGGTGTGGTCCCTCTGCTTCCCCACTTTTAATCGGAGCATCAAAAAAATAATCCCCCCGAACATCACTAAGCCTCTTTACATCCGAAGAACTGGAATTTGATTTTGGAGATTTTACCTTATGTACAAAATCTATGTACAAAGTTTTTTCAACGGGACTGGCCAAGCTTGTTTCGCAAATATTGCTCTGGTCCACAATTAGTTCCCGAAAAGTCTTGCTGCCTTTTCTCTCTTGATCAGATTCCTTCACCTTGAAATTCTTAGATTTTTCAGGAATCTCACAGTAAGAACTAGCATATGAACCTCTAGCCGGTGCTCTATGGACCAATTCAATTGCTTCCTGAGCCTGTAGTCGCATCCCAGGTACAGGATTCAGAAGGCATAACGAACTTTTCATGCAAAATCGGGGAAGTAACCCACAGATTGTAGCTGACGAGTTTCCAGGCCTACAATGATCATCTTCATCATCACTTTCTTCCCACTTCTTATCTTGGGCATGAAACTGTAAACTGTTTGGACTGTATTGTTTAGGTAGAGGTCGCCTATCCATATTGACAATCCTCTGTATATTTCTTGGCTGTTCTTTTGCTATAATCTGTTTCCTATTTGTGTGTTGAGGAGCTTCTGAGGCTATTGCCTTTGCTGCAGGTAAAAATCTACCCATCATGAAATCCCGAGTCCATTGGTCCGTTGAGAATGTTCCCGATGGTTTCACTTCTGCCTCATCCAACCCACTTACGCCACTTACACTGCAATTGAAGAAAAATGATTCAGTCTGGGAAAGTGTATCTAGTGCATCCGCATAAGCCTCATCACCATCCACGGAACTAGAGCTTTCCCCCTCTATGGAACTCTCGCATTTAGTTGTGTTCTTTTCTGAAGAAGAAGCACTTTGAGAACTGGAAAGGACATCTCCTGCAGGGGACAATCTACTGTTTCGTCTACCTTCAGAACCTTTCTCCAAAGCTTGCTGTTTATTATTTAAAATCCTTCCAGGAGGAAGCTTTGGAGCAATGGGAGGCCGCTCATTAGATCGAGTTTGAGATTCGCCCTCATCCTTCGGTTTTCCAGGGGTCTGCTCCCACAAAAAAGGAACAGTTCCTGGATTCCTGATTGGACCTGATTTTAACCCTGATTTGTAAACAGGAAGAGGAGGTTTTCTGGGAAGTGCATTATCGGGTTTCTTTTTAACTTCAGCTTCTGAGGCTGTTGATGAGAACCGCCTTACAGATAGAAATGGTTGATTAAAATCCAATTGCTTGTCTTCCATCAAAATCTTTAGTAACATGTATTCTTTCTATAAAAATACCAATTTTGAACCAAATCACAGTCCACCTGTGCAAGATTCAGATAATATAGATTAGATAAGCATATTGGTATAAAGCTAGAAGTTTCTACAAATTCAACTTCTATTCATCAAAAAGCCCAAATTTAAAGCTCTAGCTTGTAAGGCAAGACTGTTCAGTCCCCCATGCAAATAAAGATTAAATAAAAATAAAAATAAACAAAAATAAATAAATAAATAAATAAGAGAAAGAGAGAATATATGCATTCTTCATTTTCCCCTAAATCAGAATCTACAACAATAACACCCCCAAAAAAAAAAAAGTGTGCTCTTTCACTATACATAAAGTGATTGTGGCATAACTTGTCAGGCGAGTGTAAATTTGAATTTTTCAACTGAGTAATAGTTCCAACAAATTAAACCTCCAGAGATAAGCCTCAGACTCCCCAATGAACCCTCTTTCTGAAAATTGAAAGATCGGTGCTTCTAATAAGATTTTTCTACCTATAAGCTATATCAAGTTTCATTTGACTGAGAGATAGGGGTGGCCACCGGTCCGGTTCGGTTCCGAACCGGCCGGTTCCCGGTTCCACATTTATTTGGAACCGGAACCGAACCCAGTTCTATTCCGATTTTTTTTTTAATTTTAATAATGATTTAAAAAAAAAAAAAAAAATTAATTAAAACGGTTCTGGTTCGAACCGCTGGAACCGTTTGTTTCCAGCGGTTCGATTTCGGTTCGGTTAGGGGAACCTAACCGAACTGAAATATTACCGTCCGGTTCCAACCGGAACCGTGGCCAGGTCTACTGAGAGAGCCTCTGGACACTTCACCTGAACTGATTACTCATTCTTACATAAGGCCTAAGCTGTAAAGTTTAAATGATGTTGATTTGCTTTCCTTGTCATTTTAAGGGGAAAAAAATTTATGATCTTCCTTTCCCCTTTGCACAGTTTCAATTTCAAATTTCCCAATAAGTTCAGATAAAAATGAACCAAATTATGTTAACAATTAAATGGTGCTTCCAGTAAATGTCCATCCAATAACACAGAAACCTCAATGCAACAGAGAACACTAGAACTAACTATTTAAGGGTAAAAAATAACAAAATCAATTTTATTTTAGTCTTGCTAGTTCTCTCACAACCAGAGGACTAAAAACACTATAGAATCAGTTTCCCAAGCACCAATAACATTGACTTAATAAAGTAAAACGATTAATGGATAACACTGATGGTTCTGTAAAATTCAAAATCATTAATGTTATAAACATAACAATTATAATTGACAATAGGCACAATCAAACAATTCTATCTTGAAGCACCTCTGTTTTACCTTTTTGCTGTACAATTCTATCTATGATCAAAAGACACCAAAAATATTTCATTAAACAGATGCTCATTGAAGCAAATTTTATCAAAAGACTTCAATGTCTGCACCAAATTCCTTCTACAAATAAATACAGATCTCATCCACATATCCAATATCATCCCATTAATCAAATTCAAAGAAAACAAAAACCCACCAGCAAAAACAACCCATTGAGTCAAAGAAACGCTTTAAGAAAGTACCTTTTTGCTTAATCAACTTGATCAGTTTCTTGAAAAGCTTGAACCAACATGAGAGAGCTCTGAAAGTAAAACCCAGAAATAAAGAAAGCTTTTTTGTAAAGAATCAAACACTTAATCATATACACATTAGAGAGAGGAAAATAAATTTACTTGAATAAAAATAAAATTTTGATACGTTGCTTACTTTTACTTACTATATAAAGTATCTTTTATGGAAAAATGCACCAGAACTATTTTAAAAAACACAAATTTTAATATTTAATTGAATAGATTTTTTTTGTGGATTAAGTTATTTTTTATTTAATTTTTATAAGATATTCAAGTTATTTAATATTAATTGAATAAAAAATATTTAATGAATATATTAAAATTTATATTTTAAAAATTAAAAAACCGTAGAATGTGATTTTCCCTATCTTTATTGAGTTGAGTAGGTTGTGGACACTTGTTTTGGATCATGTGACGACAATTATTAAAAGCCATTTGTGGCCTCGAAGGTCTTAATCACTTGCATCATTGATGTGTCAACTCTTTTGTGAATTGTGGAATGCTGGTGGGCCCCATGGATTTGCATCTCCGGCCCTCAATTATTTGTAATATCATAATCGTAGTCCCTAAGAGGTGTGGCTTGGTGGTATAGGATCCAGGATCTCACTTTGAGGTTCTGGGTTCGAATCCAGTGGGTGCACTTCTTATAAGAGTCTGGGACAGCCGGTGGTTTTACCTGCGCCGCGGCCAAGAATGGGTGATTTGGTGACGGGTTTCCATCGTTTCCAATCAATTAAAAAAAAAAAATATATATATATATATATAATATATATAATATCATAATCGTACACTTGGTTGTTTAGAAGCTTTATTTTATTTTTAGATTTTGCAATGTCTTTATCATATAATCTACTTTCAATCACAATGATGATGAAATGAATGTCCCATTATGGGTAATTATTTCTATATTAATTAAAATGTAAATTGGACTTATTAATTCTAAGTAATAATAGGGATTCAAATCATTTTAGGTAACTAAACTCTAAAAAATTATGAATTGATGTGGACTTATGAACTTCACACTATAAAATCTAATCAGATCTAATTAGTAATGTAAAATCTAAATCAATTTTCGTTCAATTTTTAAAGATCCGAACTGAATGCAACGAAACTCAATTAGATCAATCGGTTTAGAATTTTCAATATAATTTTAAACATTATCCCTTATAAACTCATATTATATCAAAATATTGGTCGAATAGATACATAAAAGTGAATGAATTTAAAGAAAACAACTAATAGCATTACATGAATTTATACCCAAAAAAAATACTAGTATTATTCATTAACTTGTATTAAAAATGGGTTCTAAACAATAGCTTAATTATAAGAATGAAGTAAATTAAATATTGTGAAGCTTTCTTAAGACTTCATTTTAAAAAATAATAATAACAAAAAAATAGGAAGCTTTGTCAAAGTTTGAATGCTTTAATAGGAGAGAAGAGATTATTTGTACAACGAGAGTGAGTTCACAAAACAAATTGTAAAATATGGGCAGCATACTTTTTGTTTACTAAACAAATCCAATGCAAATCTTTCAATTGCATGACTATTGACTATACACCTTGCATGCATGTGGAAAGCTACTCGTATAAAATTAGTGGTACTTAATCATCCTCCATACTTCAAAAGCCAATTCAAAATAATGCTTCCATCATTCCATAATTAATTATCATGCTCCAATCACTCATGGGAAAAAATCTATAATACAATGGAGGCATTATGTTATCCGTGTAATAATTTAATCATTCATTATCACGCGTGCTAAAATATTAAAAAATAACTAGAAAGATGGATATTAAATCATGCATGTCATTTACTAATTTATGTTGTACCAAAGAATTACTTCACTCATTGATATGGTGGTAAATTACGTTATTTTCTATATGTGTTCTGGTTTTAATTTTTTTAAAGATTTTGATGGGAATGGTGAGTTTTATGTTAT
This sequence comes from Zanthoxylum bungeanum, assembly GCA_019454045.1. Taxonomy (NCBI): domain Eukaryota; kingdom Viridiplantae; phylum Streptophyta; class Magnoliopsida; order Sapindales; family Rutaceae; genus Zanthoxylum; species Zanthoxylum bungeanum. Next base: position 177,676 of record SKCR01026047.1, on the reverse strand, counting down.
TTTTAAAATGAGACGAGTCTGATATTCAATATGAGTAGATAATATAAATTATTTTATTTGTTTCAAATTAGTCATGGATTATGAGTGTGGTGTTAAATAAAAATATTGCATACATTTTCATTAATAACCTTGTGTGAAAATTTAATAGTTTATAATAATTTACAATGAGCAATGACCAACGTCAGTTTATAGTGAGCAATGAGCAATTACTACTGGATCATGAGTTTGAGCTTTAAATTAAAAAATAAAAATAAAAAAGAAAAGAAAAACACTTGCAATTCATTAATAATATTGGGTGAAAATATAAGAGTTCATTATAGTTTTCAATGAGCAACTACGACTGAAATTATCAATGAGCAACGTCAATTTTTTTTTTTTTTTAAATCGTTGGAAACTCATCCTCAAACCATCCAGAAAAATTTAAACGGAGTAGATAAAATTTCCCGGTTGTCTCAAGTTCTTACAAGAAATACACTCTCTAGATTCGAACACAATACTTAAATATGAGATCATGAGTCATACACCACCAATAATCTACGTCCCCAAGATACAACACGTCAAACATTAACACTAATGATCAACAAACACAAAGATATTCACTTTATTTTACAATTAATCGGTAATTGCAAATTTAATTGGGAAGTTAACCTCTTGAAGAAACTATTACAAGTTAATTTGGTTACTGTGTTCTTACAACGGACTTTGAACAATCAGTAAACTGAACTGGAATGATACAATTTTGATCAGTGATAAACCGAACTGGAATGATACAATTTCAACAGTGAAAACAAATGACAACAAGCAGAAAGAGAACGCGAAAATAGCAAATCAGTCTCAGCGATGAAGGCAGAATTCTGAGGCTTGTTGATGCGGCAACAATCTTTAAAACAAATTCGTCCCCTACCGATTGGTGCAGTAGAACGCGAGACGTCTGTTTCCCATGATGCAATGGAAAAAGAGGAAATTGGGCACCACCAAATTCGACTGCAACGAACAACCGAAGTGCTTGAACTCTTCTAAAAAAAAGAAAACTTAAAACTTGTTTCTGTGTTCAACTAAACAAAAACGAAAATACACATGTCTATTAAAAAGAAATTAACATGCCAATTAAATTGAGTTAGTGGGAGACCTTCCATTTGATTTGTAACCACTTAGTTAATTAATAAAATTGAATTAACTGTTATGGAACATCAAAAGCTTGGAAAAAAATAAAGAGGAGGCTTGCAAAAATTCGCTAGGTCGGGCTCGCACATTTTGGTCCGGGATTCGTGTACGCAGGACACGCGGTGCACACGAGCCAAGCTTGATTCGGATTTGATTTGCACCCCCCCCCCGCGCACGTAGAGAGAGCCTCTATCCTTATAACTCTTACACATCTACATATGAGCAATGATATATAAGCATAACTTTCCCTCTATAACTTTCCCTCTATAGCTTTCCCATATGGGACAAGCTCAATTCTCCTTATTTTCCAACACCATTGGGTGAACTTTGAGCAACAATTTCTCATTCACCCAAGCACCATTTTAACGCATATGAATATACCATTTCGAACTACTCACGGAGGAGTATCCGAATCATTCAATAACAACCACTAACACGAAGTGGATCATGCTTAAAATTGTGCATCAAAATGCTTACTCATAAGCATTTTCCAACAATCCCCCACATGAATGAAATTGGCGAAAACCGTCAAATAAAAATATTTTATAAAACATTTTATTTTGACCTAGAAGAGTTCAACGGGTCAACACCTGCATAGGATAGGTAGGCCTCAGCCTTTGAACCTTCCCTTGTGAAAATATATCTCATTTACTGGCTGACAGGGATGCGATGTCATTGAACTGTACTGCCGTTAATGTAAATGGGGAATATATATCACACAGAAATTTAACCTAACACATCTGAGTTCTCATTATTATGTTCATTTTGGCCATGAACATCAACCTGGTTCTGCAAGAGTTTCTAAGAATTGAGCCCGTAAAATTCCCTTTGAAGCGGCCCCACTTCTCTCTCACATAGGTGATTTCTTATTTAAGAGCATCTCGTAATAATCTGCTCGGATTCCCGACGCATAAGAATCATTTAAAAGCCTTTGCTTAACCTCAATTCATACGAGCATCACTATTTCATTTCACCATAGGAATGGACTAGAGGGTAACCCCCCACAGTGAACCAATTATGTTTTTACGAGTAGGTTGTCCCATTGAACCTAGATCTTGGGATCTCCAGTCAACAAGGTTGAGTTTCCTTCGTAATAAACATTTATCTAATGGGCTTTAGTCTCATTCCCCTCGATGATTTCACTACCAACTCTCTATTTAACCCTTTGGTTAGCGGATCCGCAATGTTATCCTTTGACTTTACATAGTCAATCGAAATAACTCCAGTAGAGAGTAATTGTCTAACGGTATTTTGTCTACGATGAATATGTCTAGACTTACCATTATACATATTGTTATGTGCCCTTCCAATTGCAGATTGACTATCGCAATGAATGCAAATTGCTGGCACTGGCTTTGGCCAACTTGGAATATCCTGTAGAAAATTTCGAAGCCATTCTGCTTCTTCAGCACACTTGTCTAATGCAATGAATTCTGATTCCATTGTAGATCTGGCTATCACGGTCTGTTTGGAGGATTTCCATGATATAACTGCACCTGCTAGTGTAAACACATAGCCACTGGTAGACTTTGAGTCTTTCATGTCAGATATCCAATTAGCATCACTGTATCCTTCGACTACAGCTAGATATCTATGATAGTGCAACCCATAATTACGAGTAAAACGTAAGTACCTAAGTACTCTCACTATTGCTTTCCAGTGATCAACCCCTGGATTACTCATATCTGCTGAGCTTGTTTACTGTACAGGCTATATCAGGTCTTGTACAACTCGATAGATACATCAAACTCCCGATCACTCTAGAGTATTCTACTTGAGATATACCATATCCCCTATTCTTCGATAGGTGTAGACTCACATCTAAAGGAGTTCTAGCCACAATAGAATCATCATTATTGAATTTACCAAGAATCTTGTCCACATAGTGTGACTGATCAAGAATAAGTCCATTAGGACTTTTCGAGACCTTTATTCCCATAATGACATCTGCTAGACCCATGTCTTTATGTCAAATTTGGATTTCAGCATATTCTTGGTAGATTTCACCATTTTAACATTACTCCCGACAATCAATATGTCATCAACGTAGAGACATAAAATGACATAGCCAACTTCTGTCTCTCTGACATAAATGCATTTATCACACTCATTGATTTTAACCATTTGTTAACTGGGGGTTTTTTTAGGGGGAAATGGGGGTACGTAGCGGAAGCGGCGGAAGATCGAATCTTCCGGTTTCAAAAATTTTTTCTCGGATTCATTAAATAAACATATTTATTTAATTATCCAATAATCAAATTATGAAATAAAATTCAAATGAATCATATTCAAGTGAATTTACCGAAATGCCCTTACATTGGTATTTTGTCCATTTTAGTCCGAAATTGATCTAATCAATTTTGAATGATTCTAAATCATTTCTAAGATGAACTTAGCATGTTCAAAACATCAAAACACCAAAAGCAACCAAATCCCCAAATTTCTTCATCAAGGCCGAATGCTCCCTAAGGGGTGCCATTTGTGCACTTTGTCATTTCATGCATCAAAACACATCAAGATGTAATCCAATGAACATGAAACTTTATATGCATCATATACACATCCAAATACACAACATATATGAAAACCCCCAAATTTGGAATTGGTCATGAACCCTAATTTTTCAATTTCTTCAAATTGGACAAATTAGACCAAATTGGTTAAATCAATTACTTTAATCATCTTTCTTCCATCCAATCAAAGTCTCAACACAATGAAACAACTCAAGATCAAATCTAGGTCATCTAAGAGTGGGTCAACAACTCTAGATTAGCAACATGGTTTCCAAAACCTTAAAAAAGCTTATAACTACAATAGTCACAACTTTCCTTCATCATACATGCTCAACACTTCCATCAAAAATTCCATCAACAAACACAAGGAATAAAGAAAGAAATAACCTAAGAACATCATATGTTAAAGCCTAGATCCTAAGGAACATTTTCCTTTCTAATAGCAAGTTGGAAAAACTCACTAAAATCCAAGTTTCTTTGATTTCTTCTTTCTTTCTCACAAGCTTCCTTGTCCCATTAATGGAGTTTTTTTCTTAAAGTGTATTAGGTTATCAAATGAAAGTGAAATAAAAACAATTTATACTTAGGACAAAGAATGCCCTTGGCCGAAATGTGTATACAAATATACCAAATTTCATTTCAATTTCATTTAACTTTACATTTAGTCAACTTGCATAAATATCTTAATAACACTTTATTAGATATTTAATTAAGTCAACAAATGCAACTAAGAATAATATAACTCTTATATTTAAGTGTATGGCCGAAATTTATAAAGAAATAAAGGAAAAAGATATTTTTATTTTTCAAACAATTTTGAACAAATATCTTAAGAAGTCAAAATCAATTTGACAACCTTTTCCTTTAATGTAAAGTCAAACATTTACATTTATAATCATTTCCTAACTTTATCATTTGGTGATATATTTATATTTTAATTATATTAATCATTTAACAATTAATAATTAATTAAATACAAATATATCAAATATATGTATTATATTTACTTTAAATATCTCAAATACATATATTGATGATATATGTCAAATACCTTTATTTGACTATTTATTAATGTGTATTTAATAATATCATATATTAAATACAAATACACATTAATTAGGAAATGACGGTTCGGCCCGTTCGCATGTATTTTTCGTTTAACGATTAAACGATTTATAAATAATCATCATTATTCATAAATGTTGCTCTAGTGCTCTACGAGTATGTTTCATTATTGAGACTCTCTAGATTCAGGTATATCCGTCATGAAATCCAATTTCATGTCCATAATCTATCCACCCGTAGATTATGACGATCACGGATAAACTAGCTGAATCATACAGGTCGAGGTCATTGCATACGTATAATCCCTCCGTCACAGGTATCCAGATAATCCCAGAGATATAGATGTAAACGTCAAATCTCTATAGGTATTATCTCGTCGACGTATCTATTAGAGCAATCTCTAATAACACTCGGAACTTACTTCCGAAGTATACTGTGGCCACAGATTTAACAGACTGCTAATAATATATGGACTACCTTTGCTCTGTACACAGAACTGACGGATCCTATCTTGACACACACAGGATATCCTGAGGATCGATCCACACCCAACGAACAGGCGGAGGTCTGATCTAAATAGATCGGTGACGTGACTGCCATCTAAGTGTGGAGGATGTCTCATACATCCACAGTGGTGTCTCAAGTCGAAGGACCACTATGCTACTCAACCCGAGAAGATTCTTATTGATGTTAGTGTACTATCCATTAAGAATCTTCGGTGAGCCGTTCAGTGTTTATCCACTATAAACACCTACACGTCTATACGAGTCTCCATAGACTCATGGTTCATTGGGATAAACCATCGGACCAAGTCTCGATATACGACATGTACTGGTCTCAACAGATTTGACTAACCGACCCGTGTTAGCAAATCTTGACCAGGAACTATGTTTGATAATATTCATATAGCAGTGACACTCCCAATGTCAATTACAAACTAACTTTGTAACTGTGTACTGCATTATACATTATCGGGCCTTTGTCTAATATATACATATCACTAAACCACATTTAGTTTCAATCTAATCGTAATCAGATCGAATACGTATATAAGAACAAGAGGTGCAACCATAAATAAGTAATATTATGGAATAAGGGGATGTTCGTATTCATGAATCAGACATAAATACGGCCCGGATTGGCGCTCTGAGCACCAACCCCAACAATAGGTAGGCCTCAGCCTTTGAATCTTCCCTTGTGAAAATATATCTCATTTACTGGCTGACAGTGGATGCGATGTCATTGAACTGTATTGCCGTTAATGTAAATGGGGAATATATATCACACAGAAATTTAACCTAACACATCTGAGTTCTCATTATTATGTTCATTTTGGCCATGAACATCAACCTGGTTCTGCAAGAGTTTCTAAGAATTGAGCCCCGTAAAATTCCCTTTGAAGCGGCCCCACTTCTCTCTCACATAGGTGATTTCTTATTTAAGAGCATCTCGTAATAATCTGCTCGGATTCCCGACGCATAAGAATCATTAAAAGCCTTTGCTTAACCTCAATTCATACGAGCATCACTATTTCATTTCACCATAGGAATGGACTAGAGGGTAACCCCCCACAGTGAACCAATTATGTTTTTTACGAGTAGGTTGTCCCATTGAACCTAGATCTTGGGATCTCCAGTCAACAAGGTTGAGTTTTCCTTCGTAATAAACATTTATCTAATGGGCTTAGTCTCATCCCCTCGATGATTTCACTACCAACTCTCTATTTAACCCTTTGGTTAGCGGATCCGCAATGTTATCCTTTGACTTTACATAGTCAATCGAAATACCTCCAGTAGAGAGTAATTGTCTAACGGTATTTTGTCTACGATGAATATGTCTAGACTTACCATTATACATATTGTTATGTGCCCTTCCAATTGCAGATTGACTATCGCAATGAATGCAAATTGCTGGCACTGGCTTTGGCCAACTTGGAATATCCTGTAGAAAATTTCGAAGCCATTCTGCTTCTTCAGCACACTTGTCTAATGCAATGAATTCTGATTCCATTGTAGATCTGGCTATCACGGTCTGTTTGGAGGATTTCCATGATATAACTGCACCTGCTAGTGTAAACACATAGCCACTGGTAGACTTTGAGTCTTTCATGTCAGATATCCAATTAGCATCACTGTATCCTTCGACTACAGCTAGATATCTATGATAGTGCAACCCATAATTACGAGTAAAACGTAAGTACCTAAGTACTCTCACTATTGCTTTCCAGTGATCAACCCCTGGATTACTCGTATATCTGCTGAGCTTGTTTACTGTACAGGCTATATCAGGTCTTGTACAACTCGATAGATACATCAAACTCCCGATCACTCTAGAGTATTCTACTTGAGATATACCATATCCCCTATTCTTCGATAGGTGTAGACTCACATCTAAAGGAGTTCTAGCCACAATAGAATCATCATTATTGAATTTACCAAGAATCTTGTCCACATAGTGTGACTGATCAAGAATAAGTCCATTAGGACTTTTCGAGACCTTTATTCCCATAATGACATCTGCTAGACCCATGTCTTTCATGTCAAATTTGGATTTCAGCATATTCTTGGTAGATTTCACCATTTTAACATTACTCCCGACAATCAATATGTCATCAACGTAGAGACATAAAATGACATAGCCAACTTCTGTCTCTCTGACATAAATGCATTTATCACACTCATTGATTTTGAAACCATTTGTTAACATGGTGTCATCAAACTTTTTATGCCACTGTTTCGGAGCTTGTTTTAATCCATACAATGATTTAACCAACTTACAGACTTTCTTTTCTTGTCCTGGAGCTACAAAGCCTTCAGGTTGTTCCATGTAAATTTCTTCATCTAAATCTCCATTTAGAAAGGCTGTTTTCACATCCATCTGATATACCTCAAGATTGCGCAAAGCTGCAATCGCTATTATCATCCTTATGGAATTTATTCTCGTTACAGGAGAATAAGTATCAAAGTAATCAAGACATTCACGTTGTCTGTAACCTTTAATTACAAGTCTTGCTTTGTACTTGTCAATTGATCCATCTGCCTTCATTTTCTTCTTGAAAATCCACTTGGATCCTAAAGGTTTACATCCTGAAGGAAGATCCACTAACTCTCAGGTGTGATTTTGTAAGATGGATTCAATTTCACTATTGATGGCATCTTTCCACAAAGCACCATCAGCTGACCTTACAGCTTCGTTATAGCTTTGAGGATCATTTTCTAGCAAAAATGTCAAAAAATCTGGACCAAATGATTTTTCTGTTCTAGCTCTTTTGCTACGTCTTGGTTCAAGTTCAACAACTTGTTGATCCTCCGGAACATTTATTTGTTCTCGGTCCTGACTATCTTCAATGATAGTCTCATGTACCCGTTTAAGTACATTTGAATTCGAATTAGTTTTACAAGGAAAAACGTGTTCGAAAAAGGATGCATTCCTCGACTCCATTATCGTATTCTTGTGAATATCTGGTATATTAGACTCATGCACAAGAAATCTATAAGCATTACTGTTATGCGCATATCCTATGAAAATACAATCAACAGTTTTTGGTCATATCTTCACCTTTTTAGGTGGAGGAATAACTACCTTGGCAAGACACCCCCACACTCGTAGAAATTTGTAGGAATGTGCTCTTCCTTTCCACATCTCATAAGGAGTTTTCCCTGCATCTTTCCGTGGTACCTTATTTAAAAGGTAATTAGCTGATAAAATAGCTTCTCCCCACATATTCTGAGGTAGGCCAGAGCTGATTAACATAGCGTTCATCATCTCTTTCAAGGTACGATTCTTTCGTTCTGCAATCCCATTGGATTGAGGTGAATAAAGAGTTGTGGTTTGATGTATGATTCCATTTTGTTCACAAAGTGATTCAAAAGGGAAAACATACTCACCACCACGATCACTTCTCAACTCCTTAATTCTTTTGTTCAGTTGATTCTCAACTTCATTCTTATAGAGAACAAATTTCTCTATAGCTTCGTCCTTGCTTTTCATCAAATACACATAGTAAAATCTAGTGCAATCATCAATAAAGGTATAAAATATTTATTACCGCCTCTCGATTGTATTGAATTAAAATCACATACATCGGTATGAATAAGATCAAGTGGTTCGGAGTTTCTTTCAATACTATGAAAAGATGATCTAGTTAGTTTTGCCTCAACACAAGTATCACACTTATGTTTGTTATCAATTTTAAAATTTGGAATGTGGTTCATGTTAATTAATTTCCGTAATGAATTAAAATTAACATGTCCAAATCTACCATGCCATAGATTAAAGTACTCAACAATATAAGCAGAAGAACTAGCTTTATTGATATTCTTAGGTTTAACAACCATTACATTGAGCTTAAAGAGCCCATCAGCTACATACCATTTTCCCACATACATCCCATTTTTAGTTAAAACTACTTTATCAGACTCGAACACCATCCGGAATCCATGCTTGTTCAGAAGTGATCCAGACACAAGATTCTTCCGTATTTCTGGTACATACAGAACGTTGTTCAAAGTCAACTCTTTCCCAGAGGTCATCTTCAGAATCACCCTGCCTTGACCTTCAATCTCAGATGTTGCTGAATTTCCCATGTATAATTTTTCCCCATTACCAGTAGGCTCAAATGAAGAAAACATGCTCTTGTCCGAGCACACATGTCGAGTGGCACCAGTGTCAATCCACCACTCTCTTGGGTTAGAACCCACCAGATTCACCTTAGAAACCACAACTGAAAGGTTAATGTCTGAAACATCTTGAGTCATGTTTTCCATCACATTAGCCTCTTGATTCTTTTTCTTCTTCGGCAGTCTGCACTCAGAAGACTTGCGACCCATTTTGTCACAATTGAAGCATTTTCCTTGAAATTTGGATTTCTTGGAAACTCCTCCTTGAGGGCCCATCTTTGACCTTTTTTTCTTGAGGTTCTTGTTCTTATGGCCATGTTCAACTACATTTACTTTGGCCTCATGAGTTATTCCCCTCTTGTCAGATACTCTGTAATCTTCCTCAATTCTAAGCTTAAGAACCAAGTCTTCAATGCTCATTTCTTTTCGCTTATGCTTTAGATAATTCTTGAAATCTTTCCAACCATGTGGTAGTTTTTCAATTATCGAGGCTACTTGGAATGTTTCACTTAAAACCATCCCCTCAGCATGAATTTCTGCTAGAATAATTTACAATTCTTGTACTTGACTTAACACAGTTTTGGAATCAATCATCTTAAAATCTAGGAAACGGCCTACGACAAATTTCTTAGTACCGGCATCCTCAGTTTTATATTTTCGGTCTAAAGATTCCCAAAGCCATTTTGCTGTTTTCATCCCGGCATACACACTGTACAAGGAATCACTCAGCCCATTCAGCACATAATTCCTACATAGGAATTCAGAATGTTTCCAAGCATCGATCGCACTGATCACTTGGATATCAATCTCACCCTCCACGGGTTCATGAGCATCTTCCTTTAGAAACCTCGCAAGGTTCAACGTGGTCAAATAGAAAAACATTTTCTGTTGCCACCGTTTAAAATTCTGTCCACTGAATTTTTCAGGTTTTTCTGCAGCAGGATTGACATGGCTCACATGTCCAACAGGTTGTCTAGCCACAGAGGCAGTAACACATTGGCTAGCCACAGCGGCTGCCATATTAAGCCCAGAGGCTGAAGCAAGTTGGCCAGCCGAAGAGGCTGCCACTGCACTTTGGCCAGCCACGGGGGCTGCCACAATATTCTGGCCAGCCGAAGAGGCTGCCATATTCGGATATACTGTGTTTGGACTGTTTTCCATATCCACAGAGTCGAATTTGTTTTAAGACTATTACAAGTTAATTTGGTTACTGTGTTCTTACAACGGACTTTGAACAATCAGTAAACCGAACTGGAATGATACAATTTTGATCAGTGATAAACCGAACTGGAATGATACAATTTCAACAGTGAAACAAATGACAACAAGCAGAAGAAGAGAACGCGAAAATAGCAAATCAGTCCCAGCGATGAAGCAGAATTCCGAGGCTTGTTGATGCGGCAACAATCTCCTTAAAACAAATTCGTCCCCTACCGATTGGTGCAGTAGAACGCGAGACGTCTGTTTCCCATGATGCAACGGAAAAAGAGGAAATTGGGCACCACCAAATTCGACTGCAACGAACAACCGAAGTGCTTGAACTCTTCTAAAAAAAGAAAACTTAAAACTTGTTTCTGTGTTCAACTAAACAAAAACGAAAATACACATGTCTATTAAAAGAAATTAACATGCCAATTAAATTGAGTTAGTGGGAGACCTTCCATTTGATTTCTAACCACTTAGTTAATTAATAAAATGAATTAACTGTTATGGAACATCAAAAGCTTGGAAAAAAATAAATAGGAGGCTTGCAAAAATTCGCTAGGCCGGGCTCGCACATTTTGGTCAGGCATTCGTGTACGCAGGACACGCGGGTGCACACGAGCCAAGCTTGATTCGGATTTGATTTGCATCCCCCCCCCCCCCCCCCCCGCACGTAGAGAGAGCCTCTATCCTTATAACTCTTACCCATCTACATATGAGCAAATATATAAGCATAACTTTCCCTCTATAGCTTTCCCATATGGGACAAGCTCAATTCTCCTTATTTTCCAACACCATTGGGTGAACTTTGAGCAACAATTTCTCATTCACCCAAGCACCATTTTACGCATATGAATATACCATTTCGAACTACTCACGGAGGAGTATCCGAATCATTCAATAACAACCACTAACACGAAGTGGATCATGCTTAAAATTGTGCATCAAAATGCTTACTCATAAGCATTTTCCAACAGAAACAACATCCAAGCGTAAACAGGTATGCTACATTGTGAATTTTTAGGTGAAGTAAAATGTTGAAAGGGTTATTCTAATTATTAATATTTAATTAATCTAATATTTTAATGGTAGATATAATTTTCCGCTCGTGAATTTGATCATTTCTATGTATAAAAAAGGAATATATTATAGAGAATTGTGGGTGAATAAACAGAGAATCGTCATGACTACTCTTTTTTTAAAAAATATAAACCAATTAAGGAAATGATTATTTCATTTCTTATTCTCCATCAATTCTCTACAAAACAAGCACACCCCTTTCTTTCTATTATTAGATGAAGTCTATTCATGACCTGTCCCACTATGTATGCCAAGAGACAAATGTTCTAATATTTCACAAATTCTTATATGAAGTTAATAGCTGGTCTTGTTCCTTATTATTTCTTCGACGATGATTGCATTTAGTTGATCCGAAAAATTGACTTCGAATTTCTGAAATTTTAATATTTTTTAAATAAAATTTCGGAGATTCGAAGCCAATTCTTCGAATCTCTGAAATTTCAAAATTATAAATAACCAAGATTTTTGAAATGAACAGAATAAGATAAAAAATGTATGAGTTATCCGTTATTTCTTAGGATCACTGAAGTTGTCTCTGAAGTAATTAGGATTTCCGAACTCTTATCTGAAGTTAATCATTGGTCTTGTTCCTTATTATATAAAAAAATATTAAAACTCCAGAGATCCGAATCCGAAGTCAATTCTTCGGATCTCCTAAGTTTTAAGTACTGTACGGGCCAAATTTGGGCCAAGGGTAAAACCGTCATTTCATTTCGAACCCAACACCAAGTGAAGCCCAAAGTGATACCAAGAAAACTTTAAACCATTTACGAAAGCAAAATGGCAAACCCCCCTTAATTATTCATCAATCGTTTCTCTCTTTCCAAACAAAAAATATATTACCACATGCACATTATCATCCCCGCCGAAAGTAGAAACAACAAACATGTGAGAGGCCCCATTGCTAGAAATTACAGCACGTTGTGAGTCTCATATACAACTCATCTGACAGCTACAAGGATGATTCCTTAAAACTATAAAAAGAGACGTAACTCAACACACAAGGGAGGGAAGTTATAGCTTTCAAATTTAAGCTTTCAAAGCTTCAATTTTTCACAGGAGGGCTTGACTTCTTTCTTACAAGCCTCTGCTCTCTGACACTAGTTCTCTCAGAACTCCACATCCCCTTATACACTTACTGCCACCCTCATGGCCACCCAAAGAGGTCAAGGTAACATCAAACCTAGCTTTCATATTTACATACTTACTGCTCATTTCATACTACTGACTTGGGCGTCGGAGTGCCCCCGGCACTAGACCCGGCCGGCGGTTCGGTTCCGGTTCGGAACCGAATCGAACCGGCCGGTTTCCGGTTCCACAAGTGTGGAACCGGAACCGAACCGGTTAAATCCGGTTCGGTTCCGGTTCCACACTTAAGTGGAACCGGAAAGTCGAACCGAACCGGAACCGAACGGTTCGGTTCCGGTTCGGTTCGGTTTATTTTTTTTTTAATTTAATTAAAATAAAAAATAAGAGGAGTCAAATCATTAAATAAAAAAAAATTATTAATTAAAAAAATGAGATTAAATTTATAAATAAAAAAAAATTTATTACATTGAAGAGCTTGAGCTTAAATTTTTTAAAATTTAAGTTGCCTACGTATCCTCCAAAGGTGAGAGGAATCAAAGCTCACGTAGTTCCATTACAAGTTTAAGACATATCCCCTTGTAAATTATAATTTTACATTTATCAATCATCATTATCAGTTGATCCTTCGGCTCCGGGTCCGCAGCTTCCGCTTGCACTTGATGCAGAAGCATTATCGAACAAATCTTCAAAATCATCGGGGGCATCTTCTTGTTGTCTCAGATCAGCTCGAGTCCAATCATCCACACAAGCTGTTGCTTCTAGAGTGCTTGGATGTAATGAAGATCGCCTAGCTTCCAATATATTACCTCCCAAGCTGAAGGCTTGCTCAACCGCAACGGTGGAAATAGGTGCTGCCAGTATCTCTTTAGCAATAATAGATAAAACAAGATATATATTTTGATGCCGGTTCCACCATTCAAGGATTTTAAAATTTTTACTGCATAAACTTTCATTAGAAAACTCAAAATTTGTAGATGCATTATCAAATCCAATTGTTAAAATTTTTTCTCCTAAACCATATTCATCAAAAATTACCTTCATCATTCTATAAATATTATGTGCAGTATGTTGGTCATCAAAAACTCTAAATGCAATGAGTCGTTTTTGCATGGTAAATGATGCATCAATCCAATGACAAGTCACACCCATGTATGAGTGTGTTTGCCAATTGTCACTCCAAATATCAGAACATATAGAAATACGACCTTTCATTTCTTTAAATATTTCATTTAAAATAATTTTACCATCTTTATATAATTTGAAAATATGACGTTTTGTTGTATTTCGAGTCATTCTACATGCAGCAGGGTTTAAAGCATTATGCACGTAATTAGTAAAATGAAGTTTTTCACCAAAGCTTAAAGAAAGATGTGCCATACATGTTAATTTCGCAAATTCTTCTCTATTTTTTGCATCAGAATATTTAAATAAATCTACACTACTCGTACCTCTACTAGATGATGCGTACCTGGCCATTTGAGTCTGCGTCGTATCAATGCCAAATTCAACCGGATGATGTTTCTCCATGTGCTTGATCATATTTCCGTATCCACCAGAAAATTTATAGATAACCCCACAATAGTTGCAAATTGCTCGTTGTGAACCATCGTCTAGGCGTTCCAAATTAAAATGAATTTTGAAAATATCGGAGGACCGAGCCTTAACGTCTCTTCTCCGTGATTGTGCACTGACACTGGGGCCGCTCTCTTGGGTCGGCATATTTGACATTATGTTCTCGGATGAGCTTGCCATTTGAATAATTGCGATGCGAATGCCGAATGTGATAACAAATTAATTAACAACTAAAATAAGAGAATTGTATTGAAGTAAGATTGAGAATAAGAGATTTATAGAAAATGAGAAAGTTGAGAAATTGGTGTGATGAAATTATGAAAAATGAATTCTATTTATAGAATTTTAGAATTTTTTTGATACCAAAAATGCCCCTAAATATAACCGTTTTATTACCGTTATTAGGGGTACATTAGTAATTTTTATTTTATATAATACATTTTTTTTATATTTTTATTTTTATTTTTTTTTTGGCAGGGAGCCAAACGGCTCCCTGCTGCATCCCCCAACGGCTACTGCCGTTGGGGTAATAAGGCCCCCAACGGCTAGTAGCCGTTGGGGGCCTTAGGGTTCCTGTTGGAACCCTACGGTTCCAACAGGAACCCGACGGTTCCAACCGGAACCGTTCGGTTCCGGTTGGAACCGTCCGAACCGGTGGAACCGTACGGTTCCACCGGTTCGGACCGGTTCCAGTTGGGGTGGAACCCCAACCGAACCGGTCCCATTCCGGTTCGGTTCCGGAACCGGAACCGGTTGGAACCGGAACCTTCCGGTTCCAACCGTTCGGTTCCGGTTCGGTTCCGGTTCCGAACCGGAACCGTGGCCGGGTCTACCCGGCACCCACCACACCGGTGGGTAGTCTACTCATCGTTCACTCTACTTTGTCTTGCAGGATCGCTAGTGCCCCAACCTACAAATTCTCGATTGTGGACCTCGGCCGAAATCCAGCGTCCACAATTTGGCGCCCACCGTGGGGCCTTAGCGATTCATAGCATGCAAAGATTTCCCAGTCTACGGTTCCTAAAACACAGCCAACCATGGTTTCTAGCAGTGAGCAAACATCAGATCTTGTGACCACACAGCTAGCCATACTCCAAGAACGATTACACACCTCAGAATAAGATAATCAAGTCATGTGAACTCCAAAACAACCCTTCGGAAGCAATTGGAAAAAATCTCATCAACTTCCCAATCAACTTTTCCAGTCAACATTTATTTATGGAGATTGCTGACCTATATCAGTCGACATTAGTATATTACTCATCGAGAATTATGCAGGTACATTCCAGTCGACAAGCATGAGTGAATGTTTCATGTATTTCTTTTAGTCGACATATATACACGAGGTTAATTCAGTCGACATATATGCAAGAGGTTTATTAAGGTACATCTCAGTCGACATGCGTATATGAAGTGATTGCAGGTATTCCAATCGATATCGTTATTTGATTCTTTGTAAACTAAATCATTCGACATGTAAGTATGAAGTGTTTGCAGACAGACATATATGAGGTGATTGCAGTGTGAAATATTCATACAATCACTTCAGTCAACACGCGTGTACGAGTAGGTTTGTGGATATATTCCAATCGACGCTGCATAATACAATGCTGACACGCACGCATTGAGTTTTGGGTGAATATTTCAGTCGGCATTCGTATAAGAATATTGGAAGAAATATTTCAGTTGACATGTTTGCATGGAGTTTTGTATGAATAATCCAGTCAACATTCGTATAAGAATCTTTGTAGAAATTTTTCAGTCGACATACTTGTATGGAGCTTCGTATGAATATTCTTGTCAACATGCATGAATGAAGTGTTTGTAGGTACATTTCAGTCGACGTGCATATATGAAGAATTTGCAAGTATATTCCAGTCAACATTTTAACAATAGGGACTCAGTATGAGAAAGACATCCCAGTCGACGTGCATAAAAGAAGATTTGGTATGAAGATAATCCACTCGACACTATATTGGGACTTGGTATGTACATCACAGTCGACATTACCAGGTATGACTTGCACTTCTATGTATCTTCCAGTCGACATTAGTGTATATTGGGACTTGTGATGGATGTCCTAGTCGACAACAAAATGTGGCTTAGGATTTCTAATAAATATCAAGTTGACACTATAATTTTTGGGACTTGTTATGGGTATTCCAGTCGAAATTTCTATATATAGCTTGATAATTGTTATGGATATCTCGGTCAACATCCACATTTGTGTAGCATGGGACATGTTGTGGATCCTATGCACGTATGGCTTGGTGCTTGGTGCTTGTCTCATTTGACACCAAGTGTGTGTAGCTTGGGGCATGAAATGGATCTCATTCGACACTATACGCATGTAGCTTGGGACTTGTTAATGATATCTCAATTGACATTACAATTTGTGTTTGGGGACCTGTTAAGGATATTCCAGTCGACACTATAGTCTGAAGCTTGGCGCTTGATGAGGATCCCAGTCGACACAACAAGAGAGAAGCTTGGCACTCGTTTAAGATCTCATTCGACACTACATATATGGTGATTGCTGAATGAGATCTTTGCTTTTGTTCTAAATAATTTTCATAAACATTTATAATATCTTATCATAAGGACCCATTCTACTGTTATGGGGTAATCCCCATACGACATGTATGAATCATTTGGTCCTTTGACCCGTAGTATGAGGACTATCATGACATTCATCTGGTTCAGTCGACTATGGACATCCCCCATGGACTCATGTAGAGTCAAGTTGAAGACCTGGCCTTCATCTGGGCCAAACGATATTGTAGACTCTCATGGTCCTTTGACCCACATATGACCTTCATCTGGTCTAGAAAAAGTTGAAGACTATGTTGGTCCTTGACCAGTAGTATGAAGATTGTCCTGACCTTCATCTGGTTCAGTCGACTGGGGACATCTCTCATGGCTCATGTAGAGTCAACATATGA
Organism: Zanthoxylum bungeanum; assembly: GCA_019454045.1. NCBI lineage: Eukaryota > Viridiplantae > Streptophyta > Magnoliopsida > Sapindales > Rutaceae > Zanthoxylum > Zanthoxylum bungeanum. The sequence goes on along the minus strand of SKCR01026047.1, from coordinate 160,429 downwards.
CCTTTATCTGGTCTAGAAAAAGTTGAAGACTTCATTGGTCCTTGACCAGTAGTATAGAGATTGTCATGACCTTCATCTGGTTCAGTCGACTGGGGATATCCCCCATGGCTCAAGAAGAGTCAATATATGACCTTCATCTGGTCTAGAAAAATTTGAAGACTCATCTGATCCTTGACCAGTAGTATGGACATTGTCCTGACCTTCATCTGGTTTAGTCGACCGGAGACATTCCTCATAGACTCATGTCGAGTCAAGTTGAAGACCTGGACTATCCTACAGTCTATACGACAATGTCATGTGAAATAACTCTTGAACTTTCATCTGGTTCAGTCGACTTGGGACATCCCCCATGACTCATGACGAGTCAAGTTCAGCACATGACCTTCATCTGGTCTAGAAAAATTTGAAGACTCCTCTGGTCCTTGACCAGTAGTATGGAGATTGTCATGGCCTTCATCTGGTCCAGTCGACCGAGGACATTACCTATGGCTCATGTCGAGCCAAGTTGAAGACTTGGACTACTCTTAGTCCAAAAGACATTGAATTCTCTCTGTCTTGTATGAACTATGCATTCTTGACAGGTACTTTTACATCTTGTTTCATTCGACATGTATAGAAATACTCTCCAAGTCAAGAACTTCTTGACTTAGAGAGTAGGGGACAAACTATACGGGCCAAATTTGGACCAAGGGTAAAACCGTCATTTCATTTTGAACCCAACACCAAGTGAAGCCCAAAGTGATACCAATAAAACTTTAAACCATTTACGAAAGCAAAAGGACAAACCCCTCTTAATTATTCACCAATCGTTTCTCTCTTTTCCAAACAAAGAATATATTACCACATGCACATTATCATCCCCGCCGAAAGCAGAAATAACAAACATGTGAGAGGCCCCATTGCTAGAAATCACAGTACGTTGTGGGTCTCATATACAACTCATCTGACAGCTACAAGGATGATTCCTTCAAACTATAAAAAGAGACGTAACTCAACACACAAGGGGGGAAGTTAGAGCTTTCAAACTTAAGCTCTCAAAGTTTCATTTTTTCACAGGAGGGCTTGACTTCTTTCTTAAAAGCCTCTGCTCTCTGACACTAGCTCTCTCAGAACTCCACATCTCCTTATACACTTACCACCACCCTCATGGCCACCTAAAGAGATCAAGGTAACATCAAACCTAGCTTTCATATTTACATACTTACTGCTCATTTCATACTACTGACTTGGGCGTCGGAGTGCCCCCGGCACCCACCACACCGGTGGGTAATCTACTTCTCGCTCACTCTATTTTGTCTTGCAGGATCGCTAGTGCCCCAACCTACAAATTCTCGATCGTGGACCTCGGTCGAAATCCAGCGTCCACAAGTACAAAATAAAAATAAAAATAAAACTTCGGAAAACATGGGATAAACTTCAGAGAAATTAGATTCTCTGAAATCTACTCCGAAAAAATTAGATATTTTTTGACAAATCGTAAACCTTGTGTCTTCTATTAATTTTTTCATAAAAAAAAAAAAAAAAAACAAAAACAAATGTAGACTCGTTGAAGAAAGAAAACCTCGACGCGTTTTCCAAGCATCAACTTGCAAAACTCAAAAAAGTGCAGAGTCAAGCGCGCATATTTTTTTGTGCGGCCTTTTTACTCGAATGAAATGAAATGAGACAGAAGTTTCATTTTATGTCAGCTTGTTTGTTGTGTCTGCTACATTGTATCTTGCTATGAATTGTTGATATTGTTTTTGGTATCAAAAATGCAAAGAATACAAAAAAAAATTTATTCAATTTAATAAAACAATCAATTGAATACTTGAGTGTGTTCTGAATAAATTTTTTAATGGATATATGGTCTTGAAGAGAATCGATACAGGGATCTATTTGAGCCTTTACATATAACTCAAAATTAAGATTCATTTATCTATAAAAAATTTAAATTTTAACATATAATATGATTTGTATATTTTTTTTATCCTTCATCAATATATAAATTCTATTTTAAAAATTCATTTAAGATAATATCCCCACCCAAGGCTAAGCCCGCTTCATCCAAGTATCAAGAGTCTCACATTAGCCTTCTGGTTGGGCTGAGCCTTACCAATTACAAGGAAATTGGTCCTTTGGTTAAACGGGCCAATCTTATCGGCCCATCCCCAATTCTAGATAGTGTGAATTAGACTTGGCACTAATTAGGTTCAATTCCAAACCGGAACCGAATCGGAATCTAATCGGACGGTTTCCGATTCTATTTTGTGGAACCGAAATCGAACCGGATGATTTCGGTTTCGGTTCCGGTTCCGGTTCCGGTTCAAATTTATTTAAAATAATTTTAAAAATTAAAAATTAAATTTTAAAGAAATTTATAATTGGATATTATTATAAAATAAATATAATAAAAAATTATATTTATTTAAATTTTATTAAATTAAAAATAAATTAAAAACTTAAATTATGATGGGAACTCTAACCGAATAATACGTAACCGGCCGGGTCTGGTGTAAATAATTGGATTCGATGTTAATTAAGTGAATATGATATTCTGTTTGACTTTGACCAATATATCAGGCCACCAAATAGGTAGAAGATCAAATAGATTCCAAAAAGAGGAAAGAAAAATACAAAATAGAAGCTCTATATTTCTTCAAGCAATTGACTTTTTTTTTCTTGGTTAAACACGCGAATAATGAATTGAAAGCTATCCAAGCTATAATTACTAAAAGTTACAAAGGTTTGGCAACTATATAATTATTTGATAAATGAGTTTTTTTTTTATTCAAAGTTTGGTAATGTGAGGTTTGCTTGATCTTAGAAGCAGCAAGGCCAAGTTCAATGACCCCAGTTAGGTATATACTTAATCAATAATGCTCTAATTATTTGTTGAGAAAGGGTATGGGACAGCCAATTTTACATCATTCTTGAAACGACTCATTAAAAAAATGTTACTTAATAGAAGTAGTCTACTCGTTAAGATTTACCAAGGATATTTGAGTCATAGAATTCCATTAGTCTTATTATATGTTTTTTTTTTCTTTTCGTGTCAAAATATCAATTTTTTTCTCCATTTGAGTTAAAACTCTATTTCTTTCAAACCTCAATTAAATTGAAATAATATTTTCTAGATGACCGAACTGAGAGATCTAGGATGATCATATTATTATGGATATGGATGGTAAAATCCGGACCCAGATCCGAAAGTATTTTAATTGTCCCATGTCCGGATCCGGGTCTATCCGGCCCGGATCCGGATAACCGTTTTTTTTAAAAATTATATTATATATATTTATATTTATATTTATATTTATATTTGTATTTTGTCAATTTTATTAGTTTTATTTCAATTCTTTTATATTTTTTGATTATATTATATTATATTTTTTTTTATATATATGAATATTATTTTATAATTTTTTGTATTATATTCTTATTTATTTTTTTCTGGACCCGGGTCTATCCGGACTGGACCCGTGCGATCCCGAGTCCGGATCCGAATTCGCTCGGGTCCTAATTTATTAAACCTGTATCTTGATATTTTAAGCACGGATCCGGGTCGGATTCAGGTAAATTTGACACCCCTAACTACGGAGTTAATTTGAACATCCAATAAAAATGTGTTTGTTTTTTTTTTCAATTTATAACTATGAAAAGACTATCAAATCTTGTGTGCCTATTTTCATTAGTTTTTTTTAAGGTCATGCTAGGTTATCAAAATAAATTTCGTTAATGTTAACAAAACAAAGAGTTTATCTGTATTTATGTCGCATTTATAACATTTAACACAATTCAAATTAACTTTTAACGCTACCTATATAATGTGATGTTAATATCCTAATTTTGAGACATTTTCATTTTTTTAAAAAAAAATAGATTGGTCAACCCAATTCAATCAATAGTATAAAGTGATAGGTTCCTTGAAAATTATATCATCAAAATTAATTATGCGTTTTTAAATTGATGAAGTAACACGTTTTGGAAATAATATATGCATTACATTTACATATTTAATTCTATAAGATTTTTTTCCCTAATTTAAAACGTTTGATTTGTGTAAACTACATAATTAGGTAGTAGGTTCAATGGATCCTGAAAATTGCTTATAAATTTTCCTTCTGGATATGAAAAGCAAAGGTAATCTGTGACAACGGGAACAAAAAGAATATGCAATGAAATTGGTTCAAATGGGTCATATAATTGATATAACCAAAGATTCCCATTGCCATAAAATGGCTTAGCAAACAACTTTAGTGACTTTTCAACAAATATAAACATAGAGGCTCTCAACTTTGGGATTTTATACGAGTTTTAATATATATGGTTTCTTATTGATAAAAAAAAAAAGATTTTTTAAAAAAAAATTTATTGTTACAATATATATTAACTTTATTAGATTTGTGTCCTCATTTTGGCCAAAAATCTAGAACCACGACTGATTGCCTATGTGGTCTATTCTAAGATCGTCCATGAATATAATAAATTAAGTTATATAAATGGAATATTTATTGTATAATTTTCTCAAGTGCGGATATCTAGACGAAAATTTCATGCGGATAGACGGGGTATCTTTTCATGACATAATAAAATAAAAAATGATATACTTAGACACACTTATCCCTAAAATTTTCCAAACTCACTCACTGTAGCTCACTGTAGCTACAGTAAAAACTTTTGGGATAAATGTGTAAGTATATCATTGCTCTAAGAAAATATGTGTATTTTTCTTATCGGTCCTCGCAAAAAATAAAATTTTCGTACAAACACCCCCGAATTAATACATTATATATTTATTACTTGGGTATTTATCATCTTTATTAGAGATTTGCAAGGTTTTGGGTTTTTGATGGATCCCATTGTTACAAGTAAATCATACATTTTTTTTTTGGAAACGATGGAAACCCACCATCAAACCACCCATTATGAGCCGCGGCGCAGGTAAAATCACCGGCTGTCCCAGGCTCTTACAAGAAGTGCACCCCCTGGATTCGAACCCAGAACCTCAAGGTGGGATCCTGTTGAAAGTACCTACAAGCAATAGCGACAAAGAAACTCTATACCCAAGAGGGGGGTGAATTGGGTTATCGCTATAAATGCGGAATTATAAAATCTTTGCCGATTTTAGGCTCTTATTACCAAGTGGGAGTTTTAGGCAATTTTCTCTATTCCAATTAATAGCCTATATGCAAGTTTTCTATTCAATAATATAATATAAATAAACTTGCAAATAGTAAAAGAGTAGGGAAAGAGAGATACGACACCACGATATAGTGGTTCGGCAAACCGTGCCTACGTCCACTCCCTCAAGCCTCGCTTGAAGATTTCCACTAGAATCGAGTTTTTCGTGGTTCACTCGTAACAAGAGTTTTCCACCAAGGCACACTCCGAACCTTTTACAAGATTGAGTTTTCTACGTAGGAGCACTCACAACCTTTACAAATTACCCAAACAATGGGATTTCACAAACCACAAGTGTTTTTGATATGAAAGATTTACAACACACTTGGGCACTCACAAATAATAAGAAGATTGTGTGAGAGCAAACCCAAGTGTTCTAAGCTCACTAAATGATATGGAAGATGTGTGTGTGAGCTTGGATGAGTGTTTATGAATATGAAGGTGTATGACACTCTTTGTTTTGCCTTAGAGAATGTATATGAAGGTTTTCTAGATCTCTAATCTAAGGCAAAGGAGTTGGGGTTCTATTTATAACAAAATGCAAAGTTTTCCCCAACTTACAGCGAGACCGGCGAGCACACCGGCGAGGGGACCGGCATACCGGTCTAGGGCTCCAACGGTAACATAACGTTCAAAAAACTAGCCGTTGGACCGGCGAGCAAACCGGCGAGGAGACCGGTAAGTAGTGTGCCGGTTCCAGAGAGCATGATTGTTATGCCAATACCGGCATGGAGACCGGCGAGGAGACCGGCAAGACATGGCCCGGTTCCAGTAGGCATGCGAAACAGGGGAGGCCGGTTTAAAGACCGGTAAGGGGACCGGTATTGTCCATGCCGGTTCCAGAGGGCTTCCCTAAATACTAAAATGCAGATTTGAATTTTAATGCATTTTGTACATGCCCCTAATGCATCTAAGTAAATGTGCATGATTCCTATGAGCTTAGGCACTTGAATATTACATCTCTCATTACAATTGAGATCCTAAGCTAAGACTTATGCAATATCCTCTTCATTTTGCCGCAAGTCTTCACATTCTCGCTCTTCACTCCTTATGCTTCGACACTTTTTGTATTGCTTCGTGTTTGTACGTCGAAGTCGTCGATTACGTTGACGTCATCAAAATCCAATTACGCGACCAAGTCGCCAACAATCTCCCCCTTTTTGATGATGGCAACCCCTTAAAACTTGTTGATACTTGTGAGCTTCTTGGAGTCCAAATTTGACAATTTTGCTCCCCCTCAACATAAGCTCCCCCTCAATGTGTGATTGTCTTTAATATAACTCTATAACAACTTGACAAACACATTAGTACATTTACTCCCCCTTAAACCAAGGGTGAGGGTTAAACAAGTTTTAATCTCATTTCTAATGATTTCTCCCCCTTTGACATTATCAAAAAGTGGAGAAGTAAAATTTAAATCTAAATGAGATACCAATTATATGTGCTATAAAAAGATACCAAAATAAAAAATATGCACATTTTGGCATTTCCCCCCCCCTTTTTGCCGTAAGAAAATCAAAATTCATGCATAAAAGAGCATTTTTCAAAAGATAAATTCACATGAATACCATTTACAATCTAAGAGCATCTAAGCATGATTTCTCCCCAAATTTGATACCAATTAAAAATATATCAATACATTCCATGATACCAATTAAATAATTATTAAAGTCCATGCATTTCATGATGCCAATTATATTCTAATACATACATTTCATGATATTCATTTAAGATTATGCTAATTTACATGCATTTCATTTTCAACCAATTAGTTCATATGGCAAGGCATATTCAATCAAGTGATCACATATATTGTATTTGACTCAATAAATTTCATGTGATACCAATTGAGATAGAATAAGGGTTTAAATATATGATTAAGGCACTAAAGGATATCAAATGAACAATTGATACCAATGGAAGTTTGAATACTTGCCTAATCATTTCGTATGCTTCAAAACATTTATATCAATTTGAAATATGCATACACATAATTTAGAGGAAACGGTACCAATGTTTCCGTAAATACGGATTTTACCTTTACCGTTGCGATTCCTCATTTCCTTGAGCCTTTGGGATCAATTTTGCAATTCTCTTTAAAAATCCATTCCCAAAGCTCCCCTACAAATTTTTCAATTACACTTTGGTACCCAAACTTTCTTGGGTCCATTGGGGTTAATCCTAGTTCCTTTCGGAACCAAATAATAGTCACATTTTTCTTTTTAATCCAACAATCATAACTCTTGTGACCTTTCCTATTACATGCATGGCATACAACATTTGAATCAATTATTTTAGATACATGTACATGTGATGAATGTATATGTGATATGGATGCCTTCATAAAATTATTGTTCACATATTTTTCCTTCGTGTAAGGCTTATATCTTAATCCATATTTTCCAAAAAGACATTTTTTGTGAACCAAGTAGCATTTTAAAATTATTTTCATCATAAGTGACTTGGTCACACTGCATTGCAAGTCTTCTAATTTCTTATTCAAATCATCATTTTTAATTTTCAATAATTCGCAAGCACATGATGATTTAGAGGTAGATGCTTCATTTTGTAAGTTCTCTATACAATTTCATGGTCTACAATTAAACACATATTCTCATTACTTAAGGCATGAATTTGTTTAACAAGAGATACATGCTCATTATGATCAATTGAAACATCATTTTCAAGCTTGGTCTTTAAGCAAATGTCATCAATTTCTAAAGCACGAATTTTATCCAAGCATAATGCGTGTTCATGTTGATGTGATGTATGCTCTTCCTTAATCAAATTACATTTCTTTCTAAGAGCATCATATTTATCATGCAAATCATTCAACATGTCAAGCATTTCATCATAATCGAAATTTCATTTTCATACACAATAGTAATTTCATTTTCCGATTCCCCTTTAAGGTTTTCTAATCCATGCAATCCAAATTATAATTTCATCATTTGATGAGTTAGAGTTGCATGCATTTAATTCATTATTCCCTTCATTTATTAATTCTAAGGAATTCCATAATTCATATGCATTTGTACATTGGGAATCCTATCAATTATGTTTTTATCTAATGCTTCGTATAAAAATTTAAGTGCATTAGAATTTACCGAAGATTTTTGCCCTCGTATGATTTCCAAGTAGGATTGTGGATCAACGGCAAGAAGGAGAATTCAACATCCTCATTTTCCAATAGTTGTAGTCCGTTCCGGTGTAAAACGGAGGTCTAGTCGTTGAAAATCCCTCGGCAAAATTTGACGAGTTGCTTGTAGATACCATGATCTATTCTCGGACGGTTAAGTCTTTCTTGAGAATACCTCGCTCTGATACCAACTGAAAGTACCTACAAGCAATAGCGACAAAGAAACTCTATACCCAAGAGGGGGGTGAATTGGGTTATCGCTATAAATGCGGAATTATAAAATCTTTGCCGATTTTAGGCTCTTATTACCAAGTGGGAGTTTTAGGCAATTTTCTCTATTCCAATTAATAGCCTATATGCAAGTTTTCTATTCAATAATATAAATATAAATAAACTTGCAAATAGTAAAAGAGTAGGGAAAGAGAGATACGACACCACGATATATAGTGGTTCGGCAAACCGTGCCTACGTCCACTCCCTCAAGCCTCGCTTGAAGATTTCCACTAGAATCGAGTTTTTCGTGGTTCACTCGTAACCAAGAGTTTTCCGCCAAGGCACACTCCGAACCTTTTACAAGATTGAGTTTTCTACTAGTAGCACTCACAACCTTTACAAATTACCCAAACAATGGGATTTCACAAACCACAAGTGTTTTTGATATGAAAGATTTACAACACACTTGGGCACTCACAAATAATAAGAAGATTGTGTGAGAGCAAACCCAAGTGTTCTAAGCTCACTAAATGATATGGAAGATGTGTGTGTGAGCTTGGATGAGTGTTTATGAATATGAAGGTGTATGACACTCTTTTGTTTGCCTTAGAGAATGTATATGAAGGTTTTCTAGATCTCTAATCTAAGGCAAAGGAGTTGGGGTTCTATTTATACAAAATGCAAAGTTTTCCCCAACTTACAGCGAGACCGGCGAGCACACCGGCGAGGGGACCGGCATACCGGTCTAGGGCTCCAACGGTAACATAACGTTCAAAAAACTAGCCGTTGGACCGGCGAGCAAACCGGCGAGGAGACCGGTAAGTAGTGTGCCGGTTCCAGAGAGCATGATTGTTATGCCAATACCGGCATGGAGACCGCGAGGAGACCGGCAAGACATGGCCCGGTTCCAGTAGGCATGCGAAACAGGGGAGGCCGGTTTAAAGACCGGTAAGGGGACCGGTATTGTCCATGCCGGTTCCAGAGGGCTTCCCTAAATACTAAAATGCAGATTTGAAGGTTTTAATGCATTTTGTACATGCCCCTAATGCATCTAAGTAAATGTGCATGATTCCTATGAGCTTAGGCACTTGAATATTACATCTCTCATTACAATTGAGATCCTAAGCTAAGACTTATGCAATATCCTCTTCATTTTGCCGCAAGTCTTCACATTCTCGCTCTTCACTCCTTATGCTTCGACACTTTTTGTATTGCTTCGTGTTTGTACGTCGAAGTCGTCGATTACGTTGACGTCATCAAAATCCAATTACGCGACCAAGTCGCCAACACCTGTACCCTACACCATCAAGCCACACCCCTTGGAGACAAGTAACTCATACATGCCTCCTCTCCATTGGTACTTTTTGTTCTTTTCATATTAGAAATAGCTCATACATTTTTACTCATGAAAATAGTTATCTCTAGCTCATAATAATGTGGCAAATGTTACATTGTTTTCAAATATCCAATATTATTGTTTTTTTCCTTCATTTATTTCAAAGCATAAAACAATTGAAGATAATATTTATTCTCCTTTGTTCTCTAATAAAATTTGCCATTCATATAAAAAGGGAAAAATATTAAAAAAAAAAAAAACACACACACACTCAATTGTGAAGTTAAAATTGTGATTTTTTTTCGTCACAAAATATTATGATATGAATTTATCTTGTAATAAAACTCGATAAAATTGATAATACATTTAATGAGTGATGATGTGGTATGGATATTTTCATCCTTTTATACTTTCATGTCATACCATATTAGTAGTCATGCATATGTTACGTCATCCATCATGCACATGCCACATCACCAATTATAATTACACATCAATACTCAGTGAAAATATTATCAATTTTGTCGGCTATTACTAATAGACAAAATCGCAATATAATTTTTTTTTATCAAGGAATTATGATATGTATGTGTGTGTTGTAAATTGATTTTATAACATGCATAATTCATAAAAGACCAATAATCAATAACTACTATCATGTATGGATCACATAAATTAAAAGTATTAGACAAACCTGAAATTAATGTGTGGATGAAGAAAATAAAAATACAAAGCCGAGCAATAACTTTGTCCTTAAGAACTTATTAGCCATGTCTCGGTGCTCTACGGATTTTATGGCTAACGTCCTCCCATGATAACTTGGATTCCTCTTATTCAATGGACACTCCTTAACAAGATCTTGAACTATGATAATGGTGGGAACTCTCTCCGACTCTAAAACAAATGAATGAAACTTTTGTATTGGATTTCAGATTCACTTTCTGTATATAGAATGAACATGAAGCATTCTTTATAAAAGTATTGAAGAATGTCTTAAGAGCACCATTTAGGTTGGGTACACCTCATCCTACGAATTTTGAACAGAACAACCTATTCATGGTGAAAAGAAAGGAAGGAAGCAAGGTCGTGAATCACGCGGACGAAGGTGTGGATGTTGGTGAGCCACCCCCTAATGCCAGCTGGCTGTCGGAAAGAGGTCCCCAGAGCCAGATCCCTTTCTGCACGTGACTCACCAACCTCTCACGCGCTCTCTCTCCCATTAAACTGAACACAGAACACAAACAAAACTAAACAGGCCAAAAAAAAAAAAAAAAAACCATCGCTTTCTTCTTCGATCAAAATTATATACATTAAAAAAAAAAAAAAAAAAACCATTACGTTAAAATTTGCTCTCTCTGACCCCGCACATTTCCTCGTTCTCGTTCTCGTTCTCCCGCTCTCTCTAAAACATTAATACAAATTAAATTTCAATTTCTCTATCTGTTTTTAATTAATTAATTAATCAATAATATTGGTGCTATTTAATACGGAGAAGGAGTTGAGATTCAAATGCTTGGATCTGCTGGTGGTAAAACCTAGTCCTTGTTAGCTGATTTTCATTCAAATGTAATTGATCTTTCTGTGTTTCTATTATTGCTTTTTATCTAAATTCAATTATTTGTTTGATTGGTGCAAGTATCGTAAGGTTTCGTTTGATGTTATTATGATTGATTTGGAGCTTCAGTTTTGGTCTCAGTGTTAAGCTAATTTTCAGGTTTTTGAGTAGAGGACGTAGTTGATGGAGTCAAATTCAAGAATGTGCAAGTGATTTCTAGTTGATGAGGTCAAAGTTGTTTTAAGTATGTATTTTATTTTTTTATGTTGTGTGTATATTTTCATTTGAAAGATCGTGATTTAATGCAAATTCATATTACTTGATTGGTGCAGTGTGTAGAATGATGACCTCTGATGTTTATAGTGTCAGATAATTATCAGGAGGTGAGACTATTAATGTGGAATTCATGATTGTGTTATTGATTTGGAATGACTATGTGGCAAGTTTTTACTATTAAGTTTTCATTTCTACGACTACAAACTGCTTCTAATGATCTTGTTTGATGCAAGGCTGCTGTATCAATTGGTGGCAGGTGTCAGATGATTTCATTTTAGCATTTGGATTGTTTACAATTTGAGTATCGATTTCAGTGTAAGCTTATCAAGATATTTAATGGAAGAGGAGGATGACAAAATGGAAGTAAAAATTGTAGAGGTGGTTTCAAGTGGCTGAAGTCAAGAATTGTATTATTAGGTTTTCTGTACTGCTATCTCGATTTGATACAAATTGGCTTTATTTAATCATCCCATGATTATCTTTCATTTGAAGTCTCAAATATGCTTAGGACGTGGTATAATAATCACCGTGTTTGCTAATTCGAAGACGTTATAGAAATCCAACCAAAAGCTTAAGTTATTGGATAGAGGAACCAATTGCTGTGTTGGAGCCATGCCAAGGAGTTGATTAATGTGGGATACTGGCGTCTTAGAATTCATTGTTGACTTATTTTTTCTTAATGCTAGGAGCTAGGTCTCATAACGAACATGGGATTTTCTTATAAATTTTTAATGTTTTATGATTTTAAACTCAGAAATCCCTCCATCTTTCTGTCTTCACTGAGTTAAGTGTTGATTATTGCCGGACCCTACTACTCTGGTGGTCAAGAAATTTGTGTGATAGTACTCTGTCTCAATTGTTTGAAGTTTGAACCCTAACCTCTTTATTGACTTGTGTTTTCTAAGGAAATATTTTTATAAACCTCGTGGGTTAATTTTACAGTTAGTGGTTTGTGCATTATTCTCTTTCTTGTTCATTTTTGGAAGACCATCTCGCCGCTTCATAAATCACAAATGTATTTGATTTCCTTTTAGAAGTATATTTGCTTTTATTCTGATGCAGAGTCTTACTATATGGCTTTTGTTTTACAGGTCAGATGACTCCAGCCTAAATAAGTCAGAAAGCAAGGAATTTTCAATCAATGCTTTGTTGTATTAGAAACATACTAAAATTGAAACGGTCTTTAATGGGGAAAGAAGTCGGGGAGAAATGGTTTTACATGCCATATTATTAATGACATGGAGGAAACAAGAGATGATGCAGGATCAGTGGAGCACGGGCCTCCTAATGCTACATGGTGGGCTCAAGATTTCATTGAAAATTTTGGATCTGTTTCTTTGGGATCTCAAGAAGAGTCTTTAAGCAATAAAGAATCACCTAGAAATTTCGAGCAAGATGGGATGTCATCGCAGACAGCATCACAAATTCTCTGGAGCACTGGAATGCTCTCTGAACCAATTCCAAATGGTTTCTACTCTGTCATTGCGGTGAGAATTGAATTTTATATTGTGAGCATAGACAATAACTATTGTTATAGTTGCTGCTGAATTTAGATACAGTTCAATATTTGCTGGACCCCTTAATATTTTAAGTGATTATTTGATGTGTCCATAAAGATAATGGGTTTCCCTTCTATGTCTTTATATATGTATTTCACAACGTTTGGAACAGTTGCTCTAAGAGATCCTATTTTGTGTATGTACCGCGGTTATCTTTTATTCAAAGGAAAAGGATCTGTTTCTTGACTTTTGAAATGTATTTGTTCTACCTGATTAATTATGTTTGTTTCTTAATAGATTTGTCCCTACCAGCCTAGTAGAAACCTAACATGAATGACACAGTTATGAATGCATTTTTTTTTAATTATAAATGTAAAACTGGACGAATATCAAGCATTCTAGAATAGAAATCCATTTAATCTTCATTTGTGAAATCCATTTATTACTACAATGGTTGTTATACTTTTAATTTTTATAAAATGTAGGAGCAACGTTAAGATTTATGATTTGGAAGTCAGTGGTGCTTACCTTATTGTGAAGTAGTTTGGGAACTACTTAACTTTGTGGAATGACAAGTCCTATCTAACTTAGTTATGAACTTCATTAAGCGGATGTTCTATTTTTAGGATTTGCATAATCATTGTTTATAGGATGTCACTCAACAAGTGCTGGTTCACTTGGTCAAGTTATCCCTACTCCATAAAGTAGGTCTTGGGTTCGATTCCTCATAGTAGAATGAGTGAATAAAGAATTCATGTAATTATTAATCTTTGGACCTGGTTCTATTAGCCTTCGGGCCTTATTCTCTCAGCCTACGGGTCTTGTTCTCATTCCATATGGGACCTAGTCATAGGTGATCCGCCAAGCGAAAGCTAGTCTCTATAGAAGCTATAGGGGCGTTTGGATTTTCTTCTTCTATGTAATGATATATATATATATATAGACTTTGATCTTCCTTAAATTTATTGTTTATAGGATGTCAGGTTTCCCAAACGTGAAATGATTAGAGAGATTGCAAGTCAGTGTTGCACCACAAGGGTGTTGAATACTTGGCTGTGTTCAGTTGTGGAGCATTTGGTACATGACTGGCGACAACAAATTATTCTGAGCAAAAATTTGAGGATCAAGAGTGCGGCAGTTAAATGGACTCCAATTTGTGCTGTGCTGGTGTGATGATTGCTTCTAATTTAACAAATATTACAAACATTAATGGGACTGTTAAGGCGTGGCAGTGAAGCTACTTGAATGATTGAATCTGGTTGAAATTTTTCTACTTGCAGTCATTTTGTTGAATCTCTTGAAGGCGACTAGTTTGTGTTTGGGGGCTTTATGCGGTATCCTGTAGTTGCAGGGAGAAAGCCATGTCCCTCAATTTTTGGTCTCTTCTGGAATCCCCTTCTAAACTTAGAATTAAGCATACTTGTTTGTTTGAGAAGTGTTAGATGAATAGGAAAAAATGATTTGATTCAACCTTGAGCATAGAAGGCAAGAAAAATTTCTGTCCGAGTATTTTACATATATGGATTTGAGAAGGTATATTAAAGTTTGGGAAATAAATTGGTCTTGATTGTTTGTAAAAGAATGGTTCCTCTTTTTCCATTGTGTGTGATTTACTCTTACGTAATTTTTCGTTCAAAGGGAGGTTCAGGTCCATAGTTTTTGGTGCTTTGGTGAAGGCTATAATAGTGCTCTTGTTTGGCTGTTAGGTTCCCTCTTGAGTTGGAGAACCAAGAGGTTATGTTAGAAAACTGTCCCTTTTCAGCCTTTCGGAAAATGGAATGGACCATTTATAACAATGTACTTCTGGTAAATAATGAGGTTGTGTGTAAGTTAACTATGAGCTAATTATTATTTTTATCTAATCTCACTTTATAGCTGGACATTATGAGGTGGATTCCCTGAATGTTTTGCTAGTACAGACGAATAAATCATATTTTGAATCTTATTAAACCTCTGAACTGGAACACAATGTCCTGAGTGTTTCTTTTTATCCTCTTAACCTCTGTCTTGAAGCCTGAAGGTTGAAGCATCATTTCAGAAGCTCCGAAAGTATTTTGCTCGCTCATGAGCAACATACGCTCTGCTGTGTTTCCTTTAGTGTGGATCATTTCCCTGGTTTCTGGTTATTACATGTTTTCATGTTTTTTAATATATGTCCCGTGTAAGCACAAACACATGGCATATTGGCATATGTTTATATACTTCCATATCTTAATTTCACTAAATTATGATTTAATTGATAGTATGCAACTGTATACAGGATAAAAGGCTGAAGGAGCTTTTTGATAGTATTCCTACTGTAGATGAGCTTCATGCGCTTGGGGGAGAGGGTCACAAAGCAGATATTATTCTTGTAGATTCGATGAACGATAAAAAGCTATCCCTGCTGAAGCAGTTGATTGTGGCATTGGTGAAGGGATTGAATTCGAACCCCGCTGCTATGATTAAAAAGATTGCCGGATTGGTAATAACATTTTGAGAACCGCTGTTGTGTTACATTGTTGTCTCATTGTAGTATTTTTACCTTTTTCCTTGACCATGAGTTGTGCACTAGTGTACATGACCATGTTCACCATTCTGAGAACCGCTGTTGTGTTATATTGTTCATGTGATTTACTTGTGCTCAATGACTTGAGAAAAAAAACCTTAGGAGTTCATAGTTAGAACTGCTTTAGTAACTTGTGATGCTACAGAGAAACAGTTACTTTTGTTTTTCCTTACAGATTCTTGCTTTGTATGCCCAGGGATAAACATCTACTAGCATTTGCTTTGATCTCTTTTTAATATTTCTTTTTAGCTATGACTAACATCTTCTGTACATCTGATGTTCCATGAACAGGTATCTGACTTTTATAAACAACCAAATGTGGGAAGTCCAGCAAAAGCTACACTAGAGGAAACCTCCCACATGTTTGAGGCTCGTGGTGTACAATTGCTAGGGCTAATTAGGCATGGTTCATGCCGTCCTCGAGCAATTTTGTTTAAAGTTTTGGCAGATACTGTGGGTCTAGAAAGTAGGCTTATGGTGGTAAGTTTTAACTACATTTTTTGATTGAACTGTTTTTTTTATCTTTACACACACCACATGTATATTACTTGCAATTGATTCATATGAGTTTCAGTTGAAAAAGAAACTTTCTTGAGCTTTTGATTTCTCTACATCATAATCTAACTGCTGAAATGACATGCCTGTTTCCTCCAACATTTTTTTTATCAGGGTTTACCAAATGATGGGATTATGGAATGCACGGACTCCTACAAACACATTTCTGTGATAGTTGTGTTGAATTCTGTGGAATTACTGGTTGATCTTATGCGGTTTCCGGGTCAGCTAATACCCCGCTCAACCAAGGCAATTTTTTTGTCCCATATATCAGCTGCAGGGGAGAGTGATTCTGCTGAAAATGACTCGTGTGATTCACCACTAGAGCCTAACAGTCCTATGTATGGGTTTTCAGAAAGAGTGGATCCTGACAGGTTAGCAGACGGTGTTCGACTCAAATTTTAAAACTGTACATATCTCTCACTTTCTAAACCTAGGTTGAGTGATATCTTTAGTCAATCAAGCTATATATAGATTTTTTTATGTTGGCATTATTTCTTGTTCACTTTTCCACAGCGCTGAAAAAGATGAAAACCTTCAGTTCCATTGGAAATTAGAAGCATCTTCAAATATATCAGGTCCTTCATTGCGTAATATGATGTTGCGGCCCACAGCTACTCTTGACAGGAAATTGAGGTAACGGTGCTTGTTTCTTTTGTCTAGTTCTATGCGCTAATCTAAGGGCCTTTTTGTTTCTTATCATTTGATTTTCATCTTTGAATATGTTTTCACTCCCTCAGTTTTTCACATAGTGAACCCAACATTGCAACTACATTCTGGCGCCGTAGCCGGAAAAAGGTCATTGCTGAACAGCGGACTGCTAGTTCCAGGTTTTTTTTTTAACCCCTTTTGTGGACTTTGCTTACAAAAACTTGTTTGTTGAAATTTCGAAGTTCGTATCATGCCAGAAAACCAAACCCCTCACCCAACAGCATGAAAGAAGTTTTTGTTTTGCCAATGTCTTATTGTTGGTGCGAAAATATCTTAGGATTTCCAACAGTTTGGGTTGCTTGAGAATTTGTATATATTTTTACTGAGATAATGAATTTTTCTTATCAAAATAATTCCTAGTTGCGCAGTAATTCTCTATGCCATATTTTGGAGAGTAGTTATGAGTCGAATGATCTGAATAAAATTTATTTCCTATAAAAAAATTTAAGCCATAGTGTTAGATATATAAACTTGGTAACATGTTCTTTGAATCTGTTATTGTTATTTATTTATTTTTATTATTGTCACCAGTCAGAAATTTTCCACACTAATATGATGTAAGATTGCTCTCAAATGTTTTGTAATAACGTCAGGATTAAAAGTAGTTTGGTATTTAATGCTGAATAATTCCTCTGTTGCCTTCAATATGTTATTAATTTGTAATTTTATCTGGGTGGATATTGTTGTTTTCAAGATGCTTGCCTTCACCATTTCAACAATATATGATGATATGATTTGTGTACTTTTCTCTCTATCAAATACACACTCGCACAATTAGACATGTGCACGCACTCGCACAATTAGACATGCGCACGCACTCGCACAATTAGACATGCGCGCGCACACATTCACGTAAAGGCATCCAAAAAATGCACTGATTAGCGCGTTTACCTGAGCACTTTGATCCGTATGCATAGCTCTTAAGCTCACATCGAGTGGACATAGTTTGTCCTGAAAATTATTTTCAAATCATTGGCAAGTTTCAATAATTCTTTATCATTGTTTTAAATTTTTATTGTATTTTACAGTCCAGAGCATCCTTCATTTCGAGCACGTGGGCGATCCATGCTAAGTGGAGATAGAAATTCACTTGGAGATTATGGTGATCATGTAGCCACATCAAGGTTCTCCCACTAAGGACCCACTTTTGATATGTTCATGTGACTTAAACAGAAATTAGATTCTTTTATTTTAGAAGATATGCATGGTTGCTTGCAGTATCAAGAAATGGAAAAAAAAAGTACATTCTAGTTCTCATTTGTTGTGTAATTTAAGACATGGTAGATATAATTCTTTTTTTCCCCTTTTTAAGAGGAAATGGAGACATGCTGGATGAAATTCTTTCTCAGCCAAAGTTGGGCCGGGAATGTTATCTAGGTCATATCAGTGGAATATTAGAAATGCAAAGTTGTAGGGTTGGTAATTTATTATCATCACAACAAAGACATTCTAATTCCTGCTGAACTTGTCACTTTTATGCCAACATATATGGTCCAAAGAATCCGTTTGGAGTTTTATCTCCTTGTCTGTCTAGGCCTCAAGTGATGTGCAACTTTCAACTTTCATTTGGGCAGAAAAGACTAAATTCCATGACTCTGCTTGTCTTCTGATGGAAATGTTAGGATTTTGCTGCTTGTTTCTGGTACTCGCAATCTGGTCATTTGCCATTTAGGCTTCTGCCTCTAAGATTAGATCCTGGCTACTTTCTGACTGATGTTACTCTGGTCTGGCTAATTATCTCGTACTTCTTTCTATGAAATAATTCCATCAACTTTATATGCCATCTGCACTGCATTATCATTCCACAGTTTATGGCTGGGAATAAAGTACCCAAGAAATCTGCACTATCTAGAGTTTATATAAGCTCAAACCTGGGCTTGGACATTGTCCTTTGTAGCCTATCTCTATAAAATGCAGATACACATCCTTCCTCTGTAGGAAATCCAACTTGAAATCTCACTTGAAAATTGTTAGAGATTAAATACTACTATTGTTAGATTCTTACCTCTAAGATTAAGCTTCTGAGTTCAATGCCTACTATACATGGTATTAGAGTCGGTTTTCCAAATGGTGCTGCATTCAAACCACCTAGTTATGTTAGTTAAATTGTAATAAGTTATGTTTCTGTTTGTGGTTGTGATTGTGATTGTGTTCGATTCATGTGTCTTGAATGTGAGGAAACACGCAACTTAAATACTGTCGTTGGGCCTTTAATTATGTTCAAGCTTTTGGGTTAATTGGCTACTTACAGAAGTCTTTTTCGTACATTATTTTAATTTATTGAACTTATCTAAGGAAAAACAGATTCAGATTAAAGATTTAAATAGTAATAGGCTTTGCCTATAGGAGCAAGTCGTCTTATATACTCTATATACCTATGTTATAATCTTAACTTTACATTTTATGACATTCATTTTGCCTTTTTGCTATAGATCTACACCTTTTAACCGTTTGGTTGGCATGGTTCCTGCCAATGACAGACCCAGTTAATGACCATCCCAGTCAGGGGGAAAAAAATCTCACCCTATTAAAAAAAATTTCTGTCTTAAATGAGATAGAAGACTTACTTTCTTTAAACAATTAGAAGGCTTGATCCATAACAAAATCAATTTTTACTATTTACAAAACCCAATTTTAATCTAACCACAAATTGACTAAGTCTTGGCCCATAACAAAGTAAATATGTACTCTTTAAAAAACCCAAGTTTAATCTAACCACAAATTGACTCTTTGATAGTTGAGTTGTGTATTATTTGGTAGACTTGGCAATAGTGTTAATGGAATGCACCAAAAAATAGTAAAACAACTTCTTTATTATGTATCTGTAAATAGATTTGGGTCTGTTTATGTTAGCTCGAAAGCAGCAGGTGTGAATTTAACTCATTTTGGTGTTTTGTTTGAATTGGATGTAGTAGTGAGAGCATGGTCTACATAAATTTTAGAATTTGTAGAACTGTGTACTGAAATCTGTTTTTCCTATTCGAACTGAATCATAGTTGCAGGTCTGAGGGTGCATCAACATCGGAAGCTCGTAGAATAAGAAGAAGAAGCATTAGCATTACTCCTGAGATTGGTGATGATATCGTAAGGTTGGTGTTTGTTCGTATATGTCATATTTGTTTCTGAGTTATTATAACTGTATTTGCCTTCTAGTTTGTTCTTATTAATTGGACTTTTATTCTGGTAACGTAGGAGTAAATTGACTACTTGTTTTGAATAATTTGTTGTTTCCTATCAATGGTGACTAGTGAATTATTTCGTAGTGGTTGCCTGGCTTTTCTTGCAGTTTCATGTCAGTATGTCACAGCATGATTGTTAGTTTGCCTTTGCTTATATATTCTTCTTAGTTCAGACATTTAGATTGTATTCCTTATTTGTTGAAATGCATGGTCCGATTGATGTATTGAAACACTAACTTGGTTCTGTTAAGGATAGGTGAATCGAGTACAATGACTAATCTGTTAAATCGATTAGAAGGCGTTAATAATGATTAGTCAGAATTGCATGGTTGTCTTGAATGTTTTTCTACTTGGAGGATTAACTCAGCATATTGCAAACTGTTTCTTGAATGTTTTTCTACTTGGAGGATTAACTCAGAATATTGCAAACTGTTTCAGGGCTGTTCGAGCAATGAATGAAACATTTAAGCAAAACCGTGTTTTGCGAGAAAGAGGGGAAGATAGGCCCTTCACCCATTCTTCAAATGACAATACTTCAGATCTTCAAAAAAATGTATGTTTTTATTATTCCTGTAAATCAGGACCGAATTTTACTTCGTGTTATCTTATCCTTAGCATCGGTCTTGAATGTCTTGATGTTATGCATGGTGTGCGCTGATTTTTCTTAATTTTAAACTGTAGCAGAAGTTTGTACTTTGACCTTTGTGTGTCAATTATGTTTAGTGGTTGCCAATTTTCAGGAGAATGGTTTTGGATCAGTATATCAATATCAACTACATAAATTTCTGTATCGGGGCACAATAATTAATCCTTTCATGCATGTTTTTGATTTTTGCCTCTACCATGATCTCTGTTTTGATGTATATTGTTATTAGAAATCATTATGTTCCCCACCGTCTATCATTTTATGGATAAAAATGATACATTAATTATTAGGTATTAATATAACAATTAAAATGTGCTCTACTAAAAGCATGCTTGTAAATTAGCCTGTGATATTAGCAGGTAACTAATCTGTCAAATTCATCATTGATGAATTTTAATGATTGTTATCAACAATATATAACATATTTAATAAACTAAGAACATCAACAAAAACCGAAAGCGTTTCGGAATAGGAAAGGCGCCTGGTATTTTATTTTAATGCAGCGCCATATGTCAGCTCTTAAATGTTTCAATGTTTTTTAGTTACTGCACGCTACTTGGTTGTAAGCTATTTGCATCGTTACTCCGCCATTAAGTAAACTCCCTAGTGAGTCTTTGTATACAGTGTGATATTTTTTTAATTTTCAAAATGAATTTAAGGATCCTGAGATGCCTTAGTGGATAAGATCCTAGTAAGTGATTCTTAGGAGCCTAGTTTTGATACATATATGTATATACATTGTCTTCTCTATTCTGTTTTCTGTTTGTTTGCTGTGTTCCAGCTTAAATTATCATTTCAACTTTCAAGTGCAACATGTCGCCGTTTACTTTTTGGCTTTCTGGGTTCTTCAAACAAGCTTTAGTATCCTCAATCTACTTACTGTTTACTGATGAAGATAAATACATCATGCATCATATTTATATTATTAGTGTTTGAACACTAGATAATTTTCTTGCCCATCTCTTTGATGGGTTTGTGTGGGAGGTAAACAGGAAGTTAGTTTAGAATGGTGGATTTGAATAAAAAGTACAGATATGAGATTAAATTTTTTTTTTTACAAACTAAGTACCCCATGGGGAATACTAATTGAGCTGTTCATTTCCATTCCTTTCTGGTAAGAATATGTGGCTATTCTTTTTAATTGATACCGAATTTGTTAGAGAATTTTGAAAAACCTTGTTCTTTTTATATATTAATTATCTTCATGATTTTGAAATACCTTAATCTTTTTATATATTAATTATCTTCATGATTATATTATGTTTTGTTATTCTGCAAACTTATAAAAATAAGTGTAGCTTTGATATGCCCTTGAGGGGATAGCACAATTTGTCAGATTTCTTGAAATGGAGAGAGAGGTCAAGGACCAAATTCCCTCAAACCAACCTTGGAGGGGGATCATCTTAAATGTGTGTTTATTTATAGGGAGGGGTGTCTTATAAGTTTTTAAAAAAGAGGGGATGTAGCTTGGATATCATCAACTTTAGATCAAAGGGTCTCCTATGGTTTTGAGAGCACGAGTGACTTGTGATTGAATTTGTTATTTTATTATGTTGAAGTTTTATATCCGGAAATCAGCTATTGATTTCAGTTAAGGGGTTGCATTGATGATACAAACTTGCTTTCTTGATGGTTACTAATACTTTGCACTAATTTAGGCATCAAATTGCCATCTTGGTGCTCATGATGAAATATCTGGTGCTAGATCTGCGTTATATAATCTTTCCAGTGACCAAATGAACTCTCAGAAGGCAATATCACTGCCCTCATCTCCCCAGGAATATAGAAGTCATGCTTCTGAGAGAGGTGGATCTTCTGGCTACATGGTAAATTCTGAATTGATCTCAACATGGAGTAAAGTTTTGGAATCTCCCATGTTCCAGAATAAACCTTTATTAGCTTATGAGGGATGGAATATTGATTTCTCTGAATTGACCGTGGGAACTCGTGTGGGAATTGGTAAGAATTACTTATTATCATTCTATGTGGTTCTGTTTGCGATGAAACTTTTTCAGGCCTGTGATATTAGATTTATTGTATCCTTGAATAGTCTTTTGATCAATGTAAACAGGTTTTGACATCTGAATATGATCCTTCAATATAGGTTTTTTTGGAGAAGTTTTTCGTGGCGTATGGAATGGTACAGATGTTGCAATCAAGGTTTTCTTGGAGCAAAATCTTACTGCGGAAAACATGGAAGACTTTTGCAATGAGATATCCATTCTAAGGCATATTCCCGTTGACTTGTTTATTATTTTAGATTTGTCTTACCCATATACTTTCTAAATTTATTCTTGTTATTGCTGTGTGTGTGGGAATGTCTCTACCTCCAGTCGTCTTCGGCATCCCAATGGTACGCTGCTCCTGCCATTCTGTGTGTTTTAAACTTGAATGCAATGATCTTTTCTTGTTAACTTAAGTTAAGGGTACCGGGCCCGGCCCGGCCAACAAAAAAAAAGCCGGGGCTCGGGCCCGGGCTTTTTTTTGCGCCCGAATTTAAAAAAAAAATTAAAAATATATAAATATAAAATACATTTACACTATATACAAAGACAATTTATAAATAAATCACAAGTTTCATTGATAAATTAACAATTTAAATGCTAAAAACAAATAAAAATGATACAAACATATTAAAATATATATATATAGAATGTGTATTGATTTTGAAATGCACCTCTACTTAATCGTGGTAACATAGAATGTGTAATATGCCTGTCAGTAACACGTTGTTTAGCGTACATGAATCGTGCATAGGAATGCATGATAACATACCCCTAGTCCAGTGTTCCATATTATGAAAAAAATGGGCAGGAATGAGTGGTAACATACTGTTAGTCCACTAGTCCCGCATGTTTCATTACTTGTCACCAAAAGTTATTGCCTTATTGGTAATAATTATGTTACTATTTTATGTTCTCTGTTGCTAAAGCTTTTGTATTACCACTTGCATTTGTCATTCCGGTACCAATACCAAACCAGTTTTGTAGCTACTCCGCTTTTTCCCTCTCGCATTGTTTGTTTGTGAGGTTTTATTTTTCTATATTACTGCATCATAGACTTGAGAAACTTGACTGTGATTGTCATTTGTTTTTGGCTTCTATTTGTTAGTGAATCAAGCAATGCTGGTTTTGCAGTTATCTTATTTTTGGGTGCTTGCACAAAGCCTCCACAACTGTCCATGATTACTGAATACATGGAGATGGGATCTTTGTATAATTTAATCCATTTGAGTGGTCAAAAAAAGAAGCTTAGCTGGAGGAAAAAATTAAAAATGCTGCGTGATATATGCAGGTATCTTCAACCTTTCATAACATAGGAAGTTTATTTAATCTTTCTGTGCAGTGGTTTATGGCACATTGCGAAATATTTATCATAAAGAATTGCAATCATATTTAACTTTAAATCTGCAATTATAACTACAACTGTTAGGAATTAAGTTAGATAGTTCCATTACTGAGTTTTGCATCTCCTTTGGTTTTGTGCTTAGAGATTAAGAATGTCTAAAAATTTTGTGGACATGAGATACGTGAGAGATTTTATCATTACGGTGGCAACATTAAATGATTAAATGATGTTTACCACCGAGTAGACTTAGGCAAGCAACGCTGAAGCATGGGGATGCTGTTAACTTGTTTTGCTGCCATTTCAATAGGTACGAGGCTTCTCATGCTTCAGTGTATTTTGTTCAATCAAAGTTCCCGCTTCATCAAATGATATCATAGAAATGGGAACTGACAATATTTTAAGTTGACGTTACTCTTGAGAAATTTCAGTAAAGAATGTTTTGGCCTTTTGTAGTAATTCATAGAGTACTTTACTTTAATGCTATGGTGTAAACCTCTTATTTTCTGTTCTTTTTTAATTTTCGGCTGCAAAAACTATATCTGTCTTTATGTATTTATACTTATACTTGGTTTTGGAAATTAGATTTGATTGTCAAATTAACATCATGAAAATTTTCTACTGTGTACTGACTGGAATACGTACGAACAAGGGGGTTGATGTGCATACACCGGATGAACATAGTCCATCGCGACTTAAAAAGTGCAAACTGTCTTGTGAATAAACACTATACTGTCAAGATATGTGATTTTGGGCTATCGAGATTAATGATGGAGTCACCCATGAGAGATTCCTCATCTGCTGGAACTCCAGAATGGATGGCTCCTGAACTTATCCGCAACGAACCCTTCACAGGAAAATGCGACATTTTTAGCCTTGGGGTCATAATGTGGGAGCTCTGCACTCTAAATAGACCATGGGCTGGTGTACTACCAGAAAGGGTACATTGAAACTAGTATTTGTAATCAAATCACTCATTTTGTTTGAAAATAAGTAGAGTTAATTGTGGACTTAATTCTCACCTTCTCTCCAGGTCGTTTATGCGGTTGCAAATGAAGGCTCTCGCTTGGAGATTCCTGAAGGTCCACTTGGCAGGCTAATTGCAGGTAATGAAATAGAATTAAAATTTCACCCCTCCGTTTTATAGAAAAAATGTCAAGCCTTTGTATGAGTTAACTGAGACTGAAAATAAATTAATAAACATATAGAAATAAGAGTTTATATGTACTATTTGACACGTCCTTGATCACAGACTGCTGGGCAGAACCACAAGAAAGGCCAAGCTGTGAGGAAATCCTTTCCCGCTTGCTGGACTGTGAGTACTCACTTTGCTGAAACTGATACAATCTTCTGCTTACTCTGTACAGAAGAAACAACACGTTAGAGTTCTTACATTGTATTCTCGGCTTCATAAGTTGTAAACTATCTTGATTTTTCCAATAATTGTAAGAGCTTAGAACGTTTCGTTTTTACTTTCTCAGTTTTAGTTCACGGGTTCCCCTTGGTCATTTTCTTGGGCAAAAATTACACTTCAGATCATCTGTTGCACGTTTTGAAGTTATATTTGGTAAAAGTGAAAAAAAAAAAATCATACATAAAACGAGATGAACACACTGGAAAAACTTTTTGAAAATCATTAATTAATGCTTGGGGATACAACTTAACAACAAGTGACAAATTACATGTTTCAATCTGCAATGCGCCTCCTATTCATTGCATCTTCAAAACGACGGTGAGAGTCCTCTCTCATCTCAGTAGTGGAATCATCCGCCGGTGCCGGATAGTAATCTTCTCTGAGCTGCACATCCCTCACATTAGGCATTTGAGTAAAGAACATCATGAAATGTTCGTGCGCGGTGCCGTGGATGATCAGTTTCCTCAGTGTAAGGCACTGCGAAATCAATCCAGATGCCGGAAGGGTAAGACTCCTCTGGTTCACATCCCTGTCCTGCGCCGGCCAATAATCTAACTCGTTGAGTCTCAAATTCCCAATTCCATTGAAGAAAAATCTATCCCAAAGCGTCAAATCTATTTCTCCACCGGGTGCAGTTAGAGCATATCCTATGGTGTCACCGAAATCCAACCGCAATTTTGTAAGCTGAGGATACCGTGTGAGGCAGCTCAATCCGAAAGCCCGATCCGAGGGCTTCTGCCGGCCACGGCTATCTCCTTCCATCTTTATATGAATCTCCTCCAAAACGGGACAATCATCGAGACCAACGATAGGCAATGGCGTCAAAAGTTGACACACTTCAATCCAAAGAGACAGATACTTCAATCTCTTCCACGTCTTGCAACAAACTCCATTTTCTTTAATCTGCATATAGCAATTGCCATCATCAAGCACGCAAAACTTGCGCCTCTTCCTAGTGCCCAATTCATCATCTTCGTCGTTCAATTCATTGAGATCAAAACTCTGAACTTTCGACTCCGAACTCTCAGTCGCTTCCAATCCATCCCACACGCAATCAATAAGAAGTTTCTGAATCCGATCACGAATTGGCTCCAAAGCTTTGCAAGATGCCACAGCACCAAGTTGCTTACAACACGAGATCTTGACCTCCACAAGTGTCCCCCGAAGCAAAGAAGCCATCGTCCTCAACCCATCAACCGTAACATTCTTACAACCTTCAACTTCAAACTTCATCAACTTACGACACCCTCTACCTATCGCCACCAAACCCATATCACTCAAGTCCCCGCAATTCTTTATTGACAAAGACTGAAGCCCTCCACACAACGCCACCCCATCAAGCTCCCAGCCAAAAGCCAAACACACCCCGTGAAGCTGGCCAAGCTTAAGCACTTTCAGATTCAAGCACTTGGACTTGAGCACCTCCAAAGCTGAACCGCTGTCCCTCACATTCTTACAAACATCAAGGACCAGCTCTTCAAGCAAAGGCAGCCCGCTGAACAGCTTTATCAAACCCTCTCTACTGACACTCGCGTCCTCCGCCGTAAACCCGTCGCTTTCAGGATCTCCTCTCACGTTAGCCAACGACGACGTATCAACAAGATGAAGCACCGTCAGATTCGGGCAGTTGGTTGCTATGGCTGATAACGTTTCGTCGTTGATGAACCCAATGTATCTCGGATCAAAAGTACACGCGACGAGAAGCTTGTTCAGATTAGGACAAGCGGCAGTGATCTCGCGAATCTCCAGCGCCCTAAAACCCTCGGTAAACGACGTCGTCAGGAGATTTAAGCACGTGAGGTTTGCGGATTTTTGAGGATAAGCTCTGAGAACAGGCGGGAGATCCTCCGTCCAGAAATAAAAATTCGAAAGATCGATAGACGTCAGACGTTCGCAATGCTCAAATAAGGGAATAAAATCCGCTCCTAACGGAGCCTGTAACCGTTGGTGCCAACGGACTAACTTCACGTGGCGCAATCCCGGCCACTGAGGGAGTAAAATCTGAAGCGTTGAATGTATCCGGCAGTAAACGGTGAGAGACGTGGTTAACGGAAAGGCCTGACGCAAACGGTGAGCGAGTAGATGAGGATCGGACGGTGTGGATAGCGCGAGAAGCGGGTGGCCCCACGGCGAGAGGTTGGAAATGTCTAGGTTCGTGACGGATCTGAAGCAGATAGGGATCATGTAGAGGTAACGCGAGTTGCCGCGGAGCGTGATGGAGGAGCGCGTGGCTCTCTCCAGCGAGTGCAACTTCCGGTTCACTAAAGACAGCGAGTTCCTGGAGCGCGTGTCGCTGATTGCCGCGCAAATGTTTGATAAAATTACATCGGGAAGGTCGTTTATCGTCGTCGCCACTGTTGAAGAAGCCATGTAATAATTTTTTTAATATATTTTAATTAATTTATGGCTGGAGAAGAAGAGAGAAGCCAAAGAGAAGTGGGGCGAGGAGATGATGAATAAAAATTTGATTTTGGCGTACGTGAATACGACGTATGTATGATATTTGTCGTGGGGGTAGATTGAGCGGATTATTGGTTTTCTTTTTTCTTTTTTCTTTTTTCTTTATCTTTTTTATTTTTATTTTTGTCTTTTGAGACTTTTTTTTAGTACAATGATATACTTGCTCATATTTTTCCCGAATTTTATCTCAACTCTCTCACTGTAATTACAGTGAACTACAGTAATTTATTGTAGTTACAGTGAGAGAGTTTTGATAAAATTAAATAAAAATGTGAGTAAATTTATCATTTTTATTTTTTTTAATCCATTTTAATGTGTCCTCTCTTTCCATCTCCAAATTAGAGATGTAGAGCAAGCACCCACTCACTAGAATGAATACTATGGGGATCAAATGATTTTCTTTTTAGTGGTGGTTTGGTGTTGGGAAGTTGGAGCACCACTTCAAATCAAAACTACTTTTTTGTTCCTTGAGCTACTTAAAGGGGAATGACCGTATTGTATAATCTAACATTAAAGCCCCCCTTTTTTAGTCTTGGTACGAGGAGAGAAATCCAATCGGGCAAATTTGTTTTAATGATATTCATCAAATAAACAGATAAAATTTTAAGGAGGGGACGGGGTCTGATTCACGTAAGATATCGAATATGAAATAATACGTCTAATCACACATTTCTTCATTGGCTCTTATAATTGAGACAACTGAAGATGAGTACTTGAGCCCGCTTTCAAACATTATATGATTTAAAACTCATAAAAAGATAATATAAATCATGCGAATTCATCGATTGTTGTGTGTTTTTTTTTTTTTTTGTGTTTTGGGTGAATGAATGAAGTTCAAAAATGTTAGCTCTCTCTTTCAAACTGATTAAGAAGTAGAGAGAAGAGAACTAAATTGCTTTCATGTGTAGTATATACGGGGATTCTGAAGAATTATTTGTTGGCTTTTGGTAAAACCGTAAAGAATAGGAAGGCCATTTGAGTGAAAATGGCAACTCTTTGCTTTGGGTGGTGATTCTCTGTGACTGTCACTCTAAAGGCATCTTTTGCATTTAACAGAAGAAAGTAACAGTTACAAGAACGTGGGTGATTCTCTTGGATATGGATTGTAATTTCAGGACCATTTACTTTTATAATATTGACCCATAAAGAAGTTTGTAAAATACCCAACCTTCACTTTGTCAAAATAATAAAATTACACTCCAAATTTCTTTGCAAATTACAAGACAACGCACAAGTTGGAATTTAAGTCATTTCGATGGTGGGTTTGTTCGGTTGATATCATATATATCTATATAAAATTTATTAATTATTAATTATTAATTTATCTAATTATTTTTTAATTTATCATTATTTATTTATTTTTATTATCCTTGTTATCAAGGTGTAAAAAGATCATGGATTAAAACTTAATAATTATTAATTTATCTAATTATTTTTAAAATTTACAATATTTGTGTATTTCTATGTTCATTTGATATGATCACCAACTATATAAATATTGCAATAATAACATAACCAACCAAATGAACAATAATAGAAGTATAACAAGCTTCTCTGGTAGTCTTTCGCAGCCTTTAGAATAATGTGAGGCATTCATCACATGGTGCTCAATGTCATCTATCTGCTCGCCCTATACCTCCACCATTAAGTCATGTCCAATAAAATTTGATGTAATTTCCTTTTCTCTATCTCTATAAATATTATGTGTATCAATCCCCACTCATATTATGTATTATATAAATGTCAAATTCTAGACAAAGATTGGACGAGCTTTAGAACTATCATCAACTGTTTGTGGAGCCATAAATCTTATTTTGTATTCATTGAGATCTGTGAACTTTGTATATCATACTGTTGTAAATAAATGATCTTAGCACGGATCCATTGCGGTTTAGAAATTCTATAATAATGAAAACATTGCATATTCTAACATTTGAGTGAAGGAATATAAATTTTCAATTAAACCTAATTTAACCAAATTAATCCGCGCATCGCGCGGATTCCCGACTAGTTATCAATGTATTGGTATTGTAGTCGGTGCTTCTATAAAATATTATTATTTTAGGTTGAATTTGGAGTAAAATATATTACAATGAGAAAATGACTCATTTTTCCAACAAGTTTGTTTTTTATTCATTGTTAGACCCTATGGTTTGTTTAGAAGTGCACACTTAAATCTAATATCATTTCATAAATCGACATTCACATATCTCCTGTTAATGAACTGTGTCTAATTAATATTTGGTCGATGAAGTAATTTAGTGTCAAAAACAGATTTCGACGCTAAAAATATATTTTTAGCGACGAAATATTTTATCGCTAAAAGTACTTATTTTTAGAGTCGAAATCGATTTTTGACGTTGAATTACCTTCCTCGATCAAGCTTTCGCGTTGAAACTTTACTTCGACGCAAAAACCCTTTAGCGATGAAATATTTTGACGTTAAATGTGAAAATAATAATAATAATAATAATAATAAAATCGTTATGATTAGTTTATAATAAAATTGATATTACAAATTAATTGCAAACTAAATCTCATTGCAAAATAATTAAATTTTTTGAAAATATAACAACATCATTATAAATTTATTAAAAAAAATTATAATAAGGATATCTTTATTGATATAACAAAAAATTATAAAATTTATCCCAACAAACAAACATAAAACATAAAATAATATGATAAACTACACCATCTTCACTTCCTTATTCTTCATCTTCACTTTCATTTGTTTTCAATTTCTTCACCATCTTCTTTTCCAACATTTCTTCATCTTCATATATTATCATACAAACAAAATAAAAACATTAGATGTTAACATAAAATATAAAAAATGAAATAAAACCCTTGAAGAAAAAAGAATAAGAGGAAATGAGGGTAGGAGATGAAGAAAGTGAGAATAAGAGAAATGAAAAAGTAAATTAATATTTATAGGAAAATATTATTTTTTAGCGATGAAAGCCTATTTCGTCGCTAAAGGTCCTCAAATCAAAAATTTAAATCTATTTTCCAAATGCGATAAATTCAAATTTTAGAATGCGAAAAATTTAAAAATTTAAACTTAGCCTTTAGCGTCGAAGTGTTCGACGTTAAAGGCCTACCATTTAGCGTTGAAATTTAAATTCGACGCTAAATGATTTATTAGCGTCGTAAAAGAATTTCGACTCTAAAAGGTTGAACACTAAAGGTCCCTTATCTTATAGTAAAAAAATGATAGAGTTGTCAATTTATTTAGACGATAAGGATCTAGCTGTCTATCAGGGAAACGAGATTTATGTATCTTTTTTATTACAATTTATTTCATCAGATAACTTTCTTATGGTGCAATCTAATATTTAGACCCATAATAAATCGATTTTACCTCTAAAAAATTAGAATAAAATCTTCCACTATCCGTACGTATGTGCAAACAGGAAAATAGTTTATATGTAGGTTTTTTTTTTTTTATACCTAAATTATGGATAACTTATAATTATATAAGTGGATTGCATCAATATGATGACGAGTGATGATATACTCACCAACACTCTCACTCACAAAAATCTCAACCCCTCACTGTAGCTACAGTGAACTACAGTAATTCACTGTAACTACAGTGAGAGTGTTGGGTTTTTTTGTGAGTACAAGTGTTGGTGTGTTTATCATTTTTGATATGATGACATTGTCACGCGAATATAAAACTAATTTGTTGCTTCATCTCTAATGAGCGAATATAAAAGTTCTTTTATCTCTTTTTTCATAGATTAGCTAAAGGTGAGGTGGGCACAATCATTAGAATAAATCTCATTTTGGGTTTACTTTTAGATTCTTAAGCTTGCTTTATTTTAGAGTTTTGGAGACCTATACGAATTTTTAAAAAATATATGATATATATCGATAGAATATATATTTTTTTATTTATTTGTTATAATATATATTAATTTTAACTCAAATTTTGAGACTCAACTAACTGCTTGTGTGTCTCTCCATGAGAGATATTGATTTTTATTATTTATTTATTTATTTTTGTAAATCTGAACTATAAAAGAGATTTGTGGAATCAGTCGTTACTTTAGAAAATTGCTTATTTAAGTTGTTTGATTCTCTACAGCAAGATTAAGATTTGTAGGGCACCGATATCTTCGAGGAGATAATATTACCTATCCTTTAGGATTAGCCTATGATTTACTCTACATTACTTGCAATTTATTTGTTTATATTGAAAAAAAAAATAACCTTTATATATATATATATTATATATATATATATATATATATATAATATATATATATATGTTGATGGTGTTTTCAGGCGCTACAGCATTTAAGACAGCACGACAAGGACAAAAGGGTAAATTCTCTGTCTGGTTGAGATCATGTAGCCGACCCGACCAGTTCATGTGAAGACCGACCACATTGGTTCAGATGACCGAGCACTATAGAGGTCGGCAGGAACGCTCTCAGCATAAAAGATTGTCATGGCCGACCTCATTAAAGACCGACCAGATGACGGACCGCGTTCAAGATAACAGCACACCATGCTTATGGATAAGATAGAGAAAAACATCATACTTTCACAAGGAGAGAGAGTCAGAGTCCAAAAGGGAAAACAGAAGAAGGAGGCAATACCGGATCAGGAAACCCTACAAGAAGAGAAGATTGGGTTCAAATAGGATTTCTTATACAAATAGGAATCTGATTTCTGTATTATTATAAATAGAAGGGTAGAGCATGTGTAAAAGGGCATCTAAAAAAATCATCACAAGAATAAGAGATTAGTGTCATAGAGCTCTGATTTGTAAAAGCAAAGAGGAGATCTAAGGAGTGAATTTCAGTAATAAAAGTACCATCCCTTTTGTGTCCGTGGACGTAGGTCGGATCCAAATCCACCGAACCACGTTAAATCCCCTTGCTGTTTGGTGTGTTTATCTGTTTTTC
The DNA here is from genome assembly GCA_019454045.1 of Zanthoxylum bungeanum. Taxonomy (NCBI): domain Eukaryota; kingdom Viridiplantae; phylum Streptophyta; class Magnoliopsida; order Sapindales; family Rutaceae; genus Zanthoxylum; species Zanthoxylum bungeanum. The sequence continues at coordinate 127,471 of SKCR01026047.1, read as the reverse complement.
GCTAAATTTGCCTTTGGTCCCCCATAACCAAACAAATTCACTATTGAGGGAGGATTTTCTCGGGAGTGATATTCCAATATTACCCTGAGACTAAAATCAGCCGTCAACAGTTGGCGCCGTCTGTGGGGAACTTCACAAAAAGCAATTCACGTGATAAGACAAATGGCGGAGGACAGAAATCACCAACCAGGAGGTCCGGCAATAGACTGGATGAAAAGAATGGAAGATGGGATGAGGGCTATGATGGATCGACTAGAAAGAATGGAAGGAATAAACAACGAGAGAACTGAAACCGAGGCCGGACAGAGGAGAGAAAAAGGGAAAAGAGTAGTAGATGTAAGTGAAGACGAGGGACCCAGAAAGAGAGGCCCCTATGGGATAAGATCTGCGGTGGTAGGAAGATCAGAAGACACGTGGGAAGAAGAAGAGGAGGAACAGTCGCCCGACCCCTCCTCCGACAGTTTTTACAACTCCAAGAGGGAAGATAGAAAGTATAACGAGGACGTACAGGAGACCTCTGAGTTCAAAGAACGCCACTCCCGGGGCGACAGGCGAACAGAAGAACACATGAGGCGGCACGGGGGCACAACCCGCGAAATAAAATCTTGGTTGAAAAGAGAGATGACCAGATGGGGAGAAAGCCTGAAGATCGGGGCGGGAGACACCCGAGACGAGGAAGAGGGGTCTCCCCTTACGGAAGAAATAAAGGCAGCACAGTTTCCGAAACGATTTAGCATGTCGACCATGGCACCATACAAAGGCCACTCCGACCCAAAATCCCACATTGAAAACTTTGTCCTCCTGATGGAAGTACAGGGAGTAACGGGCAACGCCATATGCAAAGTATTTCCCTTAACTTTAGGGGGACCTGCCATCCTATGGTATAGAAGTTTAGCCCCGAGGAGCATTCAGAGCTTCTCCCAACTTAAGAAGTCGTTTATCCGACATTTCAAAGGAGCCTGCACCCCTAAAAAAACAATAGGAGAACTAAGGCTCATGAAGCAAGGAGACGACGAAACACTGAAAAGCTTCATTGAAAGGTATCACAACACTGTACTCGAGGTCGGAGGGTACGAATCCCAGGAAGCCCTGGAAAGTCTGAAAGGGGCCCTAAGAGTCGGGAAATTGTGGACCCACTTGAGGATCCACGAGACACCAGACTACGCTGCCGCACTAGAGGTGGCCAGGAAGTACGTTCTACTAGAAAGCGAGGAGAAGGTATCCCGGAGAGGAACAACCGCCAGAGAAAGGGTAACCAGGAGAGAAGACCATCGGCGACCGGAGAGAGAATTCCGGAAGTTCAATCCAAGACCCAGAGAGTTCAAACCGATGGCACAAAAGGATCAAGGCAAAGGGCCCGCAACTCAAGTGAACCATGTGGTCCGAGAGGGAGCGTATATTCCCCTAAGCAAGCCGCCAAGGGAAATCATCATGGAGATACGGGAGAAAGGTCTCTTAATAGAGCCCGACCTCAGGAGGTTCCCCCCAGACAGAAAAAACAAAAAATCCTACTGCCTGCACCACAATCTAAAAGGACACACAACCGATGAATGCAAGGACCTGCGGGAACAAATGGAGGACCTGGCCCGGAACGGGTACCTGAACAATTACATAGACCACGAGATCATGACCGCCAGACAAAGGGCAAGGAATCGAGAGGTGAACGTCATCGCGGGAGGGGGGCAACGCTGGCCGGGGACTCTAACCGGTCGAGGAAAAATTATAGCCGAGCACGGGGGACAGAGGTGCTAAAAACAGAAAAAATCCCAAACACCCGAGGAAGTCGGTCGACACCCATCATGTTCACCGATGAAGACGCTCAGGGGGTGAGTTTCCCCCATGACGACGCACTAATAATCAAAGCAACAATCGGCGGCACAGAAGTGGACAGGATCTTGGTGGACCCCGGGAGCGCAGTAGACATAATTTCCAAAGAAACTTTGGAGAGCCTGGGGGTAGAATGCACAGCTCTAACCAAAGACATCACCCCCCTGTACGGTTTCGGGGGATCAACAGTCATCCCGCTGGGAAGAATTCAACTAGCAATGACGATCGGAGCCGCCCCCAAAACCCGAACAATCATGATAAACTTCACTGTGGTAGACTGCATGAGCAGTTATCAAGTCATTGTCGGCCGCCCCTTCATGATGAGAACCAAGGCTGCAATGTCCTGTTATTACTTGAAATTGAAATTCCCCACACGGGAAGGGATCGGGATCATATGCGGAAGCCAGAAGGTAGCCCGCAGCTGTTTTGCCACCTACTCACGAGAGACCCTCTGCGTGGAAAAAAGCACCAAGAAGAGACAGAGGGACGAGGACGACGAGAACACGAAGGAAGACCCTGCTCCTCGGCCAGATGGAGCTGCACGGCTCGGAGCAGCCGAAGAATGAAGTAGAAGAAGTAAAGCTATTCGGACCAAAGAAAAACATAAAAATAGGGGGAAGTTTAGACCAGGCCCTAAGAAAAGACTTGTTGGAATGTCTGCAAGGATACCCCGACGTTTTTGCATGGGCACACGATGACATGCCCGGAATCGACCCAAAATTCGTAAGCCATCGCTTAGCAGTGAACCCATTACACAAACCAGTAAAGCAGAAGAAGAGGAGAATATTCAACCAGGAGCGGTGCGGAGCAGTAGCAACCGAGGTGGAAAAATTGCTGAAAGCCGGTTTCATCCGGGAAGTGAAATACCCAGAGTGGGTGTCCAACATAGTACTGGTGAAAAAATCTAACGGAAAATGGAGAATGTGCGTAGATTTCACCGACCTCAACAAAGCATGTCCAAAAGACAGCTTCCCCCTCCCAAATATAGACCAACTGGTTGATACAACAGCCTGCCAAGGACTGCTAAGCTTCATGGACGCTTTCTCGGGATACAATCAAGTCAAGATGCACCCTGCGGACGAGGAGAAGACCACATTCATCACTGACCAAGGGCTGTGTACTGTTATAAAGTAATGCCTTTCGGGTTAAAGAATGCAGGGGCAACTTTCCAGAGACTGGTGAACAAAATCTTCAAACCGCTCATCGGCACAACCATGCTGGTATATGTCGACGACATGATAACTATGTCCGAAAAACCAAGAGACCATGTGGCCGACCTGAAGAAAACTTTCGAACTCCTGAGGAAACACAGTTTAAAGCTCAATCCGGAGAAGTGTGCATTCGGGGTAGCCTCAGGAAAATTTCTGGGCTACATGGTAAGTTCACGAGGCATTGAGGCAAACCCGCAAAAGATACAAGCGTGCTAGACCTGAAATCACCCCGGACAGTTAAGGAAGTACAAAGCCTCACAGGAAGAATCGCCGCACTCAACCGATTCATCTCACGAGCAACCGACAGAGTGCCATCTTTTCTTCAAAATCATCAAAAAAGCTCAAAAAGGGGTCGACTGGACACCCGAGTGTGAAGAGGCCTTCCAGCACCTGAAACAATACCTGGCACACCCCCTCTCTTAGCCAAACCCCTCCCAGGGGAGACACTATATCTATACTTAGCCGTCTCAAAGCACGCAGTAAGCTCGGCACTAGTACAAGAGACCGACCATGTCCAGAAACCGGTTTACTACATCAGTAAAGCCCTGCTGGACGCAGCAGAAACACGATACCCCACACACGAACTCATTGCCCTATCCCTAATCACTGCGGCCCGAAAGTTACGACCCTACTTTCAAGCCCATCCCATCAAAGTATACACGGATTATCCCCTGAGACAAATCTTGCAAAAACCTGAGGCCTCAGGGAGACTAATGAAGTGGTCGGTAGAAATAAGCGAGCATGACATCTCCTACCTCCCGAGAACAGCGATAAAAGGGCAGGCCTTAGCAGACTTCATAGCAGAGCTCACAGAACCACAGGTCCTGGCCGTGGAGGAAAGCAGTTGGGAAATGTCTGTGGACGGGTCCGCAAGCTCGCACGGATACGGAGCAGGGGTAGCACTAAAAAGTAAGAAGGGAGAAGAAATACTGCTCGCCCTCAAATTCGCCTTCAAAACTACAACACAATGAAGCAGAGTACGAGGCGAGATACTGGCCGGACTAAGGCTGTGTACGGTAGTAGGAGTCCATGATGTAGTGATCAGGAGTGACTCCCAGCTAGCAATACAACAGCTAAAAGGAGATTTTCAAGCCAGAGAACCAGCCATGGTAGCTTACTTAGCGAAGTAAAGAAGTGGGTGGAGAAAGTGGGAAACGTACTCTTCAAACAGGTCGGACGGGAAGACAACTGCGAAGCAGATTCCCTGGCCAGGCTTGCCTCTTCAATGAAAACAGAAAACCCCAGGGTAATCCCTCTTATATACCTCCAAGAAAGAAGCATAGGGGAGACAGAGGGGACGTACTAGAAGAAGAAAGCAAAGATTCATGGATGCAGCCGATCAGGAGATATCTGGAAACAGGAGAAACCCTAAAGATAAAAAGGAGGCCAGGAAGCTGAAGTTCAAGAGCACCAAGTTTTCCCTGATTGAAGGAGTACTCTACCGGAGAGGATACACCGTACCCCTCCTAAGATGTTTAGCACCAGAAGAGGCAGACTACGTACTCAGGGAGATTCACGCAGGCATCTGCGGGAGCCATGCCGGGGGAAGATCGATCGCCTTCAAAGCCTTAAGGCAAGGGTTTTACTGGCCAACCATGCACCAGGATGGCGTGAGGGTGGCGCGGAAATGCGAAGGATGCCAGAAGCATGCCAACCTCTACCATCAGCCGGCAGAGCAACTAACCACCATATCCAGCCCCTGGCCCTTCGCACAGTGGGGACTAGACATCATAGGGCCGATGCCGAAAGGACGAGGCCAGGCAAAATATGCAATCGTGGCCATAGACTACTTTACCAAATGGGTAGAAGCAGAGCCCTTGTCCACCATCTCAGAAAAAAAAGGCCACAGAGTTCCTGAAAAGAAATATAATCTGTCGGTTCGGAATCCCCCAAGCGATCATCACCGACAACGGAAAGCAGTTCGACAGCAGGGGATTCAGGAAACTTTGTGAAGACCTCCAGATAACCTTGAAATTCGCCTCGCCGGCCCATCCCAAGTCGAACGGGCAGGTTGAAGCCACCAATAAAATCATCAAGTCAAACCTGAAAGCTCGGCTCGGATCAAGCAAAAGCCTATGGGGGGAGGAAGCTACCGGAGGTACTGCGGGCACACCGAACGACCTTCAAGGACTCAACAGGGGAAACCCTTCTCCCTTCCATACGGATGTGAGGCCGTCATCCCGGCAGAGATCGGAATATCAACTCACCGGGTCCGCCACTTTGAAAACGAATGGAACAAAGAACTTATCAAAAATCACCTCGACCTGATCGACGAAGAAAGAAGAAAGAAGAGAACAGTCAGCAGTAAGAGCAGCCATCTACCAACAGAGGATGGCCCGATTCTACAATAAGAGAGTTCGGACCCGCTCCTTCCTGCCAGGCGATCTAGTGCTAAGAAAAGTGACTCTGAACACCCGACGACCAGAAGAAGGTTCGTTAGGTGCCAAGTGGGAAGGACCTTACAAAATCATTGAGATGGTAAGACCAGGGGCCTACATCCTGGGGCGTCTGGACGGCACGAGGTTGAAGAAACCATGGAACGCCGAGATGTTAGAAAGTACTTCCCATGAAGATCAACTTTCCTTTCTTCCATTTTCTTTCTTTTCTACAGAAACCAGGCAGAACAACGAAACGGAACAACTGTTGTAAAGAGGGCACACGCCCCAAGCATGAATAAAAATTCATTTTCTGGCAAAACCCTTAAAAAAAAAAAAAAAAAAAAAAAACACCACCAAATCCATCTTTGGACTGGGGACGTAACATTCCCCCAGTGCCAGGTGATTCTTGCAGCTCGGGGTCGGGCGATGTCCCACCGAGTCTGTCTTTGGACTGGGGACGTAACATTCCCCCAGTGCCAGGTGATTCTTGCAGCTCGGGGTCGGGCGATGTCCCACCGAGTCTGTCTTTGGACTGGGGACGTAACATTCCCCCAGTGCCAAGTGATTCTTGCAGCTCGGGGTCGGCGATGTCCCACCGAGTCTGTCTTTGGACTGGGGACGTAACATTCCCCCAGTGCCAAGAGTTCTTGCAGCTCGGGGTCGGGCGATGTCCCACCGAGTCTGTCTTTGGACTGGGGACGTAACATTCCCCCAGTGCCAAGTGATTCTTCTTGCAGCTCGGGGTCGGGCGATGTCCCACCGAGTCTGTCTTTGGACTGGGGACGTAACATTCCCCCAGTGCCAAGTGATTCTTGCAGCTCGGGGTCGGGCGATGTCCCACCGAGTCTGTCTTTGGACTGGGGACGTAACATTCCCCCAGTGCCAAGTGATTCTTGCAGCTCGGGGTCGGGCGATGTCCCACCGAGTCTGTCTTTGGACTGGGGACGTAACATTCCCCCAGTGCCAAGTGATTCTTTCACAGCCCGGGGACTTAACATTCCCCCGAGTCTACCTTTGGACTGGGGACGTAACATCCCCCAGTGCCAAGTGATTCTTTCAGCCCGGGACGTAACATTCCCGGAGTCTACCTTTGGACTGGGGACGTAACATTCCCCCAGTGCAAGTGATTCTTTCAGCTCGGGGACGTAACATTCCCCCGGAGTCTGTCTTTGGACTGGGGACGTAACATTCCCCCCCGTGCCAAGTGATTCTTGCAGCAGCTCGGGGTCGGGCGATGTCCCACACCGAGTCTGTCTTTGGACTGGGGACGTAACATTCCCCCAGTGCCAAGTGATTCTTTCACGCCCGGGACGTAACATTCCCCCGAGTCTGTCTTTGGACTGGGGACGTAACATTCCCCCAGTGCCAAGTGATTCTTTCAGCTCGGGGACGTAACATTCCCCCGGAGTCTGTCTTTGGACTGGGGACGTAACATTCCCCCAGTGCCAAGTGATTCTTGCTGCTCGGGGTCGGGCGATGTCCCACCGAGTCTGTCTTTGGACTGGGGACGTAACATTCCCCCAGTGCCAAGTGATTCTTTCAGCCCGGGGACGTAACATTCCCCCGGAGTCTACCTTTGGACTGGGGACGTAACATTCCCCCAGTGCCAAGTGATTCTTTCAGCTCGGGGACGTAACATTCCCCCGGAGCCTGTCTTTGGACTGGGGATGTAACATTCCCCCAGGACCAAGTGATTTACTCAGCTCGGGACGGGTTACGTCCCACCGAGTCAAACTCCTTCGATTTGGGGAGGAAACATTCCCCCAAAATCAAGGACCATTACCCAGCTCGGGGTCAGGTTAGACCCCTCCGGTTCATGACGACCTCTGAAGGGTCTCATATTGTTCGGACAACAACAAAAACAAAGGAGGGAAGAAATAAGTAAAGACATAAATATGCATGTGTATATGAAAATATAGTGTTGCTACACAAAAGTTGAAGTGTACATAGGGCCCCGGTAGGGTTACCCTTTTCATTCAGCCCGCACAGGGGCAGTAATTTCTTCCTCTGCTGGTCCAGGTGGCGGAAGAAGCGGCTCGGCATCAGGAGGAGGGGCTGCGATTTCAGCATCAGAAGGAGGAGCTACAACCTCGGCATCAGGAGGAGGGGCTACGACTTCAGCATCAGAAGGAGGGGCTACAACTTCGGCATCAGGAGGAGGGATCTCAAGGCAGTCCTCGTCCATGGCAGGAACCTCCGATCTTTCTTCAGGAGGAACCTCAGGAGCCGAAATAACCGAGATGGGGGCAGAATCCATCACCCCCTCAGGTGGGGGAGGGATCCACTTTTGAAACTCTTCCTCGGAAATATCCCCCTTACAGTAACTGATGGCCGCGTAGATAGGGTCCATATTTAGGCTCGGCAGCACCATCGGTATCATCTCGGCGCAATCACCAACTCCCTCGAGACGGATGGCCTCCTTCTCGGCCTCGAGATCAGCTTCTCTCTTTTCCAGTTCGCCCTCTCTCTCCTCGAGATCAATCTCCCTCTCCTCAAGCTCGGTTTTCCTCCTTTCAAGACTATCTCGGGCCCGAGCAACTTCCTCATCTTTGTTCTTCGCCTTGGCCTCAGCACTTGCTACCTTCCCCTTCAGAACGCCAATCTCAGATTGGGCAACCTTCAGGTCCTCCCTGGCATTATCAGCAAGTTTCCTTTCTAGCACAGCAGCTGCTTTGAGAGCCTTGTTCGTTTTGAAACTCTCAACAGCGGCCGCCTCGAGATTCTTAATCACCTCATCCCGGTCAGCTAGCTTTGCCTCCACTTCGGAAAGGCGACTTTGAAGCCTCTGGGCCTGACCGCCCTCGGACAGCAGAGTCAGAAGAAGACCCTTGTTCTGGCCATAAGGTAGTTGGCCTGCACACAAAAAGGGAGGAAGGAGTCAAATACAAGAAAAAGAGAGAACCAAGATCCAAAAAAAACCGAGAAGGGAGTAAAAGTACCTTCGCCATCTGAGAACTCATCTCAGCCACAACACCCTCGGGAGACACATCTTCATACCTCGAGACCTCCCCCGGGGGAATCACCTCGGCCAATTCATTAAAAGCCGGCACTAGGTGAGAGGTAGCCTCCCGGATGCTCTCTCCCAAGTCGTCCACCCCGAGGACCACAGGGCCATTCCGCTTTCCTGGAGGAACTTTCAGAGAACTTTTCCCCCTACGAAAGTCCTTCCTCTTGACCGGAGCAGCTCCCTCGTCTTCTCCTCCTGGGCCAACTCGGTCTCCTCGGTCCCGAACTGACGCCTCCTCTTCCTAAGAGGTTTCGGCGGACTGGCAAGGTGAGCAGATCCTGATGATTGCACGCCAGAAGTTGAGGACAGCCCCCGAACACTTGTTTGGACTGGTCCAGGAGATATATTCTCAACAGATCGGTCCGCGCCTGGGAAGTTTCAGCACGGCCGGCCTTCTTTAACGGTACCGGCCAACTTTTCAAGAAACTTAGGCCTCTTCGACATGCCTACAAAAAAGCAAGAAGGAAGTCAGGGACCGAGCATATAGCAAAGATATCAAACATGATGAAACAAACAGGAAAGATCATTAAAACAGCCATCAGACACCTACCTAACCGCCAGATACTTCCGGAGGGACGGTCTGAATGAGGCCTGACTCAACAAAAGCCGCGTCATTAACCAAATTCCTCCAGGGGGCAGCATATCCCCGAGCCCAATGTACCCGCCTCCGAACCTGGCGAGAAACCTTTGGAGCATCTCGCCAACAAGCTGGGAGGAACCAAAGAAGTTAAAAACCTAAAAGAAACTGGGGAACAGGGACAAAGAAAGAATGAAGGGGCGTTAGACTCCTAACCTCCAGCCCTGAAGATGTCTGGAACCGAGACGTCCTCCTCAAACGATCTCAAAACCCGACCCCAATCCCCAGTTGCCCAGAACCAAGAGTCCTTGAAGTTCTTGTTGGAATCAGGGAGCTTCTGGACGAGGTTGGACGAGCTATCGTAAGCAGAGAGGTAATACCAACCGTAGTGAGTCTTTGGGTTAGACTTCAAACGGTACAACCTCTTCACCTATCCAAGCAAGGTACACCTAAACCTGCCCGGTGCCAGACCACATATATACCGGCTAGGATCCTCCAGCTATTCAAGCTCAATTGGCAAGGGGCAAGCTCCATCTCGGCCAGCATCCAAGCGAAGTAGCGTTGCATCGGCAGCCGCAGCCCACATTCAAAAAAGATAGGAAGAAGCGCCACCGAGCCCTCGTCAGGCTGACTAGCACGATCCATTGGATCAGGAACTTCTAGAGCAATATCTATCGGGATGCTGTATCGTTGCCGCAGTAACGCCAGATCATCCTCAGTTATCTTAGAGGGACGGTTCATATCCAGAGCCGACGACCCAAGTTCTCCAGGCTCTGGATCCTTCCGAGGAACCCTCTGATTATAGGAGTCATTTTCGACCTCAGAAGGGGTGGGGGTAGTGTCGAGATCTTCTACACTGGGCGCCCCTGAGCCCGAAGAGAGCTCTTCAGCAGGGGAAGTTGAGATTTTGACAGGCCTTTCGGAGGAAGAGTTACTGTCAGACATCCCTGACACCCAGAAAACAGAGAAAGGGGGAGAATCAGTCTACGAGAAGCTACCCACGGTGCCCATGCTAAAACTAGAGTTGGAGTCTCTAAAGAAGTGCCCTAAAGCAAGACCCAGCAAAACCACAAGTCTCTCCCTAAGCAAAATAAACAAACAGAAACACTGCATAGAGAAAAGATAAGAGGTCGCTCAGAAGACTTACTTGCTCTTCTCAAAAACAGGAGGTCGCGCAGTACGGTAATGCCCGCTCCTTATACTCGCAGCAAAGAACGAAGCCCGCGGTTGAAATCCGTGATGCAAAAATGAGCAAAGGAACTACAGAGAGGAAGGAGAAATTGCCGAAAAAGATGGAACAGGGGAAGCCTCCCCTTTTTATATCCGTGACCAGGATGCTCGTGACCATTGGATCTAAAGGAAGAGCCCGGATGAACGCCAAGTGTCACCTACGAGAGGTGCCTCCCAAGTTCAAACAGACGGCTGAGATTAGCCCACTGTAAAAAACGTCTCTGCACGGTCGATTCGTCCTCTCTTCTGGCGGGAACCCAGGGATGTGTGACAAGTGTCGAGCATTGGAAGAAACCCTAAAGTTGATTTGATAGGCATTTAAAGAGACATGATGGTTGCGCGTCTCAAGAAAAGATGATTGGAACGGCAAGAAAATTCCTTCTCACATCTTGGGACGACTACCAGCATAGACAATCAGCACACCCTCTTCATATAGTTCCCGGCACCAACTCACATACTCGTTGGAACCGAGAACTAGGGGACAGATGTTGATGGTGTTTTCAGGCGCTACAGCATTTAAGACAGCACGACAAGGACAAAAGGGTAAATTCTCTGTCTGGTTGAGATCATGTAGCCGACCCGACCAGTTCATGTGAAGACCGACCACATTGGTTCAGATGACCGAGCACTATAGAGGTCGGCAGGAACGCTCTCAGCATAAAAGATTGTCATGGCCGACCTCATTAAAGACCGACCAGATGACGGACCGCGTTCAAGATAACAGCACACCATGCTTATGGATAAGATAGAGAAAAACAGCCTACTTTCACAAGGAGAGAGAGTCAGAGTCCAAAAGGGAAAACAGAAGAAGGAGGCAATACCGGATCAGGAAACCCTACAAGAAGAGAAGATTGGGTTCAAATATGATTTCTTATACAAATAGGAATCTGATTTCTGTATTATTATAAATAGAAGGGTAGAGCATGTGTAAAAGGGCATCTAAAAAAATCATCACAAGAATAAGAGATTAGTGTCATAGAGCTCTGATTTGTAAAAGCAAAGAGGAGATCTAAGGAGTGAATTTGAGTAATAAAAAGTACCATCTTGTTCTTGCCCGTGGACGTAGGTCGGATCCCAAAATCCGCCGAACCACGTTAAATCACCTTGTCTGATTGGCGTATTCTCTTGTTTTCCGCTAAATTTGCCTTTGGTCCCCCATAACCAAACAAATTCACAGTTGGAGGAGGATTTCCTCGGGAGTGATATTCCCATATTGCCCTAAGACCAAAATCCACCGTCAACATAAAATTGATATTGTAGCCTCTAGTGGGCTTTATGTGTCCGGCCAACATAATGTAATTTGTTCCTAAGTCTTGTTGGGGACGGATGAAATTGATATTTAAAATTTTTGTAATCCATATAAATTAATCAATATTAAATATTTTTAATTTTTTCATATTTCATTAATATTACCATTAATATCAAATATTAATGATGATTACGTAAAAGGATTTAGAGTAAAATTTTTGAAAACTTTCCATGATTATACGTTAACCGCTTATCAGTTCACCAAACCGACCAACCAATATATCTGGACAGTCAGATCATTTGTGAAACCCGACCAGTCCACTGCTACAGTGACACGTACTGAAGCAATATCTGAATTATGATAATTTCCACAAAATATCATTTTGCCCATAGTGTCAAAAATTCTCAAAACGTATATGAAATAATTCCAATAATTTTTCTACACACTACATTACTTTTAGTTATATAGCAATAGCCAAAAACCGTAATTTCACTAAATTATGATTTTGTCTCTAATACGATTTTTCGGGAAAATTCTCAAAATACTTCCGGAATGATTTCGAAAAATTTCATAAAAATTTCATACGCATTATCACACATCCAATTTCATCCACAACGCTCCAATTTCACCAAATCAACACTTTTAAAATAATTACATAATTAATCATATTAATATCCTAACTAATCCAAAAGTCATGCAAATCCAAATCTTTCATCTCCAATTGAGGGTCAACCACCCTATAATAACTTAGAGAATAATTTTAGGTCACCAATGAGTGACTCAAGCAACTGTAGACTGACAATTTGATTTCCTACACCTTAATCTAATTAGCTTTACACTTCATAATTTGATTTCTAACATTCTAAACACATCAAATAAGCATGCATCTATGCTATATCTCATGTCACTAATTATGAACAATTGTAAATAATTTACAATACAAATGATAAAGAAATTATATTAATTTCCTTGTAAGTCTTTGATTATGCTCCTAGGAAACACATTCATGCTTCCAATTTGATGGCAAACTCATTCAAATCAAAAGCCCTAATTTTTCCCTTCTCTTAAAATCTTTCAATCCATGATAAAATTTTCCAAAACCCTTAAAATATTAGATAATAGTTTGACACATTTTAGCTTATCTAATAAACTTGATTAATTAAATGATTAATTAAGTAAATAATATTGAATATTCTAATTAATTAAATAATTATCATTTGACATATGTCAAATTTCAATTGAATCTAATGTGTATCTAATCAAATTATGTATCAAATACAAATATAAATACACATTAGATATGAAAATATTCTGAAATGTATAACGTTACGGAATATTACAAATAATGGTTTTTAATTATAATCCAATTATCTTAACAAACAAAGTGTTGCTCGACAAGTGGAATTAGTGTCATAGTCATATTCTATTAAACTAAACATAACATGTAATAATATAGTATATGATACAAGAATGCATTTGATGCAAAGACACCACTGGACATATCATTCATCCATAACTCATTGTGGATATAAAAATCTATAAAATCAGATAAATCCACGAAAGGTTTTGGTTAATCAATCCAAAAAAAAATTACTAAAATATTTTCTGAAAATATACTGTTGACGGCTGATTTTGGTCTCAGAGTAATATTGAAATATCACTCCCGAGGAAATCCTCCTTCAATAGTGAATTTGTTTGGTTATGGGGAACCAAAGGCAAACTTAGCAGAAAAACAGATAAATACACCAATCAACAAGGAGATTTAACGTGGTTCGGTGGATTTGGATCCGACCTACGTCCACGGGCACAAACAAGATGATACTTTTATTATTCAAAATGCGCTTCTCAGACCGTTCTTTGTGTTTTACAAGTTAGAGCTTGGTGATTCTGATCTCAACTCTACCTTGCTCTCAACTTGTTCCTCTTATTCTCTCTTTTTTTGTTCCCCCCTTCTCTTCACTCTACCCTCCTATTTATAATGGTGAAGAAATCATATTCCTATTTGTACAAGAATTTCCTAGTTGAAACAATTTCATTTCCCATAAGGATTCCTAGTCAAAACTATTCCCTTTTTCCATAAGGATTCCTAGTCAAAACTATTCCCTTTTTCCATAAGGATTCCTAGTCAAAAACTACATTACATTTACTTCTTTTATCATACTAGGACATTGACTTACTAGTTTACCCCATGAAAGTAGGATAACTTATTATCTTATCTCATATGGATAGAATGCTTTATTTTCCCGATCATGTCTTGCCCTATGCTCGGTCTTCATGTGGTCGGTCATGATGGTCATTTGTGCTGAGAATGCTGCTACCGATCTGATAGTGCTCGGTAATCCGAACCAAAGTGGTCGGTTATCGGATCATAAAGTTCTCGGCCACTCACTCATGTGGTCGGGTCGGTATTAATGATCTTTGACCAAGGAGAAAATTACCCTTTTGCCCCTGTCGTGCTGTCTTAAATACCATAGTGCCTAAAAAACACCATCAACATCTGTCCCCTAGTTCTCGGTAACAACGAGTTTGCGAGTTGATGCCGGGAACTATAAAAAAGATGGTGTGCCGATGAATCCGTCGGTGGTCACTCCAGGAATCGCAAAGAAAAATGTCTTGGCTGCAAATCTGGTCCTGCCTGCCACCCTCATGTGCTCAGTCAACGAGGATCCCGATATCTACCCGTGGAGACAATGCTTTGCCCTTATGCTGACGACGGGCGACTCGGTGGGATGTAACCCGACCCCGAGCTGAAATGAACACTTGGCTCCGGGGGAAATGTTACGTCCCCAGACCAAAAGGACGGACTCGGTGGGACACGACCCGACCCCGAGCTGAGATGAACGCTTGGCCCTGGGGGAATATTACGTCCCCAGACCAAAAGGACGGACTCGGTGGGACACGACCCGACCCCGAGCTGAGATGAACGCTTGGCCCTGGGGGAATATTACGTCCCCAGACCAAAAGGGCGGACTCGGTGGGACACGACCCGACCCCGAGCTGAGATGAACGCTTGGCCCTGGGGGAATATTACGTCCCCATACCAAAAGGGCGGACTCGGTGGGACACGACCCGACCCCGAGCTGAGATGAACGCTTGGCCCTGGGGGAATATTACGTCCCCAGACCAAAAGGGCGGACTCGGTGGGACACGACCCGACCCCGAGCTGAGATGAACGCTTGGCCCTGAGGGAATATTACGTCCCCAGACCAAAAGGGCGGACTCGGTGGGACACGACCCGACCCCGAGCTGAGATGAACGCTTGGCCCTGGGGGAATATTACGTCCCCAGACCAAAAGGACGGACTCGGTGGGACGTAACCCGACCCCGAGCTGAGAGAAACCAAGTGACCTTGGCGGAACGAATCCAGCCCCGAGCCGAATAAACAAGTGGCCTCGGCGGAACGAATCCAGCCCCGAGCCGAATAAACAAGTGGCCTCGGCGGAACGAATCCAGCCCCGAGCCGAATAAACAAGTGGCCTCGGCGGAACGAATCCAGCCCCGAGCTGAATAAACAAGTGGCATCGGCGGAACGAATCCAGCCCCGAGCTGAATAAACAAGTGGCCTCGGCGGAACGAATCCAGCCCCGAGCCGAATAAACAAGTGGCATCGGCGGAACGAATCCAGCCCCGAGCTGAATAAACAAGTGGCCTCGGCGGAACGAATCCAGCCCCGAGCCGAATAAACAAGTGGCCTCGGCGGAACGAATCCAGCCCCGAGCTGAATAAACAAGTGGCATCGGCGGAACGAATCCAGCCCTGTGCCAGGTAATCTTTGGGACTTGCTCAGAAGGGAATTGAATCAACCTTGTGAAGCCCTACTGAATCTGGCACGAGCGTCCCCTTGCCAGACCAGCGAAAAACAAAATCAAAACTTTGAAAAACAAGACCAAAAAGGTGGGGGGTGACTCGGCACTTGTCCCAAAAGAAAACTTTTTACAAATGTAAACAACAGCACGGATGCCTCAAAACAGCGTCCTGCCTGAGGCCTCCAAAACACAATTCTGAATCTTTCATTCAGTGTCCCGGCGAACCAGGATTCGGATCAAATAGAGCGTTTGATTGGTAAGGGCACATCCTCTACACGTCGGTTCACTGGGGAGCCTGTGGGAATGTTACGTCCCCAGACCAAAATGACGGACTCGGTGGGACACGACCCGACCCCGAGCTGAGATGAACACTTGGCCCTGGGGGAATGTTACGTCCCCAGACCAAAAGGATTGACTCAGTGGGACGTACCCTGACCCCGAGCTGAGAGAAACCAAGTGACCTTGGCGGAACGAATCCAGCCCAGAGCCAATTTACCAAGTGGCCTCGGCGGAACGAAATCCAGCCCCGAGCCGAATAAACTGGTGGCCTCGGCGGAACGAAATCCAGCCCCGAGTCGAATAACCAAGTGGCATCGGCGGAACGAATCCAGCCCCGAACTGAATAAACAAGTGGCCTCGGCGGAACGAATCCAGCCCCGAGCCGAATAAACAAGTGGCCTCGGCGGAATGAATCCAGCCCCGAGCTGAATAAACAAGTGGCATCGGCGGAACGAATCCAGCCCCGAGCTGAATAAACAAGTGGCCTCGGCGGAACGAATCCAGCCCTGTGCCAGGTAATCTTTGGGACTTGCTCAGAAGGGAATTGAATCAACCTTGTGAAGCCCTACCGAATCTGGCACGGGCGTCCCCTTGCCAGACCAGCGAAAAACAAAATCAAAACTTTGAAAAACAAGACCAAAAATGTGGGGGGTGACTCGGCACTTGTCCCAAAAGAAAACTTTTTACAAATGTAAACAACAGCACGGATGCCTCAAACACGTCATGCCTGAGGCCTCCAAAACACAATTCTGAATCTTTCAATTCAGTGTCCCGGCGAACCAGGATTCGGATCAAATAGAGCGTTTGATTGGTAAGGGCACATCCTCTACACGTCGGTTCACTGGGGAGCCTGTGTATCATATGAGGGCTCCTCCTTACCACGCTGGAGTAGGCACACGCTACAGGGGCACCACTCATCCCCGTGCTGCATCTCTCGCGGATCCGAGGTGATGAATGGATCAAAGAGTGTCCGGGATACTAAGGGCACATTCCTCCTTAGGCCCGACATCACTGGAGCTAGCAATCGTCACGGGGGCATCACTATCCCCCGTGCTATGCTTTCCCACGGATCCATTACATCGGGTAAGTGAGGATCAGAGAGTGTTCGGTAACACTGGAGCAAGTAATCGTCACAGGGGTATCATCACTCCCCGTGCTATGCTTCTTACGGATCCTATGCATCGAGTATGTCCCTGGGGACCCCGAGCTGAATGAAACACTTGGCTCTGGGGGAATGTTACCTCCCCAGTCCAAAGGAGCATGCCTCGGTGGGACATAACCCGACCCCGAGCTGAAAAAGGCACTTGGACCTGGGGGAATGTTACGTCCCCGGTCTGAAGGGCTGACTCGGTGGGACGTACCCCGACCCCGAGCTGAAAAAGGCACTTGGACCTGGGGGAATGTTACGTCCCCAGTCCGAAGGGCTGACTCGGTGGGACGTACCCCGACCCCGAGCTGAAAAAGGCACTTGGACCTGGGGGAATGTTACGTCCCCAGTCCGAAGGGCTGACTCGGTGGGACGTACCCCGACCCCGAGCTGAAAAAGGCACTTGGACCTGGGGGAATGTTACGTCCCCAGTCCGAAGGGCTGACTCGGTGGGACGTACCCCGACCCCGAGCTGAAAAACTAAGTGTCCTCGGCGGAGCAAAAATCATGTCTCGAGCCGATGGCCGTCCCCCTCCGGGGCGGTTGCGTAGTCCGGGGTGTCTTGGATCCTTAGGTGGGTCCATAACTTTCTGATCTTTAAGGCCCCTTTCAAACTTTCCAAGGCCTCGAGCGACTCGTATCCCCCGACCTCGAGCCATGATAAATATTTGGCCACAAGGGAATGTCCCCTCCTTGTGTCATCAACGTATGGCCATGTGAGAGAAACTTTGACCCCATGCCAATAAATAAAGCAAGGCCTCAGTAGGACTCAGCCGACTCGAGCCAATGATAAAACCTTGGTCACAAAGGAATGTTCTCTCCTTGTGCCATCAACATATGGTCATGGGGGAGAATGTAGGAAACGTTTTCCTTGCGCAGCGGAAGCACGTTAGGCATCCGGATCGAACTTGAAAAAAAAAAATTATGCCCTTCTCTCTTTTAGTCGAAAGTCACCAGCTCCACCACTGAAATTTTGCTTCTGATTTGGGCAAAATTTCAACCTCGGAACAGCCCTCGTACAATAGCACAAAACTGAACAGTTTAATTTCTCCAAATGTGCGCAGGCAGACTGTTTTAACACACACAATACTTACTATGACTTTTGAACTTCTGGAGCGTTAAAAGCACATGCGCACAATTTCCCTTAATGCGTCATAGTTGGACTTTTTGTTCTCACATCAATTGCTTATGTTCATAGATGATGCACGCATGAGCTAATCCAATTTTTATTTATTTTTAATTGTTGCACGATCAACATCAAAGGGCTGCTTGACGCCGCGATACATCTTCCATGATCATGCGAGAATTTGATCAGATCAAAAGTTTCCGCCGTGTCGTGAGTGTGTATTTATGGACACCACAAAGTTTTCTGAGTTATGTTTCACTATTTTTTCTCATATTTTCCTCCATTTTCTCCATCCATTCTGTTGTTGAACTCCCCGATGACTGGTGATTTCCACCTTCTGCCATCGTCTTAATACGCGAGCTGCTTTTTGTTGATTCCCCACAGACGGCGCCAACTGTTGACGGCTGATTTTGGTCTCAGAGTAATATTGGAATATCACTCCCGAGGAAATCCTCCTTCAATAGTGAATTTGTTTGGTTATGGGGAACCAAAGGCAAACTTAGCAGAAAAACAGATAAATACACCAATCAACAAGGAGATTTAACGTGGTTCGGTGGATTTGGATCCGACCTACGTCCACGGGCACAAACAAGATGATACTTTTATTATTCAAAATGCGCTTCTCAGACCGTTCTTTGTGTTTTACAAGTTAGAGCTTGGTGATTCTGATCTCAACTCAACCTTGCTCTCAACTTGTTCCTCTTATTCTCTCTTTTTTTGTTCCCCCTTCTCTTCACTCTACCCTCCTATTTATAATGGTGAAGAAATCATATTCCTATTTGTACAAGAATTTCCTAGTTGAAACAATTTCATTTCCCATAAGGATTCCTAGTCAAAACTATTCCATTTTTCCATAAGGATTCCTAGTCAAAACTATTCCCTTTTTCCATAAGGATTCCTAGTCAAAAACTACATTTACTTCCTTTATCATACTAGGACATTGACTTACTAGTTTACCCCATGAAAGTAGGATAACTTATTATCTTATCTCATATGGATAGAATGCTTTATTTTCCCGATCATGTCTTGCCCTATGCTCGGTCTTCATGTGGTCGGTCATGATGGTCATTTGTGCTGAGAATGCTGCTACCGATCTGATAGTGCTCGGTCATCCGAACCAAAGTGGTCGGTTATCGGATCATAAAGTTCTCGGCCACTCACTCATGTGGTCGGGTCGGTATTAATGATCTTTGACCAAGGAGAAAATTACCCTTTTGCCCCTGTCGTGCTGTCTTAAATACCATAGTGCCTAAAAACACCATCAACATATACACTATGAGGAAAAAAAATTGATTTGTCTAAGTGATACTCACTTTTTCATATGATCTTTCATAGTTGATTTGAGAACCGATTTCATAATCGATTTGAGTATTATAGTGATAATGTGTCGGACACGCTATTTCACTCTCAACAAATTTTCTTTAATTATGGATAAAATATTTAGAGAATTAAACTCATTCTAATAAATCAAACCCAATTAAATATAAAATCAGGAAACCTAAAATTTATTATTCTCGAAAGTAATATGTCTTTTATTGTTTTGGCTTCAGATACATATATTTTAGGCATAATATCATTATTAAATTTTGATCAAAATTTGTATAGTCTCTAATTAACCATTATTTTATTTTATCTTTATTTTATTTTGGAAAATAACCATTAAAATTTTGAAGTAACCACTTAAAGCTAAAAATTTATATCATATTAAAGTGACCTTCTCGTGCTCGTGCATCCGAAAAAAAAAATCATAGAAGATTCTGGGATTATGACGTGGCCCAAGTTTTAGCAACCACGTGGCATAGAAATATCTGTAACCTGCATCCAATATTTCGAAATAAATTTTTGTGGCACACACGATGACTACACCCGTGATGTGGAGTCATCATACCTACATATAAAACTGCATGTCATATTACACATAAATATTAAAAAAACACAAAAACAATTACTACAAAATAAAGAAATTATCATTACATGATAATATATATTTTTTTTTATCTTTTTCATTTATGTGTATTTTTATATGCACCGTTGATGATGTTTTTTGTAACAAGTATTTTGAACAGTACGACAATGACAGATATGAGATTTTCCCTTTTAGAAGGACAAATGTTCTGAGGGTATGAGTTACTCCTCGGCCATACATGGTGTTCGGGCCCTGTCTCCCAAATTTGACCGACCAGAGGACACATCATGATGCAAGTCTCAGACGCCGACAACATCAGAGCCGAGACCGACCACTTTGGCCCGGTAGCTCGATTATGTACCATCTATTCTCCTGGATCGGGACGATAAGCTCAGATATTTTGAATCAGGTCATGAGTAGTTTGGGTAGTTCGGTAAATCATTTGGCCGACCTCATGACGATCGACGCTTGATCGAGGTAGTTTGGACCTTTCCCTCTGACATGTATCACCGCTTGAGATCTTACGGACTGTTATCATTATTGTTGAGTGTGGCAGTGTATAAAATAGAGTGATGTGACAGGGAGTCAAGTGGCAGGTATGCTTTCGGCGAGACAGTTTTTGGAAAGAGAGCCCGTCAAACAGCCAGAGATCCACATGGCTGACGTCATGGAGATATGAGAATAGTGTTGTATTTCTTTTAGTATATAAAGGGAAGTTAGTTTCGTTTGTAAAAAAAGGATGACAAAAAATCTTAGAATGATTATCATTTTGTAAACAAAACAGCTCGGCTACATTAGACTATCATCGAAAAGAGATCGGTCGTGCTTGGTTTGATAATAAAAGTTACATCACACTTTGTGCCCGTGGACGTAGGTTGGATTCGCTCTGCCGAAACACGTAAACTCTCTTGTTGATCTTGTGTGTGATTTGATTTCTGCTAAGTTGCTTTTGGTCCCCCATAACCAAACAAATTCACGATTGGAGGAGGATTGTCCCGGGAGCGTATCTCGAAACTGCCCATCGCCCAAATCCCCGAGCAGGCGGCGGTGTTTACCCGTGGGCCTGAATGAGGCAGGAGATGGTTGGACCGTTGGGCTGGGTGCCGCCTCCGTGAGAGAAGGTGGAGGAGGTGCCGCCGAATGAGTAAGCAGCTTGGTTTTTCCCTTAGCCTCTGGAGGAATTGGAGTCAGATGTGGCCATAGTTTGGTTTCGGTTCCGAACCGGAACCGAACTGTAAGGTTTTCGATTCCACAACTGTGGAACCGAAATCGAATCGAATAATTCTGGTTCGTTCGGTTCCGGTTCCATACTTAAGTGGAACCAAAACCGTAAGTGGAACCGGAAATGAACCGTACGGTTCCGGTTCCCTTCGGGGTTTTTTTTTTTTTTTTTTTTTTTTTTTTTTTTTTTACTTTTTTGAAAATAAAAAATATTGAGATTTAAACATTAAATGGGGATTAGGATTTATGTTGGAACGTTGGAACCATTCGGTTCCAGTGGTTCCAACCGGTTCGGTCAAGGTAAGAACCCTAACCGAACCGGTCATATTCCGGTTCGGTTCTGGAACCGGAACTGTCCGGTTCCAACCGGTTCGGTTCCGATTCCGAACCGGAACCTTGGCCACCTCTAATTGGAGTTGTCAGCCGCCGTCGAGAACTCCCGGATTCACCCTGACCGGTCCTCTTGGACAGGTCCTCGACCCGCCCTAGGTACTTGGCCGGCTTCGTCATTCCTGCAATAATACAAGGCAGAAAGCATGGTCAGTTTCTGAATACGGGTAACTTCATTCATATTTGAGCTGAGCACAAGGGATTTGTCAGAAGGTTAGATGGTATCTACCTAATCGACCTAGAGCTTGTGGGGGTGCGTTCCGGATAAGGCCCGACTCTACGAAGGCCGCATCGTTGACAACTTTCCTCCAAGGACCAACAAAATTCTGGGAATTTTTAATCCTGGTACGGATCTCATGGCTGACTTTGGGAAGATCTCTCCAACAGGCTGAAAAGGTTTGGGATTTGAAGTTTTTGTTAGTCTGGGGGAGCTCTGTAATGAGGCGGGGACGTCGGCATAAGAGGATAGATAATACCAGCCGTGGTGTGATTTTGGGTTTGGCTTTAACTTGTATAGCCTTTGCAGATCCTCAAAGGTCGGCTCTCCAAGGCCCGCCCGGTGCCATATTACATACAGACCGTCCAGCATCCTCCAGTTGTTCAGGTTGAACTGGCAATGGGTGAATTCCATCATGCCGAGCTTCCTCGCAAAATACGACTGGATGGGCAGCCGCATACCACATTCGAAGAAGGAATGGAGAAGGGCCACAGAGCCAGATTTTGGCCGACTTGCGTGTTCGGCAAGGCCCGGAACCTCAATTGCTATGTGTTGGGGTTTTGGGCGATGGGCACAACGGAAGCGCGGTTCAGGCGAAATCGTAATTTTAAATTTTTTCAAATTACCGAATAAATTATTCAAGATCTAATATGAATAATTTATTCATATTTCACCTAAACATATTTATTCAATATCAAATATCAACATAAATAAAGTTGAAACGTCGCGAAACTTTTACGAAAATCGTTTTTTTCGTAAAATGATGAAAAATACGTTTTTGATTGAACCGACCACCCGATACTTATGGGAACTGCCCAGGTCAGCCCCAATAGTGTTAGGGCAGTTCATGGGCTGCCCGAACAGTGACAAACTCACTGTTTGGACCGCCGTCACCCGGTAACACCGTTTTGGGCCGTTTTCGCTTGTTTCAACTCGGAAATATTTTCCGGAAATTATTCCAACTCCCAAAACATATCCATTACATTCATATGACATCAAAATCATCACAAAAAATTCAGTTTTAATAGATCCGATCAGGAACCAAAATTAATGAATTTTCATGCTTTAAATCCAAATTTTCAAGATTAATCAAATTAATCAAAACACCAAATCAAGTCACCACATATGAACAACCTGTGAACAATTCTAGGTGTCACAAGAGTGGTCATAATACTCTAGAATAGCAACCCATCATCCACAAAGCCCTAATTTTCAGAATTTTGAGGAACCCTAGAACATTTCTAAATCATCAAGAAATAAGAAATCAAATTTCCAAGCTTAGGGTTAAGTGGATTACCTTTTAATCTCTTGAAAACCCAATTTTTTTTCTTGATTTTCCTTCAAATCTTCATGGATTCTTCAAACAATTTTCAAACCCATTTTTCTTGATGTGTTTCGGCAATGGAGGATAACAAAAGGAAGAAGAAAACAAATTATTTTAAAATAAACCCTCATGACTGACTCATGTATATTAGTGTAGGGATATTTTTGTCATTTTCCAATTTAATCAAATTAAATCCATTTACACTTTATAATAACAAATCAAATTTGGACAAATAAAGTGTAATTAAAACATAAAATATTGACCCATAATAATTGGACAAATTCCATAACAATTATGGAAAAAGTTTATCAATTAATAATTCAAATATTTAACAATTAAATATTCAAATAATTAATTAATGTAATTATTATTATATATGTATTATTATTTACAATAAATAACATTACATATATTTATGGCATGTGTCAAAATCTCATTTGACGAATAATTAATATGTATCTAATCGTATTATATATCAAATACAAATACACAATAATTATTATCGGACAAAATCCCCTAAAGCATGTGTGATCGTTTAACTGATTAAACGATCCGAATTAACTCACTCAATCTGGTGAAGTATTATGAATAATCTGTATTATTCATATCGAGTTGCCCAAGTGCTCAACGAGTACATTTCATATTGTGGGACTCTCTAAGTTTATGTTTATCAGTCACGAAATCCAATTTCGTGTCCATAATTCACTCACTAATAAATTATGACGACCACGAATAATATCGCTAAACTATACAAGCCGAGGTCATTGCATACGTATAATCTCTCCGTCACAGGCTATCCATATTATACTTGGGATATAGATGAGAACGTCAAATCTGTTCGGTATAATATAGTCGACTTTCAATTTACGATCTTTAAATAACACTCGGAACTGATTTATGAAGTTATACCACGGCCATGGATTTACTAGATCGTAAACACGTGCAAATGTCTATGCCCTGTACACAGGACTGACATTACCTATCTTGATACGCACTGGATATCATGAGCATCAGTCCACACCCAACGAACAGGCGGAGGTCTGATCATGAATAGATCGTTGACATGATTACTATCAAAGTATGGAGGATAACATATAACTCATATATCTCATTGTGGTATCTCAAGTCAAATGACCACTATGCTCGCTCAACTCGAGAAGATTCCTATTGACGTTGGTGTATCATCTATTAGGAAATCTTCAGTGAGTCGTTCAGTGTCTTATCAAATAAACACCTACATGTTTATACGAGTCTCCTGAGACTCATTTTTCACTGGGATAAATCATCGGACCAAGTCACGATATACGACATGTACTGGTCTCAGCAGGTTTTACTAACCGACCCGTGTTAGTAAATCTTGACCAGTAACTTTATTTAAAGATATACATCTTATAGTGTGATTCCCAATGTCAATTACAAGTTACGTTGTAATTACGCACTATATTGTAAATCATAGGGTCTTTGTCTAATATACACGTATCACTAAACCAGATTTAATTTCGATCTAATCGTAATCAGATATCTAATCGTAATTAGATCTAATAAGTGTATAAAAGATAAGGTTGCCACCATTAAATTAAGTAATATCATGGAAAATAGAATTGCTCATATTTATGAATTAGACAAAAATACGATCCGGATTGACACTCCGAGCACCAACCATAACACTATGTCTATTGGGATCTCGTACTGATGGCGGAGAACGCTTAAAGCTTCTTCTGTGATGGTTGAAGGACGGTCCATGTCCAAGGAGGACAAGTCTAATTCGCCCGGTTCAGGATATTTCTGGGGAATTCGATGGTGGTAAGTGTCATTTTCTTCTTGGGAAGGGGTTGGAGTGGTATCTAACTCCTCTAGGCTGGCTGTCCCTGAGCTGGAGGAAGATTCTTCAGCATGAGGGGGTTGGACTTTTGAGGGCCGGGCTGAAGATGATTCGACGTCCGACATTCCTAGAAATGGCAGGGTCTGAGAAGGGCAGTTAGTGATCAGTTTTGGGGTGCCGTAGACTCAAGAGCTACTCTAACTTCCGGGGACCTAAGCCTAAAGTCTCTAAATGTCCTATCAATGGCCACAAACAGTAAGTCTCTTCCTAAAACATCAAACCAAACACACGGCAAACAACAAACACAGAAAACCCGAAACCCAAACGCCCTAACCCACAACCCATCCTTCAACCAAGAAGCACATGCATCATACATCACACACCCAACCTAAAACACACATTTGCAACACAGAACAGGGGGATGAGCATGATAGAAAATGAAGAATAGGCAAGAACAAATACACGAACATTCGCAAGCAGCAAATAGTCACGAAAAGTTTCAGTAATGAAAAAGAATGAGGCAAAGCATAAAACTTACTTGATTCAAGTAGATGTATTGACGGTTGGTCTGGTCGGTCTTGGAGTTTGTTGGTCTCAGACAATGAGGAAGGAATCTCTTGCGCTTCGGAAGTTCTGGTTTTCGTAAAAGAGAGAAAGGTGTGTTACTTCCCGTTTTTGTAGACATCTCGGGGCATTTCTGGCCGTTGGATCAGAGAGAGATTTCAGATGTGCACCGCGTGTCGCTTCCAGGCTCCATCCACTCGGATTGCGATGAACGACTGAGATTGGAAACATTTCGGCTCCCCTTTTGAACGGTTGATTGTTTTGGTTTTTGGTGGGGGGATAACAGATGCTTGACAAGTGTCGCATCCAGATTAAACCCTAGAGATGATTTGACGGGCATTTAAGAGGATATGATGGCTTACGGTTTTCGAGGGACAGCTACCAGAAGGGTAAATGAGGTATTTTCTTCAAGTCGGGGAATCATTTGAAAGGACATCGGAATCCTCGATGACCGAGCACATGAAGATGTCAGGGACGACCCGATTGGTAGCCGAGTCAGTCTTTTGTATGGCTCCAAGAGCCGACCACCCACTGGCTGATCAGCACACTTCCGATTGTGTAGTTCCCGGTACCAACTCATACACTCGTTGGAACCGAGAACTAGGGGACGGATGTTAATGACGTTTTTTATAACAAATATTTTGAACAGTACGGTAATGGCAGAGATGTGATTTTCCCTTTTAACATGACAAATGTTCTGAGGGTATATGTTACTCCTCACCCAGACATGGTGTTCGGGCCCCGTCTCCCAGATTTGACCGACCAGATGACACATCATGATGCAAGTCTCAGAGGCCGACAACATCAGAGCCGAAACCGACCACTTTGACCCGGTAGCTCGGTTCGATACCATCTATTCTCCTGGATCGGGACGAGCTCGAATATTTTGGGTCAGGTCGGGAGTAGTTTGGGTAGTTCGGCAAATCATTTGGCCGACCTCATGACGACCGACGCTTGATCGGGGTAGTTTGGACATTTCCCTCTGACATGTATCACCGTTTGAGATCTTTACAGGCTGATATCATTATTGTTGAGTGTGACAGTATATAAAAAAAAGTGATATGACAGAGAGTCAGGTGGCAGATATGCTTTCGGCGAGACTGTTTTTGGAAAGAGAGCCTGTCAATCAGCCGAAGATCCACGTGGCTGGTATCATGAAGATATGTGAATAGTGTTGTATTTCTCTTAGTATATAAAGATAAATTACTTTCGTTTGTAAAAAAAGGGATGACAAGATTTAAAACAGCTCGGCTACATTAGACTATCATCGAAAAGAGGTCGGTCGTGCTTGGTTTGGAAAAAAAATTACACCTCACTTTGTGCCTGTGGACGTAGGTTGGATTCGCTCCGCCGAACCACGTAAACTCTCTTGTTAATCTTGTGTGTGATTTGTTTTCTGCTAAGTTTGCTTTTGGTCCCCTATAACCAAACAAATTCACGGTTGGAGAATGATTGTCCCGGAAGTGTTATCCCGAAACTGTCTCTGAAACGAAAATCACCCATCAACATGCACTATCAAGTATATTTATAATTTTTTTTTTCCATGATGTAATCTCACAGTTAAATATTTTTTTATATTCAGTTTTGGATTTAGTACTAATCTTTTTTTATACAATCTTTTTTCTATTTATGTATGTATGGAAATGAATTATTAAAAATTTAAATAATTATAAATATCAAAATTTATAAAAATTCAATACTAAACCCGACTCAACGTAAATCCAAATCTCAGTGATTTTGGATGGGATTATTTTTTAAAAAAAGGATGCTGTGACGCCATTAATAAACCAAGCTAATAAACATAACAATATATTGAAATATTTATTGTATGAAAAACCTACAGAAAGTTATACAAAGTTGAATTCTTTACCAAAAAAATATAACGATAATCGTCCATTGGTTTTTTCGGTGCTCTCAAGTAGAAAGCAAATTTCACAACTATTTGTTATTTATTCCACTCTCAAAATTATTCATAATAAAACCTTTAATGAAATCTATAGAAATCACTGGATTTTTTAATATCCGAATATTTTAAAATCATAATTGATTACAACAAAATTTTAAGAAACTTTTTAAAAATATTTATTATTTTCCCACCAAAATCTGTTTTGACCGTTACAACTAATAGCCAACTAGTAGCCAACTTAGTCAAATGTTATATTTTATAATTTTAGTGGTAAAACTTAAAATCTAATATTTTAAAATTTACAATATCACATTATTATCTTACCATATATTTTATAATAAGATGTAAATATTTGTCGCTTGGTGGGAAATATATTATGATTTAGTTGTTAGATTCTAAGTTCAAGTTCAGAATATGTATTTTTTATAAGAGTCTGAAATGATCGGAAATTTTATTTATTCTGATTTAATGACGAAAATTTTAACATTAAAAAAAATGTAAATATATATATATATATATTTTTTTTTGGTAATTGGTTGGTGACTTGAAAAAAGCTTTGAAACGTGATCTTATCTAAAAAGAGAGTGGATTCGTTTTGGATGAGATTTGCAGTGAGAAATGGGGCCCAAAGGATTGCATTTGGGGCATTGATTTGAAGATTTTTGAAATATTAGATTTTAAAAAATCAGCAGCAACAACAGTTTCATTATCACCCATTTTGTCAAATTTGGATGGATGGATCGACTATGACGTGTCTCTGTCTTGTTACTAGTGCCGAGTGCCTCGCAACTGGCCATGCCTTTCTGTCTTTCAACATCTTATAAATAATTATATCTTAACCTTCTTTTATAAAAAGCAAACCTCAGAAAATAAAATTATATTATGAGATTAGGTTTTTATGAATATTAATATTAGCGTTAAAATATATATTTATCATAATATCGAAATATTAACGTTAATGTTCTAACAACGCTCTATCAAACACGGAGTTAGTTTTTAAGCCATTACGCCGCCACGTGAAACATTAGCATCATGCAAATTACTAAGGTGGGCAAAATTGACGAGATGGATGGTGGCTCTCCTTCATTCAAAGATGAAGAAGAGGTCCAAGTTCAGGTACCTTCAAAGCAAACGAGATTCGATTCGATTGCATATAGAAGAATATTAAGAAGAGAAATTCGTAGACCTACTCGATTTATTAATATGGTGTCCTATGCACTTTCGATTGTTCTTTTTTATTTAATTTTTCTATGATAATATTCTAGTCATATCTCTACAGATAATTTAAATAATTTAAATCTTACGATAGAAATAAAGGATCGTGAATTCGTCTTAAGAGATACGTTTAAATTAATGTTTTGATGGAGTAGACATATAATATATAAAGAAGAAATTCATATATATATATATAATGTCCATTCAAATTTTTACATATATTTTTACTATCTTTTTTGAAATCGTTGGAAACTCCACCGTTAAATCACCCATTCCGGGCTTAAGCGGAACAGGTAAAACTCTCGGCTGTCTCGTGCTCTTACAATAAACGCACTCCCTAGATTCGAACTCATGAACTAAATGTGAGATCCTGAGTCATACACCATCAATTAGTGAATGACATAACAACATTATGCTTTGTTTGGATTGAGGTTTGAAGGAGAAAATTTTATATAAGGACCGTTCAATTAGTCAATGACACGTGTTCCAATTATTTTTAATCAAAATAGAGAGAGATAAATAATTGAAACACGTGTAAATAATTTGAATACGTGTCATTATCTGATAGGATAGTCTCTATAAGGATCATCCTTGCTAAGTTTTTCTTGATTTGAGGGGGTATGGTAAGGTAAGGTAAGGTAAGGTAAAGTAAAACCAAAAAAAAAAAAAAAAAAGTGTGTTCGTGAAGAAATGTTTTGGGGAGGTATGGTTTTTGAAAGTCATTTCATAGGTTATTTGGAGTGTTATGATGATTTATAATATTTGGATTCCAAAAATATCCCCATTAGTTTTCTAATATTCCCAATTTGTTCATTCATTTTCACTGCTACAATTGTTCTTCAATTACGGAAATGATTTTTTTACAAATTAATTATATTTTATTAGATATTTACGGCAATTGTATTTATAAATTAATTATATTTTATTTATTTCTTAATGTGAAATTTATTGTATTAATAATTTTCATAAATAAAAAATAAAATTATAAATTTTGAAGAATTAAGAATTTCAGCAAAATAAATTTTTTTTTTTTTAATGAAATACTTTTTCAAAACAAATTCTAATCAATTTATATATCTACTGTGGTTATTTACATTGGAAAGGTAATTATGTATCTTTATATTTTATCTTATCTTACAATATCTTCCAACCACACACAATAATATTATTAAACCATCATTTTACCATATCATACTTCCAAACATAAAAAAAGTAAATTACTTTACTTTACCACTTATTATTTTTTATTTTTTAAAAATTGCTGGAAACCTCATCGCCAAACCACTTATTACGGGCTTAAACGGAGCAGGTAAAACCCTCGATTGTCGCAGACTCTTACAAGAAACGCACTCACTGAATTCGAACCCAAGACCTCAAGGTGAGATCCTGAGCCCAACACCATCAAGTCACACCCATTGTAGACCTATTATTACCTGACCTTACCTTACAATAAATTAATAAATCTCCTTGTACCCAATCCAAATAAAGGATAAGTTGTTTGTATGGTTTTCATAATTTAAGTGGTTTGATTATTTGTTTTATATAGAATGACAACCTATATTTTAAGCCAAAATTTTGTTAAAATTTGCAAATGGTGTTTTTTTTATACCTACCCATTTAATTTAAGAAGATTTTTCTGACCGTTAGATGAATAATAAAATATTTGCTATCATTTTCAACATATTTATTATTGGCTAGCAAGTTGCAAGTGTACACACTGCCGTGGTACTGTGGCAGCCACACGGTTGCTTTCTCACCACATCTCTTTTAAAGTGAGAGGTTTCCACCATGTGATTTTTGGGAAAATTTTAATGTGTATGCCGAATGCGGTATTATTTTTATAAATAGATTATTTTTTATAATTTGAATCTATCAATGATCATCTTATAATTAAGTAATCTTTTCATTAAATCAAACTCATCCTCTAAAACATTGATTCAGTTGGGGATAAAATTTAATTTTCATAAAAATATTACAAATTCTTTATTTTAGTAGGATAAATTAAATTTTTTTTATTAATAAATAAATTTTTTATTAATTTATATTATAATTTTTAATAAATTTTTGGATTGAACGAGACAAATATCTCAGACCCGCCAACCTTTGCCTGTTCATCCGCCCTGCTGCATGCTTTCTGCACGTGTCCTTCCGATGCCTTCATCTACATTAGGCTTTTGCTCTTTCGTATTGGGCTTACAATATTGGGCCTGAAACTAAAAATATATGAGGGGTGGCAAATAAATATTTGTGCGTCTCATATATTAATCTGATTTTGTTTGGTGACAAAAATGTAATAAAATAATTTTGATTAATTTTTTAAAATATGTTCTTAACATTTGATATTACGTAGTTTTGAAGGTTATTTTATCATTATTTATACACATATCATTTTTCTTTTGTTTATTATTCATGTCAGTTATAATTTTGTTTTATATGTTTTTAATATATTTTTTAAAAATACAACTTAAATATAATTTTAATTGATGATAAAAAATAGTTCATATAATATGATTAATCAAAATTTATTAATCCTATAATAAATGAATTATTGTATTAAAAACTCTAAACGTGAACTTAATAAAAAAATTTAAACATGTAATCTATAAATGACTTTATTTAATAATCGTGTCTATTTCAACCCAAATAACCAACCCAAAGCCCAACTCAAGCCCCATGAATTTATAACCAGGCCCATCACCAGCAAAAACCCATAACCAACCCCCGTGGTCTAAATCAGTCCCACTGGAATGCGAAGCCACCCCACGAGCATCAATTGCAACAGAAACTGGCTGATTAGACACAGCTAGCATTCATTAGTGCCTTTTCGTTATTAGCTGGCAGTGCAGTGCACATCCTCCTCCTCCTCCTCGTGTCCATTAATCTTGGCTTCCTCTTTAGCGTTGCATTTTCCATCAACTCCCTCCCTTCCCTTGTATATATAGATAGTTTGTTTCAGTTGTTATATATGCCTTTTGTTTTGTTTTTTTTAAAAATGAATTGATTTGGAATGCATTGTCCATTAATTAAACCGCCGTTACAGCCTTCATCTTCGCCCTTAACATCACAATCCACTAATTCTTGTTCGGATAGTCAGATTAATTAACTTTCCTGTTGTTTGCCGATTAATTCCTTCTATTGCTGTCACTGCCGAAAATGCCCAGCAACATCCTATATATAGTACACATTTATATCATTTCAATATACAGTGAGGATCTCGATCTTTAGAAGAAAAAAAATGGCATTGACAGTAGAGGCAAATTTTAGTCCTTACTGACATTAAAATGGTGTTAGTAAAACCCTTTTTTGATGTAGTGATTCGGTTAAAAAGATGGAAAATTTGTTGAATTGAAGAGGACAAGTTGAAGAAGAATATATTTTCTCTTGTTATTTACAATGACATTTAGTACTATAAATACACAATGATTGAAATTTGAAATAGGAAAGAGATTAACTACTAGATAAAAGATATAATTACAAAAGATTCAAAAAGAAGATATTCCTTGATTTTCTCCCTTCAATTATCTTGATTATGGAATCTTATCATGCCCCCGCAAGATGGACGGTCGTGGAGAGAGTCCGATCTTGGACTTGATTGAATTGAAAGGAGACCGAGCAAGCGGTTTGGTTAGAGCGTCCGCTAGTTGATCAGCTCCAGAGATGTGGGAGACCCGGAGTAGACCATCTTGAACTTGTTCTCGGATGAAGTGGTAGTCAAGCGCGACATGTTTCATGCGTGAGTGGAAAACAGGATTGGAGCAGAGATTGGTTGCCCCAACATTGTCACAGTAGATTACTGGTTGAGAGAGAGAGAGTGACACCAAGTTCAGTAAGGAGAGCACAAATCCATCTAAGTTCGGCAGCAGTGGAGGCCACTGATCGGTACTCGGGCTCAGTGGATGAGCGTGCAACAGAGCGTTGTTTCTTGGAGCTCCAGGAAATAGGATTATGACCCAGATAAACTATGTAAGCACCAGTGGAGGTGAAGTCGTCCTTGTTGCCAGCCCAATCAGCGTCGGAAAAGGCATGGAGTGAGAGAGGGGAGTTTCGGCGGAGAAATATGCCATGGTCCAGAGTGCCACAGAGATATCGTAGTAGACGCTTGACTGCATGCCAATGTTCATCGGTCGGTTGATGCATAAACTGAGAAAGTTTGTTGACAGTATAAGCAATGTCTGGTCGAGTGAGTGAGAGATACTGGAGGCTCCCGACAATAGTTCTGTACTCGGTCGGATCAGGTAAGGGAGATCCAGATTGTAACGTGAGTGTCGTGTTTGTCGCCAGAGGAGTTGAGGCTGGCTTGGCGGTAATCATGTGGGTTCTGGTGAGCAGATCGGCAATGTACTTGCGCTGACTAAGGAAAAGATCGTCGTTGTGGCTAGTAACCTCCACCCCAAGGAAATAAGCAAGTTGGCCAAGGTCCTTGAGTGAGAAGCGCTGAGAGAGTTGGTCTATGAATCGGCGGACAGTTGCAACATCATTTCCAGTTATGATGATGTCGTCGACATAGACTAGGAGATAGAGTGTGGTTTGGGCCTTGGTGAAGATGAACAGGGAGGTGTCGGCCATTGAGTTGGTGAAGCCGGACTGTAGAAGAAATTGACGCAGTTCATGGTACCATGCTCGAGGAGCTTGTTTGAGGCCGTAGATGGCTTTGCGAAGTTTGCAGACGTGATTGGGGTGATCCCGATCAATGAAGCCCGAAGGTTGTGACATATAAACATCTTCAGTGAGAGTGCCTTGAAGAAAGGCATTGTTGATGTCAAGTTGTCGGAGAGACCATCCTTGACTAACCGCAAGACTGAGAACAATCCGAACTGTGGTCGGCTTGATGACTGGACTGAAGGTTTCATAATAATCCACGCCAGGTCTTTGATGGAATCCCTTGGCAACTAATCGAGCTTTGTACCTGTCAATAGAACCATTAGGATTAAATTTGGTTCGAAAGATCCACTTACAGCCGACCAGGTTTTGGTCGGGACAGGGTGGCACTAGTTCCCATGTCCCATTATGAAGAAGAGCATTGTACTCTTCTGACAGAGCATGGCGCCACTTAGGGTCCTTGAGGGCTTGGGTAATGGTGTTGGGTTCTAGATTAGGTTGCTGAAGCTGGGCGTGGAGGTTAAGTTTTTGTATTGGTTTGTGGAGGTTGTTTTTGGAACGTGTGATAATGACACGGGGTGAGATGGAGGGTGCATGGGGGTGGTCGGTTATTGGGTGGTTGGGTATGGGTGGTGAAGTTGAGGGTTCATGTAGGTGTTCGTTGGTAGTGTGGTCGGTCTCGTTGGGTGTGGTTGAGTGTGCATGTGTTGGGTCGGTGTTTGGGTGGTCGGTCACTGGTGTTGTAGTTGAGTGGTCTAGTGGTCGGTATGTGTTGGTGTGGTCGGTGTTTGTTGGTGGTCGGGATTGAGCAGGTGGAGGGTCGGGGGCTGTGTAGTTGGGTTGGGTTGTGATCGGGCTGGTTGTATGAGGTCGGTTGGACCGGGGGTTGTCGGCGAGGGGTGGTTGACTTGGATGCACATGGGGTCGGTTGATGTTTGAGTGATTGGCTAGGTGTGGTAATTCAGGCCGTGTATGTGGTCGGCCAGGATTGGTTTGATTGGTAATAGATGAGGATGCCCTGGATTGGTTATGTCTGACAGGACCGATGTGGTCGGTTGGGGTTTGAGAAGTGATGGGAATGTTAGATGGAGGATGTGGTCGGATATGGGAATTTTGTGGGGGTGCAGGGTCTGTATTCTGCAAGGGTGACTCCAGTACCGGTAATGTCATGGAACACCATTCAGATATGGTGTGAGGAGTGGCACGAGAAGTGGACACATGATAGGTGGCAAAAGGAAAGAGTGGCTCAACGAAGCGGACATGTCGAGAGGTGTAAAGCCGATTGGTGGACGGCTCGAGACATAGATAAGCCCGCTGAGTGAGAGAATATCCGACGAAGACACAGGGAGAGGACCGAGACTCGAGTTTGTGAGATGTGTAAGGACGGAGCCAAGGGTAGCAGAGACAGCCAAAGCTGCGAAGTTTCGAGTAGTTCGGTAAATGACCGAAGAGTTTGAGATAGGGAGAGTTGTGGTTTAAGGTTGGTGTAGGCATGCGATTTATGAGATAGACAGCAGTGGAGAGTGCAAATGGCCAATATGAGAGAGGCATGGAGGAGTGAGTAAGAAGAGAAAGACCTGTCTCGACGATATGTCGATGACGACGTTCAGAGTACCCATTGTGTTCAGGAGTATGAGGAGGGGAAGTGAGATGGGAGACCCCATGGAATGTTAAGAAGGAAGAGAGGGCTTGGTATTCCCCCCCATTGTCAGAGTAGAGTGATATGATAGGGCGTTGGAAGAATTTTTCGACTAGTGCCTTGAAGCGCACAAAGACATCACGGGTGTCAGATTTTCGTTTTATGGGAAAAAGCCATATGTATTTGGTGAAATGGTCGATAAAGATTATGTAGTATTTGAAGTTATCGAAGGAGTAGACCGGGGAAGTCCATAAATCTGTATATATAACTTCAAGAGGTGCAGATGTAGTGAGAGTAGAGGAAGAGAACGGTAATTTGTGACTTTTATTGCATTGGCAAGCATTACAATGAAAATTTGATAGAGAGGAAATAGAAACAGCAGAATTAAATGGAAGACAGGATTCGTTTAAAGATGGACGACGAGGGATGCCCGAGCCGATGATGCCACTCAGGTACAGAGGTGCTGACACTTGAAAAGGCGATTGGAGGCGACTGAGTGGGGGAGGTCGGCCATTCGTATACACCATCGTTAGTCCGACCTTGTAACAGAATTGCCCCCGTGCGAAGATCCTTCACATGAAAAGAAGATGGTAAGAACTCAATGGAAGTGTTGTTGGACTTGCAAAATTGAGAAATGGAGATGAGATTACGTTTCATATGGGGAACATATAACACATTAGATAATGTAAAGGAGTTAGTTAAAGTATTAAGAGAGGTAGAACCATGGTGGGAAATGGGGAGTGCAGTGCCGTCACCAATCATTATTTCATCTGTGCCGTCATAAGGGTGGTGGAGAGCGAGGTTGTTGAGATCAGTAGTGACATGATGTGAGGCTCCACTGTCGAGAAGCCAGGCAGGGTTGGTTGAAGGGTGGGTGGTAACATTTGCTTGATATTGCCAGGGATTGGTCGGGCGAGGGCTGGGCGAGTTGGTCGGCCTGGTTGGGGGTTGCGCACCTGGGAAGTTTTGGCGGAAGAGAGGGCATTGAGAGACCACATGGCCTTGGTTGCGGCACCATTGGCACCGACCAAGAAAGGGTCGAGGAGGAGGTCGGTCGGTTCTGGTGTTTGTGGTAGAGTTTCTGGGGAGTTGGGGGTTGGTGGTGGGTGCAAACCGACCAGTCTGGGCAGTGTTGTTAGGATGAGGTCGGTAGTAGGTGCGAACATTGGTGGGATGTGCGGAAGCCGGGTGGGAAAGGGAGCTGGTCTTGTTGCGGATAGATAGCTCCTTGTTGATGAGTTTTTCATGGAGTTCATCAAAGAGAATAGTGGAATCACGGCCATTGACAGAGTCGATGATGGACTGATAGTTATCGTCAAGGCCGTCAAGTACTTTTTCAATTAGATCTTCATGGTCAAGAGGTTTACCAAGGGCGGCAAGTTGATCGGCTGTGGTTTTGATGAATTGCATGTATTCGGTAATGGTTTTAGGGCCTTTGGTGATGTGTTTAAGATGATCTTTGAGTTGTTTGATGTGACCCCGAGATGGACGGGCATAGGTGTTGGCTAGTGTTTGCCAGGCTTCATAGGTGGTGGTGGATTGGGTGATGAGAGGGACTAGCGATGGTGATAGGGTGCCGACCAGAGCTGCAAAGATCAGTTTGTCTTGGCGTAGCCAAGTATGATATTCGGGATTTGGTGAAGTGACATTATTGGTGGTGACGGTGCGTTGTGGGGTTTGATGATTTTCATCAATGTGTTTTTGTAAATCGTAGCCGATGAGAATGGCTTCAATTTGGGTTTTCCAGGAGAGATAATTTGTTGATGTGAGTTTGATTGAGTTGTGGATGGCAACTATGATCAAAGGTTTTGTAGGTTCTTGGGTGTTGGGGATGACATTTTGGGTACCGTCGGAGGCCATTGGAACGGAGGTTGGAGATTGTGGAGAAAAAAAAATTAGAGAAGAGATCTGGGCTCTGATACCATGTTGAATTGAAGAGGACAAGTTGAAGAAGAATATATTTTCTCTTGTTATTTACAATGACATTTAGTACTATAAATACACAATGATTGAAATTTGAAATAGGAAAGAGATTAACTACTAGATAAAAGATATAATTACAAAAGATTCAAAAAGAAGATATTCCTTGATTTTCTCCCTTCAATTATCTTGATTATGGAATCTTATCAAAATTAAGTCACTAAAAGAATATAATATATTGTATTGTAATACGAGTTTTTATTACCGCATTGTCTTTGATCCTTGACGGGTGTGACAGCGCCTTTCTTTCGCTCGCCAATCCATAGTAGACGGGTCAGCAAGTAGCATTTCGATACATGAATGGACCAGTTTGTTCGGGACACATGCATGTGACCCTTGAATCTATTTCTCGAGGCTTTGAACTCTTCATTAGTAAGTTAAGCAAATTCATTGAGGGCTAGCCTTGTAAAGTTTCTCATTAGCCTTGTTGAAAGCTTCAATGCGTGCAGCATTTTCTTTGAAAACGTTGAATCGCTTCTCCTTCTCAGCGTTCTCTTTGTACACGCGTCCGTACTGAGCCATCCATTGCTGGTGTCTCTCGTACATTGCTGTTGCATCCAGCAGATTAGGAGACATGGCTAGTGGAATCCAAGCTCCCAGTAACAAGATCAAGGCCAAACAAAGGCACTGTTGCTGGCTTGTCAATGCCATGTTACTTGTATTTAATTAGATGCTTTGATTAGAGCTCACTCCTGGGATTTATATAGGCAAGTTTTTTGGGTCCTATTGATAATTTGGATTAGAATCAGTGAAAGTAGCTTTGATCATTATATTAGCGTGGCTGAGAGAATATTTTGATTTTGACCTGTAAAAAGTAACTGAATTGATTCATTTGCTTCTTTGTTTTTATAGATTCTATGAATTTGGACTCTTTATACTTTATCAAAACAAACCATTTTGTATGCTCTTGCCGTTCCGTTACATTCATTATGTTAAGGGTTTCACATCAGAATTAGATGAAAGCTTAAGCAATAGATGATTGAGACGACGTTCGTTGAGTAAGCAAAAGAGTTATTTTGTATTATTTTAGGATTTTGATTTCGTGTTGAGTTGAATTTTTTTTATAAAAATAAAAATAAAAAAATTGATAATTATTGAAAAAAAAATTTATGTTATTGAATTTTAATTGTTTATTACTATTAATACAAGCATGATAAATATATTATAAAAAAATTTAATACAACTTAATTTGACACTGGATTCAAATTCATTAACTGATATATTTGGTTGGTAATTTTATTGCTGCCTTTAATCTTCTTTGCGCAATTAGGAGTGGTTTGTTAAATTGTAAGGCACTGTCGTAATGCGTCATTGTTGCACTCAATAAAAACAGATGTTATTGTAGACTCTTTTGGCAAATTTAGGATTTGAGCTGAGAAAACTCTCATATCGGTTAAGAAATTTGAGTTATGTATATAAGCTTAAGATGATCTTTTAAATCTTGAGTTAATTTTTGAGTGTAAGTTAAGCTCACAAACTTTTATACAGTATCAATAAATTCACCCATAAATGGAGTTCACACTATCTTATAATATAAAATTCACCTAACTCTTTACTTTAGTCTAGATCCAGAAAAAATAATACAACCACTCAAATATTATATTAAATCTATGTAGTTTTTTTTTTCATTAGTTGAGGAATGTCTAAATCATTTCTTTATATTTTATCCTGTCGTCGTAAAAAAATATATTCAAATATTGATATCACATGTATAAAAATTGATTTTCGCTTGGTGAATCAATATTAGTCACATGTATAAAAATTGATTTTCGCTTGGTGGATCAATATTAGTTGAATTTAACATAACTACTAAAACTATATTAGGTCGTTTTGCTATATTTAGATTCGGTGAGACCCGCCTCGTATAATGATATGATTTTAAAAAGTTTCTTCCCAAAGATGCATAGGGATGTCAAAATAATTGTTCTTGTTTTGTGATATTTCTAGATTAGGAAACGATTAATATAATAATTATAATAATGAAAGAAGAAGCTAGAATCCTTGCATCAAATCTAAGTTATGTATCTCAAATCCTCTTGAAGATCCCAATACCAAGCATCTATCTGCCAACAATTAAGCTCACAATGAAACAGATATGCAAACTCCAAACAAGTACATGGACTACGCTGTTTTGAAAACTCTAATCACAAAACATCACCTTTGATTTGCTTTACAATGCCAAAGATTGCAGCAAGCATTGTATTATGAAGTACATTAGAAGGAGAATATTATGTTTAATTATCTCAGTAGTGCTGTAGAGCTAATATTTTGCAGTAAATTCAAGAAAGGGTGTCTTCATCTGGTATATCTGACATGTTACCAGGAGCCCTAGTATACTTTCTTACGCAGTCTACCGATCATCATTAAGAAAACAGGAGGAAAAATGGACACCAGTGAAACAGAAATGAAAAAAGAAAGAAGCTACGCAACTCTTCAATGTTTCCCTAGTAGTATTGAGGACAATTGGTGACATTTGAGGGGTTTTCACCTTGTAGCAGTTCTTGCACTCATGGATGAATGGTAGGTTGTACTTCTTTGTTTCCGATAAGAAGTATAAACATCATCATACTGACTTGCCTCATTTGGATTAGCAGTTGCTCCGAGTCCTAATCTTCCTGAGCCACCAGGTTTCCGCTCCACACTTCCGTCAGCATAGGTTCCTGTTTCTGGGTCTACTTGCAGATTTGGTGGGGGAGGAATGCAAGCCCCTCCCTTGCGAACAGGAGGATCTCTCTCATACTCGTAATCTTCATCTCCTGAATCAGATTTCATTGGCCCTTCAGAAGGATTAACCTCTCCAATTTCTTTAAAGAACTTTGACACTCTTTCTAGAATCTCCGATGGTGGTACATTGGATGGAGGTATAACTGTTGGGATGTCCAATGGACTCATGGGGGAGTAGGGCACCCCACTGCCGATCTGCATCTTCCTGACCATCCCAGGAATAAGACCTGGTGGAAACAAAGGATATGGGGGCAATTTTTCACCGGTGCTAGCAGCTGAGTGGTTTGTTGGTGGAACAGAAGAATTTATGGGCATAGACCCTGGAAAAGAACTACCCGGAACTGAATTGGGAGGGAATTGTAGGCTTCCCAAGGATGCAGACATGACAGGGTGAACTTGTTTATCAGGATGATCTTGGTCTGGTATACTTGGAATAGAACTTCTATGATCAGGATGCCATTGTGGGATGTTATGGCTTGCTGTTTGTGTATCCGCTGAAGCAGACATTTCTTTTGGAGGAACTGAAAAAGAATTGATTGGTGGTCCACCTAGCATCTCACCCTCAAGTGCGTAAATGGCGTCTTCATCATAAACTTCCTTGGAAGCCCAAAACTGTAAGATCTTCTGTAAGCGTGGCTGATTTTCCTCCTTATTCTGAGGATTGTGGTAAATCCTTGCAAGCATTGAACCCAATACGGGTCTAAAAGCAAGAGCCTCATTATCAAGCTCATGCGGGTTAGTCCTCCTTTGCAAACTGCAAAGAAACCAAGATGAATGAAGACATCTGAAAAAACAATTCTAGCATCTAGCAGAAAAACTGAAACTTTTTCAAAAAGGGGTAAAAAAATATGAAAGCTCTAGATAAGGCGTAAAATGTCATATTTCTAGTCATTTGTGTATTAAAATCAGATCTAATCAGATCAACTATTTGCCGAAAATCAAGTTTCTAAACAATGAATGGAACATCTAAACCATAAGTATTATAATTTGAAAATATAAGGTTCCAGTATTTGTTTCTTGCTCTCTTGGACTACCTTCTTTTATCCATCTTATACAAAGGACAACGTGCAACAGATAGGAAAGCTTCTAACCACATTTTAATCTTAAAAATAAATAACTAAATTTATTAAAAAGTCACTTCCCCTGATCAAACAAAATTATGTTAAATTTAAAGTTGTGAAAATGCATTTGCCCATACAATTATGAACTGAGAAGCAAACTGAATTTACTGCATGAATGATATGAAAATGTACAGAGATTTCCATGCTATCAAATGAACACGTGATTGGTGGAAGAAAGAAGAGAAGAAAAAAACAGAAACGCAATGCTGATACAAGGCATCAATGAACAACCAACACTGGCCAAGATATTATACGTACTAGGAGCTATAAGAACTTAGCATAGAAGTATAAACAACAATATACTAGAAATCACTAGAAAAGTACCTGTCAAAGAGAATGTCATTGGCCAGGTAAATTATATGGAGTTGCCTCTCAGAGTCATCTACAGCAAAAACCCTGTTTCTGAGTCCCTCAGCCAGAGCTGGTGCAAAGGGAGACCTTTGCATAAACCAAGTCTTGGCACTTTTAATTGACTCTTTGGTACCATTGAGAGTGTTAAGCACATTATTAAGCTCCATAGCAACATCCGAAGGAAGTGGACCAGAAAGACCCTTAAAGCGCTGATCATAATCTGGTCGACCATGACCCACAAATTGCTGAGGATGCTGATGGTGCTGCCGCTCATAGAATGGAGGAAAAGGAGGTTGCTGCATCTGAGGAGCACCCATATTCATCGGAGGAGTATTTGGAAGTGGACTCATCATAGCACTCGGAGGAGGATGCATCGGAACGGAAGAGGGTGCCAACGGATGATTAAAGGGGCCACCTGTGGGGTGTGTAGATAACCAAAACTTATAACGATAATAACCATGCCCCTCGCCACCAAAAAGGAAACTGTAAGCAGGATTATCTTTCTGCTTTTCACGGATCATGGCTTCAAATTCTGGGCCATTCTTAGTAGCATACTCAACAAGTTTGTCAATGCGCTTTTGGAGCTCAGGGTCAGACGGGGGAGGAACTGGAGGAGGAGGA
Organism: Zanthoxylum bungeanum; assembly: GCA_019454045.1. Classification (NCBI taxonomy): domain Eukaryota; kingdom Viridiplantae; phylum Streptophyta; class Magnoliopsida; order Sapindales; family Rutaceae; genus Zanthoxylum; species Zanthoxylum bungeanum. Next base: position 86,034 of record SKCR01026047.1, on the reverse strand, counting down.
GAATCATAAGAGCCATGAAAAGTTGAAGGGGCAAGGTGAGGGGGTAAATGTGAAGAGAAACCTGCTGGTGGCGGCTGTTGTTGCTGCTGAAGATGAAGAAGGTGATGATGAGGAGGATGCGGATGGAGTTGCATCTGCTGTTGCAAGTGAGGATGGTAAGGAAATTGTTGGAGAGAAGGATGTGGGGGTCGGAATGGAGGAGGAATCCCTGACGGAGGTATCTGTTGATGTTGCGGAAGATACCCAAACTGTTGCTGCTGTTGAGCATATGCCATCGCAGATGCTGCTGCATAATCGTGAGCTTGTCGGTCCATAGATATTCTAGATGAAATTGGTCATCAATTTGTACAACAGACCTTCAGAAAACCTTTCAAGATCCTACAAAATCAAAGATTCATAATTAGCTCAAAGCAATTAATCTAAGGAATGCTCTGACATCATCACAACTCTGCATTGGGTCTCCTTAGAAAACACTCAAATGCCTAGAACTAGGGTTCCTTTTCTACCCAAGTCCCAATAGCAACTTGCAATACTTTACAAATAGCAAATTTACCTATTTAACAGTTAAAAAAATAAATACTCCATTATCTAAGTAATTAAGCTATCATTAGAAGCTTGCTAGATTCTTTCAACTATAAATTCTATAAATTTTAGAATCTATAATGCAACCCTAAATTTTTGGCTATTAAATTAAAAATAATCAAAAGTCAAATATTAAATTTGGATTTAAAGAAAGCACCATTGAACAGTAAATTCAAGATATTTACATACCTCTTTATCTTCTGAACTCTCAAGGGTTTCAGGGATTCAATTAGAGCTACGGTTTCTGTTTTCTCTGAATCGCTTTATTTTGATCGCCGAGTTCGAACGACAGAAACGACGTCGTAAAAGAAGATGGCTTTATCTTTGTGTTTGGGTCAGTTGGGTTTTTTATTGGAGTGGGGCTTTTGACACACCACTAAAATGCTAATTACACTCTATTTTTATTTAGTTTCCTAAAACACCCTGGTATCAATTTACTTAATCCTTTCTTTTCTCATGAGTAACACGTATCATTTCTAAAATTTTACAACCCTAATCAAATAATTATAATATTGGTAATAAATTATGAAATAAACTATATATCATTTAATAACTGCTAATCTATAATACATTGTTGAAATAAACTACAAACTGAACTATCATGTTATAAGGATAGCAAAACGAATTGACGAATCAAATTTGTATCGAATTTTTAACGAATCAAATTTGTATCTGACCGGCGTAAACACACACATATAACGCAAGCGCACGTATCGTTCAAGTAGTATAAAAATATCGATCCCACGAGGACTTAATTCCTACTGTTGTTATTAATTATTGAATCTATTTATTTACATGTATCTAATTATAGGAAGAAGGGAATTGATTGCTTTTGATTGATTGAATGTGGATTTGCTAATTAAAATAAAAACAGACTCAAAAGAAAATACTATGGAAAATAAAAGAAAAGACTCAAAGATCTATGGTCGTGACTCCACACAATATTATTATAAAGATGAATTGATTCTCTTATTTATGTGTAATAAATCAGTTTGCTAACCTAGAACACGAAAATATGCAAAAGCCTATGTCGATGGTCAGACGCAAATACCCAGTATAACCCAATTGAACCATATGTCTATGTCAACCAAATTACCTGGATTCATTAAGATTAAGTTCCAATTATGGCTACCTCTCCCCGACAGGTATATGTCTATCCTGTAAGGAAATCTATTAAAGGGTTTTATCTATCCTCAAGGAAGATCGTGGGTTATTGAATTTAAGGCTGAAACCTAAAATCCTTATGTCTAGTTCATTTTAAGTTTACCAAATCAATCTTATTGGTGATTAGACAACAAGAAACATTAAGCTTAAGACTCAATAAACAAACTAAAGAATTACCCATAAAAAGAAAATCAATTATTAAGTGTGTGAATATTGTGTTTCATCACTTCCCTATAATAAAAATAAAATGATGGGGGTTAGAGAATCCACATTTAATATTTCTTATCTAGGAATCTCACTTATTATAAAATATAAATTATTTTATATTCTGCTTTCTCAGGAATTAATAATGTTAAACATTTAAAACCAGCCATATAGGCGGTAATCCATTTAGTCCAACTACACCAGCCATATATGCGGTAATTATCTGTCACATAAAGACCAGCCATATAAGCGGTAAAGTAATTTATATTTAACCCGACCATATAGGCGGTAATAAAGTCTGACATTAATTAATTCGGTTAAATTATATTTTATAAATTATAATTAAGTGAGATTTACCTAGATAATTATATTAAAGGTTTCACCTTTTACCCCAGCGGAAATTTAACTACAAAACATAAAAGAAAAGAGAAGAAGAAGAACTATTATTACTACTGAAAATTAAAATACATAAATTAAATATTATTTTTATTTACAAAAACTAGATGCAATCATCTATAAAAACAAGGAAAAGCTCTCAAGGAAAGCACACCAAATGAAGTGAAGAAGGCCTGAATTTATAGGCAAAATCGGCTTCTGGCGTCACGACGCTGGACATTGTCGACGTGGCACGCTATGGTTCGTCGGCTCGGATTCTGGATAAGGTGATAAGGTGACACGTGGCAAGGTGGTTGAGATCTCAATTATTGTGACACATGGCGGCTTCTGATTGGTCGGCTCAGATTCTTATCCGCCACGTGTCAGATACGGATAAATTAGTCAATAATTGATGCTGACGTGGCGACATGTGGCAAAGTGACTGTCGGCACCATAGAATTGCGACACGTGGCACACTGTGATTGGTTGATGATGACGTGACAGCCACGTGGCACTTTGACTTGGTCAACATGTGATGTGGATGATGACGTGGAGTGACACGTGGCGATGGCAACTGTCGGCATCGTAGGATGATGACACGTGGCATGGCGCACGTTAGGCGTCGTGACGCTGAAGGTCTTGGTGTCGCGACGCTGCCATAATTACCAAAATACAATTTTTCCAATTTTCACTGTTTTGGCCCAAATCACCTCCAGAATATTCTGAAACTTTATTTATATACAAAATAACATAAAACACATCAAAATATTCACAAAACTCAAGAAACTATACAAAATATTAGGTCAAATGAGTGAAAAATAGTGATATAATTACCACTCATCAGTATCGAATCTTTAACGAATCGAATAAATATATGATGAATTCGTATTCGATTCGTTAAGTAAACGGATCATGATTCGTATTCGATTCGTTTACTAGACGAATCGAATACAAATATTTGTTTATTCATGATATTATTTAATGATATAAATTAACATAATCTATTTACATTAATTCTTTATAAATGTATACACATGAAATACATAATTAATAAATTTAGTAAAAATAACTCACCAAATATAAATAATATTATTTATTTCTATGATAATTGACAAAAATTTATGGAATCTTAGTTGAAAATAACAATAACTAATAGAGAAAAATAATAAAATGAATCATACATAAATAAATGAATCAGTGAACCTAAATTCATATTTGATTCGTTTAATAAATGAATCGAATCGAATTGACTCATTTATAAAACGAATCTATTTTTTCAAATTCATATTCGCTTTAAAACAGATCGAATTGAACAAATAAATGAATCATAACTCAAATTACCACACCTACCATATCGTCAAAATATTTTCATTCTTTTAATTTTCTTCACTTTTTTCAGAAGTAGTTCTTTATTTGTATGGAAATACAAGAACATGTTATTTCACAGCTCTCTTTTTTCATTGTTAGGTGGGACACTGAGTTAATTTATTGATTTTGATGTCATCACAAGAAAATCAAAGCCATAAAGATTGGCAGCTTTCATCAAAGCTTCGCGACAGTATCAGAATTCTGACAGAAAGCTTCGTGAAGATCGTTGGTAAATTTATCACAAATGTGACAACTGTCTCAAAAAAAAATACATCGTGAGTTTATAAATTAATTTAAATTTTCAGTGTAATATTTAAAAATTAATTTATATTATTAAACAGTGTCTTTGTGTAACGGAAATGAAGGGAAAAACAAATTAAAATACGAGTATTTTTGGAAAAGAGATTAAAATGGAGTGCAATTGCGATTTTAGAGGAGTGTTCAAAGCTTCACTCTAATGTGGGAATGCCGTATCTGAACCAATTAAGAAAAAACAAACAAAAATAATTTTAAGAAAGGGTTTTTAACTAAATATCCTATTAAAATAAATGATAAAAAAATGTATTAAATAAAAAAGCAAAAGTTAAAAAAAAAAAAATCTAATATGATTTGAAAATACAACGTGGGGCATTTACTATTACAGTGTGGCATGTTCAGACTTTGGGCCCGACATATTTGAGTGAGCTAGTTGGGCCCTATCAACTTGCAGTTTGGGTATTGTTTTTATGAGCTCTAAGCCATTTCGTTTTGTTTTGTTTTTTCCTCTAAATTGAAACTCGATATTTTTTTATACATCTTAAAGGCAATCAAATCACTCGATTCGAATTTAAATTGAATAGATAAATTTTTTAATTTTTTCGAATTATTACAAGAAGTGCACCCTCCCATAAATTCAAATCTATAACTTTAACAATGAAATTTTAAGCATTATGCCACTAAATCACGAAACACAATTTGTTAAAAACAAAAAACAAAAAACAAAAAATGTTTTCAGCAATCTGCCTCCATAAGAAATCAAAAGTCAAATACCCCTCGTTAGAGGTAACAAACACAATTTGTCCCTTCGATTTTTTGAAGGACAAATTTAATTTTTTCCCCTGATAAATATTTTTCAATTTTTTATTATTATTTTTTTTTTAAAAGTTAGGAGCAGCATTGCACGAGATACATATAGCTTCATGTTCTTTGGTACAATGAGAAGTCAATTCTAGTCGTTTTTAAAATAGATGCCTTTAGGGAACCAAAAAAAAAAGAAAAAAGAATTAAGTTATTTAGGTTATAGCATTTTGTACATTTATCAAAACGACAATATTAAATGGACCAACGTTGATGCTTGCTTAGGCTTTTTCATGTAGCAAAATTGGATTTGAGGAGGATGAATGAAAAGTCTGTCTATTGATAAAATACAAAGAAACAAAGAGTGGTCCCTCAAATTGATTGCGAGTTTCAAATCTTCTGTTTTCTAATTCATGCTTTGAATATGTGAATGTGAGTGATGGGACTCATTTCATATTTTCATGGGAGTTCTTCTTTACATTAGAAAAGTATTTTTTTCAAAGTTGGTACGTCTATAGTATTTCCATTTTCGGTACCGGAGGTATTGTAGTTGAATTTCTTATCATTATAAATTCAAACGAATGATATTATATTTGAAATTTCTAACATTGAATATTAAAATTTTTAAGTTTATATATCAATTAGTATTGTGCCCGCTCAATGCACATGTTGCTTTTGATTGTTTTTTTTTTTTTTAATCGTGATTTCTTAAAATTTAAAAGATTTTAATTAAATGTATGAACCAACTTAAAAGTATTTGGGATGAATGAAGAGATAAATTATATATATTGAATCTATGAATACCCAATTATTAATATATATATATAATAACTTTATATATATTTTTTTAAAATATCTATTATAGAAATGAATCTCAATTATTATCATTGATTAAAATATCTGGTATTTCTCTCTCATATATAATGTTTATGTAACACCGAACAACTTTCAACATAAATCAAAAGAATTTCTAATTTTCAGCATACAACATATATATTAAGATAACACGAATCATCCACCCACAATGTGGTCAGACCGAACAACACAATGACCACAACATATATATATTAAGCCCGGCAATAACTTTTTTGGTCCGGGCCCGGGAAAAGTCCGGCACGATTTTTATTAATAAAAAATTTAAATATATTTTTAATTTATTATATAAATATAAATATAAATAATATTTTTAAAGCCTGTACTTAATGTGTTAGGCCGGCCCGAGTTTTTTTACCCCAAGCCGGGCCCGAACTTTTTTGCCATCCTTAATTTGGACTACAATGCCTCTTTATTGTATAATTTTTTATTTTTTTTTTGTATTGTTGCTTAATCATTTTGAGAATGAATGTTGTCTAGAGGATGGTTGTGTTTAATTTGAGGTTGAGTTTCAAATGTTCAAGGATTGACTTTATAAATAGGTTTTAATTTTTTTGATACATTAGATGTATTTAATAAAAACATTCATTAAATATATACATTGAACCCTTAATTATTTATCCAAATCCTCATATAAAAACATTTATTAAATATGCACGTTGAACCCTTTAACTATTTATCTAAATCATTCTCCATGACTTATATTTGCGTGTGGCATGATTTGGTGATGTATTGCTTATGATCTCACCTCGAGGTCCTGGGTTCTAATCCAAATAGTACATTTTCTTATAATATTTGAATTTGCCTACCCTTTACATTTGAAAAAACGTTCAAAATCTTTTCTACATATTAATATAGATTGATTATCTTTCAAATATTTAATTAAAAATAAACATAAATCGTAATGAGTTTTGAACATCGTTATCATAGATTTGATATAAGAAATTCTAATAATTTATATTCACTTGGTTAAATTTATAAAATTTTAATATATTTTTAATCAAAATTTTGAGCTTCCCATACATCTAAAATGCATGTAGATTAATTATGAGTTAATAGTAATTTTTTCATTAATTTATCCACAAGTGTCAAGCCGCCTTTACAAATTTCAATCAATAAATGACTTGCATTTGCATGATCTCTGTCTCCATGATATTAAATACGCATCTTATTTTTTTTCTTCATAATGACAAAATGACATCCTTCAATAATCTTACTACTTCTTTTGTTAGTTTATTTTTATAAGGTTCGTTTTTTTAGGGTTGTAAATTATGTGTAAAGTTTAATTAAATTCTTGCAATAATAAAATAAATTCTATCTTAATTACTTTAATGACACTATCCTAAGTGTTTAACTAAATTCTCGCATTAATTAATCGGCCGAATCTCCTTAAATTAATGAGAAATCTTTTAGGAATTTATCTTTATTATATATATATATATTTCAAGTTCAATTATCATTATTTTAAATTCAATGATAAGAATTTCAACTTCGATATTCTTAGAATACATTAGCAAAACCTTAAGAAAATATTTCATTTTGTAATTTTTGGAAAACTAGATTAAGCATCTTTCTTAAACAGTGACATATGTCTTTATAGCTAATGTGATTGTGACAGTCCCTCTCTATTGATAATTTATAACAAGAATGTAATTCCAAATCTTAAAAAGTAATTAACGTATACAAAATTCGAACTCCACTTCTTTCAAACATTTCAATTAAAAAAGGTGAAAAAACCGAGTAATATTATTAGAATATACTTTTATCCAAAGATAATGTTATAATATTGCCACATGTCTCACATTTTTAAAGTGGATGAAAGAAAATAACCCGGCTTAAAAATAAGATAAGTGGCAATCACTTAACATGCCACATCAGGGTTCATAATATATAGAGATGTTAATCTGTCGTAGTGGTCTAAATTATCTTGAATTTTTAGGCTATGATTCTATTTTTTGTTTTTTAATCCTCATAAATTATAGACAAACTCATTTTATTAAAAAAAAGTTAAAATGAATAGTTTACTAATATATTATAATTTTTTTTATTCTTAATGAAAAATATATTAGAAAAATAATTGATTAAATCTATTATTTTAATCATGGTAACGACACTTTCTTAATCCCTAGATAGCCAGACAGATGGAATTTATTTTATTTGATTTTTCTAAAATGAAAGGAAGGAACCAGAGAAAATTGAATAAAAAAAAAAGAAGAAGAATAAAATGAGCAGAGCTGGCGTATCTCTCTGTTAAAATTACAATAAAAAGCTTTTCAGCTTCACTTCACACACACAGACTCTCTTGACTCTTCATCTCTCTCGTGAGGCATCTAAAATCTTCTGGGTTGCAGCACTTTCCCGTGTAAGAGATCATTTGCCGATCAGGGTATCACGAGATTCACTTCATTTCCCATTTATTTTCATCTAAAAACGTTGAATATTTTTAGTCCATAACTTTCCCTGACCTGCCCCTGTTCTTGCATTAAAGTTTGATTGCTTTCTTTTAACTAACAGAGTTCAGAGGGAGAATAAAAGACAACGGAGGGGAAATGGCTGCTAGAAATTTGGAGAAGATGGTGTCAATAGATGCTCAGTTGAGGCTACTGGCACCAGCCAAGGTTTCTGAGGATGACAAGTTGGTGGAGTATGATGCTCTGTTATTGGATCGCTTTCTTGATATTCTTCAGGACTTGCATGGGGAGGATATCAGAGAAACGGTACCCTTTATTTATTTATTTTTGATATATTAACTTTGATATTGGTGAAGTTTCAAGAATCTTCAAGTGATGGCCTTATGTACAGATATTGTTTGATAAAATTGTGATTTTTATGGGAAGTTTATTCCTTTCTTTTACTAAAAGAATGAATTATACTTCATTTGAGCTAAAAAAATCAAGTTTAAAATCAATATTTTTAATTTTCTAATGGTTTTTGCTAATGTAATACGTATAAATCTTTTCATTTTCATTGCATTTAATTAATCATGTTGGAAGTGAATTTGAGAGTGATTAATTTAGACTGCAACTTCGATGGTATTGGATTCATTTTAGTGGTTTGGCAGACTGTACGAAGCCATTTTGCTTTAATTTGATTCATATTTTCTCTTCATGTTGATTCTCATGAAGTGATTAAAATGGGGAATTGAGCAGTTACTATTGTATATGGTCTATAGGTTCAAGAGTGTTATGAGCTTTCGGCAGAGTACGAAGGGAAGCATGACTCTCAAAAGTTGGAGGAGCTTGGAAATGTTTTAACAAGTTTGGATCCTGGGGATTCTATTGTTGTTACTAAATCATTTTCCCACATGCTTAACCTGGCCAACTTGGCTGAGGAAGTTCAAATTGCTTATCGACGAAGAATCAAATTGAAGAAGGGGGATTTCGTTGATGAGAATTCGGCAACAACTGAATCAGACATTGAAGAGACTATAAAGAAGCTTGTCATGCAACTGAAGAAGTCTCCAGAAGAAGTCTTTGATGCTTTGAAGAACCAGACTGTAGATTTGGTCCTCACTGCACATCCAACGCAGTCTGTGCGTAGATCCTTGCTTCAAAAACATGGAAGGTTTGTTTGTTATCCCCTAATCTTGAATTTTTCATTCTCATAATTAGAGGATCAATTTCAAAAGCCCTTGTGTTAAAGAATTTTGTATGGATATATAGCTAATTTTATTATACTCAAGGCTCTTGATTGGTTTCTTGGTGGGATTCATCATGTAATCAACTGATTCTCATTTGTCAAGATTGCTCGAGGTTTTTTGTGATTCGGTACTAGTTCACAGGTCTTTTGTTGACTTTTCAGGATTCGGAATTGTTTGACTCAGTTGTATGCTAAGGACATCACTCCTGATGATAAGCAGGAACTTGATGAGGCCTTACAGAGAGAGGTATGCTGATGGCAAAATATTGCTCCTTACAGTATATTGACATTTATGATTAAATTTCTGTAGCAACATTTGGTTCATTAATGCCTCTGGACTAACTGTATGCTTCCTTCCCTCGCGCTATCTTGAGAAATCCCCCGTTGTTCTTATATTAAATTATCAATGTCATAATTCTATGTTGTCGATTTTGATTGTATTTGTCTTCCACAATTCTTAACTATATGAATACTTATGAATTGATTATCCCCATATTAATGTTCTACCCTACAAATATACTCTTGCGGCCTTGCTCAGGGACGAAGCCAGGGGTTATCTAAGGGGGGAGACCGGGGATGATAACTTTTCACCAAAAAAAATTCAGGGTGGTATCTCTATTATTTACTTAGTACTAACTGTTGGAAAAAAAATTGAGGGTATTTCTACTACTTCCTTCGTACTAACTGTTGGAAAAAAAAATTTACAAGAGGCCTCGCCCCTGCTCTTTCCATTAAAACAGTATATTTCACATGTAATGATAAACACATTGGAGTTTACTGAATTTACAACATTTTTATTTGCATCTTACTCTAAAATTGACGTAATGCACGTATTGTATGGTCTTAACTCTACTTGATGTGATGTATTACATGTGAAAAATCTCTTTAAGATTTAAATCAATATTTTATTAATTGATTTATATACTACATTGTTTTTGCTGAACATCTATGCTAACTAATAGATATATCTTTCCTTCTCGTCTAGATACAAGCTGCTTTTCGTACTGACGAGATCCGAAGGAGTCCTCCTACCCCACAAGACGAGATGAGAGCAGGAATGAGCTACTTCCATGAGACAATCTGGAAAGGCGTTCCGAAATTCTTGCGCCGTGTTGACACCGCTTTGAAGAACATTGGCATAAATGAACGTGTTCCTTATAATGCCCCTCTCATCCAGTTCTCTTCTTGGATGGGTGGAGATCGTGATGGTAATCTTTTCTCTACGAATAATGATGATAACTGATGTTCTTATCAGAAACTTGCTTATACATATTTGCAATGCTCCCTGTTGAATAAGCTATATCATGAAAATCAAAATTACAACTGGAGATGTTATGTTATCTTTTTTACTAGTTATTACTATTTTGATGCCTGCAAAAAAAAAAAAGGGGAAGTTTTCTTAATTTTAAGTTCTAATTTTGAGTTGTTTCATTTTTCTTTATCATCACATTTTAAAGGGGCCTCAATGCTGATAAATTGATTGATCATTTTATATTGTTACCCTTCCTTTACTGTCTTTGCTTTCATGCCATATCTTTCTCTTCCTCTCTGAGAATCATACCTTCCTCGGTGAGGATACTTTTTCGTGCTAATATCTGTCTGATGTGAACTGCAGGAAACCCCAGGGTAACGTCTGAAGTTACAAGAGATGTATGCTTACTGGCTAGAATGATGGCTGCTAACTTGTACTTCTCCCAAATAGAGGATCTTATGTTTGAGGTATAATTGATGGACTTTATGCATTTTTTACTTTCTGTTGTTTAATCATTGAGTATTACCTGGGCCGTGCCTAAGGTGGTTGGGTGTCGGTAGTAAATGACTAAATGCCTTGGGTATGGTTGATGAGAATTATTATGCCTTTCCTGTTACCATTCATCTCATTGCTTTGTAAACTATATGTGCAGTTATCAATGTGGCGTTGCAATGATGAACTCCGTGCTCGTGCAGATGAACTTCATAGGTCCTCAAAGAAAGATGCAAAACACTATATAGGTATTTGTCATTGATTTTAATTTTCTTTTAACTTCACTGTCCAAAAGTAAACTGTTATAGATGCTTTGGTCCAAACCCGTGGTCATAATTATCTGGTTGGGAAAACAACTTGCTTTAGAATATTTCTTTTAGTTCTGTGGGATCATTTTTTTCTTCTTGTTTGCGAGATAGATTTAAGTTTCTAAAAATTTTGTTCACCAATTGAATTAATCTCAAATGATCTTACTTATCACTGCTTTTTGTTTGCAGAATTCTGGAAACAAATTCCGCCAAATGAGCCTTATCGTGTCATTCTTGGTGATGTGAGAGACAAGCTGTATAATACACGGGAACGTGCTCGTCAGCTGTTATCCAATGGGATTTCTGACATTCCGGAAGATTTAGCTTATACTAATGTGGAGCAGGTCTCTCCTTTACAGCTTATCAACTCTACTTGTAAAGTTTGAATCATCAAATTGCCAATGCTCGATCTGTTTGACATGTAATGTATCACAAATTGCTTTCATAGGAATACCAAAATTCTAAAAATCCATCCTACTTTTAAATCTTAATTAAAGAATTTTCAAAACTCTTTTTGTCCTAATGGAAGAAATTATAACAATTTTATATATGTAATCTGAATTTGTGATGACTTGCATAGCCTTATTGTTTGAAATGTGCATAAAAGAAACTGTGAAGACAGAGAATAGTCCTCTAGATTTGAAGAAATGCATTGCTCCAGAAGTCAGGTTTAAGTGAATCTCCTTATTATAAAAAATAATCATGGCGAATGCATTGAAGTTTCTTTCTTTTAGCAATTTACTATTGACATGACCAGAAGTTTTCTTTCCCACAACAGACTACCTGAGCTTCAATTTTGCAATTACTGAATATTTGATTTAGGATAGTACTTACATAAATGTTTGCATGTGCCCCTCACTCTTTTCATCTGATTTTAAAAAAAGAATTTTTTTTTATTAATTGGTTTTTTGTTTTTTGCTATAGTTTCTGGAGCCTCTAGAGCTCTGTTACAGATCACTCTGTGCTTGTGGTGATCGGCCAATAGCCGATGGAAGCCTTCTTGATTTCTTGCGACAGGTTTCTACTTTTGGTCTTTCACTGGTAAGACTTGATATCCGTCAAGAGTCTGACAGGCACACTGATGTTATTGATGCTATCACTAAGTACTTGGGCATTGGATCTTATCGAGAATGGTCTGAGGAGAAGAGGCAAGAGTGGCTTTTGTCTGAGCTCAGAGGCAAACGTCCTCTATTTGGATCTGACCTTCCCAAAACTGAAGAAATTGCTGATGTGTTGGACACGTTCCATGTCATTTCAGAACTTCCTCCAGACAACTTTGGTGCCTATATTATCTCAATGGCTACAGCTCCATCTGATGTACTTGCTGTTGAGCTTTTGCAACGTGAATGTCGTGTGAAGCAGCCGCTAAGGGTTGTTCCATTGTTTGAGAAGCTTGCTGATCTTGAAGCTGCTCCTGCTTCCGTGGCTCGTCTTTTCTCTATAGACTGGTACAGAAACAGGATCAGTGGAAAGCAAGAGGTCATGATAGGGTATTCTGATTCAGGAAAGGATGCTGGTCGGTTGTCTGCAGCTTGGCAATTGTATAAGACTCAAGAAGAGCTTGTAAAGGTCGCGAAGGAGTATGGTGTTAAACTCACAATGTTCCATGGCCGAGGAGGGACAGTTGGAAGAGGAGGAGGACCCACTCATCTGGCTATATTGTCTCAACCACCTGATACAATTCATGGATCACTTCGTGTGACGGTTCAAGGCGAAGTTATTGAGCAGTCTTTTGGGGAGGAGCACTTGTGCTTCAGAACTCTTCAACGTTTTACAGCTGCTACACTTGAGCATGGAATGCATCCTCCAGTCTCACCAAAACCAGAATGGCGGGCACTCATGGATGAGATGGCAGTTATTGCAACCAAGGAATATCGTTCCATAGTATTTCAGGAACCTCGTTTTGTCGAATATTTCCGCCTCGTAAGTATTTCAAGCATTCATCGTTATTTTGTCTTTCATTTCTTAAAATTTGGTCGTAGCAACAAAATCCTCTTACTGGTAGTGGTTCCTTTCCATTTTATAGGAGTACAGTATATTTTACTTCAAGTTTGTTATTAAAATTGTTACCGAGGTATCTTTATTGCTGGTTTCTTGCTGTTACTTCATTCAATTTTTGAATGTCGGTTGCTCTGTTATCAAAATAGTCCTCGAGTCCCAATTACTTCCTACAATACAAAAAAAAATCCTAGTCATATTTATATAATTTTCTGTCTTTGGCATGTTGCAGGCAACACCAGAATTGGAGTATGGTCGGATGAACATCGGAAGTCGTCCATCAAAGCGAAAGCCAAGTGGAGGCATCGAGTCACTCCGTGCTATCCCGTGGATCTTTGCATGGACTCAGACGAGGTTCCATTTACCTGTGTGGCTTGGCTTTGGGGCGGCATTTAAACATGTCATTCAGAAGGACATGAAGAATCTTCACGTGCTCCGGGAGATGTACAATCTGTGGCCTTTCTTCAGGGTCACAATTGACTTAGTTGAAATGGTGTTTGCCAAGGGAGACCCTGGGATTGCTGCTTTATACGACAAACTCCTTGTGTCGGAGGAGCTGCAGCCATTCGGAGAGAAATTGAGGGCTGACTATGCTGAAACGAAACACCTCCTTCTCCAGGTAACGTAGAATATGTCACTGAAATTAAGACGTGAATATTTCTTAAAACTACTTTGTAAATTGCTGTATCTTAATCACTTTTGCACTATCCGAGGACTAAAGAGGAAAGAATTAGGTTATTCATTTTGTCATTGTTCTTCTATGAATTTTGTGCGTGAAAACCTTCTTCCTACCTCCCTCTCCCTCTCCCCCTCTATCTATACATGCATACGCATACATGCATGAATGAAAAGCTATGCCGTTAAAGTCTCCACCTAAGCGGTGCTTGGGCAGGTTTATTAAATAGCCACTTAGGCAGTGTGTAAGTTTTTTAAGTTACGATTCTTTATATATTAGATTCTACATGTTTGACAAGTCACCCTGACCTTTGACTAGTCAAAGGCAGCGTTGGGACAAGTTGAACTATCAAAACGCCTTATTCCGCCTCCCGTATTTGACAAAAGAAAGAAAATGGAGCAATAGTTGTGTTTACATGATCTAAATTTATTTTTCTTGTAGGTTGCTGGACATAGGGATCTTCTTGAAGGTGACCCATACTTAAAGCAGAGGCTTCGTCTTCGTGATGCATATATCACCACGCTTAATGTCTGCCAAGCCTACACTCTGAAGCAAATACGAGACCTCAACTTCCACGTTAAGGTGCGACCACACTTGTCGAAAGAATACATGGAATCGAGCAAGCCAGCTGCAGAGCTTGTAAAGCTTAACCCTACAAGTGAGTATGCTCCTGGTCTTGAAGATACTCTCATTTTGACCATGAAGGGTATTGCTGCTGGCATGCAAAATACTGGTTAAAGGGCATCGTCATAACTATGTTGCTGTTGAATCCTTCTTCTTATGTCCTGTTAAACACCGAAGCTGTAATAAACATGTAATAAAATTAATACGTTCTATATATTAATATTGTATATTTTGTTTCTGCTAGCAAGAAATTTCTTCCTCTTTTTTTCATCTTTAGATCTTGTTCAGTAAAAGTTCAACAAAATTTAGTTGCATCGTCTCCCAGTTTATTTTTTGAGGTCATTTCGAGTACGTTGGAATGGGCTTTTCCAGTTCAGGTTTGGGATGCAATTCTATTGCTGTGGGATATATGTGTAACCTTATTTTCATGTTTCACTAACATAGTGAGAACCAGGATGGTAAAAAAAATTCCGTATTTTCGATTCGTGAAATTTTTTTTATTATCTCGATTTAAAAATCAATATTGGGATGATTTTTTTGTCTAAATATTATAATCGAGAAGGATTGAGATTGACAAATTCTGATACTTTTTTGTAAAGCCAGTAGTATCTCAATCTCAAAACATTAAATAAAAAAAGGGCAGATTTATTTCCTTGGACAATAATTTCATTTGAAATTTGTAGTATTCATTTTGATTACAATCATTACAAGTAATGTTGTGGGAAAATTACAATTGAACCCATTGTTTTCACATTCTGAGAATATTATAAATGGAATAGGAATAACTACAAATGGATCATTTTCCTTCTCTAGTCATCAACCTTCCATCATAACCATTATCATCAACCCAAAGCAACAAGGTTTCTGTTGTTTTCTGGTATTTACTCCGTACAAGTTATCTTTCCCAATTCAAAGTAGACCAATCTACTGTGACAATAGTATCGACTTCGTTCACCCTAAACCTGCAAAAACTGTTACTATGAATAAGAAGATTGAAAAAAAATCAAAGAACACCACAGAACAGCTTTTCCAGGATTGTTGCGCCAATTATGACTCCAAAATTAGGCTATTTTAGGCTCATACTTAATTCCTACATATACATTCTGCTTAGAATTTACAGGTAAATCATGGAATTTCAGTTTTGGGGTAACCTCGGAAACCTTTAAAATATAAATACTGATGCATAAGCAGAAAGGATTATAATTCAGTAAAGATCACCTCGGCAAGGTCCACTAGATAATCTCCTTATTCCTTGAGATGCTTTATTGAAATTAGGTCTTTTTCTCAACTATAGAGACGGCTTCTTCTATAGCTTGAAAGAAAGTGGCGATCTTGTAAGTGAAAAACCCCACTAACATTGGTATCAATTCTAAGTGCATAAATCCATATTCAGGAACAGCAATCCTGTACAAAAACGTGATAATGTCAGCATGAACTCAAGAGAGGTAAAAGCTGCTAAACTTTGACATAATTGTCTTTAATCACATTAAAATCAAACCAAAAAGAATCACCTAGTAGACCAAAACCAAACCAAACAAAGCCAAAAGAAAAGGAATACAAAAACCTGGTATATACTCCCTACAGAAGAGCCAATATTTCCAAAGGGTTCATTATTGAGGAAGAAAATATTTTAAAGTGAAAAGGAGACAAAGATTCACAAGTAATATTGTGCATATGGTTTTATAATTAGAAGAAGTGTCCTTCATGCTAAGATGAAGCGGTGAACCAAAACAAGAAGCTAGCTCATATACTTACTGATTCCACCGGTTATAGATCATGACTAACACAACAGGAACCAACAGCCTTGGCTGCCCAACTGCTCCCCTGCAAGCAAAATTTAGTGAGCCAAAAACTATAATGCAGTCTTCTTACTTGGTGGAGCCAGGATTTATCAAATAACTTGATACATCATCCAAAGTAAGTTTCATGGTAAACAACAATCAGTTATATGTATATCCAGTTACATGGTAAACAATAATAAGAAAAGCCCAACTCTTCCAAGGAAACCGGGCAACTTTTACACTTTATATACAATTTGATTGCTTTTTAAAGTTTGGCCAGGTGCTACAGATGGGGAATGTTTCAAGTGTGTGCAAAAGTGATGTTATATCTAGCTAACTTGCAAAAGAAAAAGGAAAATTTTGTAAGCTCTACTTTACTTGGGTGGTGGGATCATGGGATTTTAGCATGGAAGAAAACAAAACAAAAAGTTAACTTTGATCTAGTTCAAAATAGAACTACTCTTTTTATTGTGTATCTCATTACAGCCTATGCAGATAGTTAGCATCATGCTCCACATAGAAAGAAAAACAATTGTACCTTATCAAGGATGCCAAGGTAATGCAATAAGCATGCAGAAAGTCATCAACAAACAATAGATAGCAACTGAAAGTAAAAGGATAGCTAAATACTTACTTGATGGCCCCCCTGGCTCCATCTGCCATGGAATCTACGGTACTCCCTAGCATTCGTATATACACCAAAGAACCGACCAAACCCGCACCAAAGCTATATACAAGAAATAACCACAAAGAAATTCAAGTTTCATAGAGAGAATGAACTTCAGAAATCATCTTGCAATCCAAACATGCTCCATAGATACTTTGAAACAGATAAAGACGATTATTTAGTAACATTGTGTTAAACATCAGAAAGCTTCTCAAATTACCGGTTTGTTGGGCATATCATACACTGTAATTCCAAAAAGAAAAAGGAAAAAAAAAATTACGAGTAAAAAACTATTAATAATCATTAATCAGAAAGAAAGATATTGTCTGCAAAAGCACTAAATTAGCAATTTCAACTTAATCAACACATAGACAAGTAGTTAGGCTCAAATGTACTAAAAAGCTAAATCATTTGCAAGTAAATGCTCACCTAGCTGCAATTTCAGGAGAATAAGAAACATATGCTGAGACTAAACCGACACCACCGATACCAAGTGTAAGGATTTGCATCTTCTTTTTTAACTGCAAATAAAATCCCAAAAGCTAAAAAATTAATATTCTAATAGCTCTCTAGTATCGAAAACACGAAAGTAGTGAACTAAAAACTGATGGAAGTGGATCCAAATACCGCATTAAGTACCTTAAAGTATTGCTCCCTTGACTGAGCGGCCAATACTTCAGGGTCTCCTCGGGGTTTCCTCAGTTCCCGAAACATTACATCCTAAAAACAATCTAGAGCTAGATCATACCATAGACGCAAAAGAATCCTTCCAAATGAAAAAAAATGTAGAATGAAAATTTACAAGTAAAAGCATGCAACTTACACTGCCACCAGTTGCAGCCTTAGTTGCTCTATCCCACTTCTCTTGCTCACGGCGTGTAGGTGCCAATTTCCATTTGCGCACCATGCTTCCGCTTGTTTGCTGATTGTCCTATTAGCATCCCCCCAAAAAAAAAAAAAAAAAAAAAAAAAAAAAAAAGAAGAAAGATCGGGTAACTTTTATAATATTATAAATGCAAATGCTAAAACGTAAATCTTACCTGAATGACAGTCTCAACTGGTTGCTGTAACACAGTCTTCGAAGGCACTGTAAGCTCTTTACTTAAATCCACTTCCAAACTGTTAAATGCCCATAATTCAAACACATTTTGGGGAAAAAATAAACTTTATATATGTATATAAAAGAAGTAACTTTAACTTGAGCCTTATAATCAAGAACAAACCTGTCAAGGCTCATAACTCTATTTAAGCTTAGAAACCCAGAAGGCTCTTCCTGTTTACACCAAACCCAATTGAACTCACAGCCAAATTCAAACTCAAATTCCAAAAAAAGAAAAAAAAATTGATATCAAAATGAAACATATATTGAATAGAACCTGAACAGGGAAGTTTTCAGCAGATGAAGAAGAATCATCAGTGTCTTCAATCAATCTCTTCATGCGAGGCATGAAGTCATTGTTCCAAATAAACTCATCAGAAGTTAAAGGGTCTTCTTTTTCTCCGCCCCAGAACTTCCTCAGCTTCGTGGTGGTCGGTGGGCCGCCGTATTCGCCGGGCGCCATGCCTGTGGACCATTTCACAGGCTTCTTTTTCGGGAGTAGTATTTTGGTCGGTCTCGGGTTCGGTACTGATGGTGTTGATGAGTCTTGAGAGATTGGCGCGCTTGTTGCAGTTACCGAAATGTAGTTCAGCACTGTCATTGCTTATGCCGAAGTGAGGCTAAATTTGAAGATGGTCGAATTTGAGCATCGAAGTTCCAGTTCAGTTGATCAAGATAAATAAAATCTGCGGGATCAACTTTTGTGTGACGTGGCCAATGATTTTCCACATACGTGTAAGTGAAACGACAGCGTACTATATGAATCGAGGATAATGGGTTGGGTCACGGCCTTTAATCCCCATATCCATTAAGCCAGTAAGCCCGAGAGCTGAATGGCCCGACCCATTAAGCCTGAATAAACAAAGAAAGTAAGAGAAATTTAAGAGTTTTATTTTCTTTATTTTTTTAATTTTTTTTGCTTCATCAAAAGTTAGGTCGGCGGACCGACAACCGGAAAACACGACGAGAAGCCACGTGGGGCACATGTATTATGGGTTAGTGTCTTAGTGACATAGTGCTTCATCTCACGAAATTTCAACAATCTGAATTTAAATTATTCGCCTCTTCCAATTATTTTCTTGCGTAAATAATAAGTGAGGTAAATGAATACTAAACTCAATTAATGGGGCAATGATTTCCAAAATTCATATACTCAATTCCATTTAATAGAAAAGGAATTAGATTTGATGTTTTTTTTGAATTTTTTTATAAATTATGATCGATATTTATTAGTAAGAATTGAATCTTAATAATTCATTATTATATATATGTGTGATAAAAGATCATGAAAAATTAAATATAAAAAAATATATATATATTTAGTTTGGTTTTCTTAAGTTCAATAATTGAAATAATTTTATGTTGATAGTCAAAACTGGTCAACACTGAATCTAAATGAACTGGACGAATTAAACAGAAGAAACACGTTTTTAACGTGGTTCGGCCAATCAAAGGACCTACGTCCCGGAGTCAATTTTTATTAATGATTATCATTTTGCTCAAGAACTTACCAATCTGTCTTAATTTTGATAGAATTTTGATACAGTTTTTCTCCTCTTGTTACGATGAATTCATCCCCTATTTATAGTATGGGGAGGCGTTACAAATAAAAAAAGTAACTGCTGGAGATAATTGTGGGCATTGATTACCCCTGATTCATAGAGATTTAATATCATCTTAAATTGAAATGAAAGATTCTTGGTGATGTGGTTGATTTGAAGTGATATTCTTCCTTCTACCGAACTCTTAATGACGTCTTGAGCTTCATACAACATTTGCATCATTTTAACGATGATATGCGAGCAGCGATCTCGGTCCCTTAGAAATGTATTGCATGTTGATGAATGATAAATATATCACAATTTCTCACTTCATTGACTTAATATTTTGTATAGTTTCTTGAGTTTTGTGAATATTTTGATGTGTTTTGTGATATTTTGTATATAAATAAAATAACAGGACTCTCTGGAGGTAATTCGGGGCCAAAACAGCGGAAAACGGACAAAAATGGCAAAAATGTAAATTTCCTACTAAAATGCGTTGTTTGCTAACGTGCGCCAGATACTGCTAATATGCGCCGGACACATTGACCAATCAGAGAAGTTAGTCTATCATGTGCCATTGCTAACATGCGTCTGCCACGTGTCAACATATGCTAACGTGCGCCGGACACATGTCACCATCACATGCTACTGACACTCATCACTGAAGACCCGTCATTGCTTGCGTCATGCTGACGTCAGCGTCACGACGCGCCCTTACGCGTCGCGACGCCAAGCCAATAATTCAGTTAATCATTATGCCGACGCCACGTGTCACCATCTCCACAAAAGTCGTGCAACGTGTCAACAATCAATGGCGCGTCGCGACGCGCAAGGTTTCGCGCGTCGCGACGCGTGAGGACTATTAATGCCTATAAATTCAGGCCGAATTCATTTGTAAACTCATACTTTCTTCTAAGGAATTTCTTAAGAATACTAAAAAGATTGTATCTTATTTGTTTATTTAGAGCTTTCATTATTTAATTTTATTTACTTTTCGCAATAGTACTTTATTTTCTTTACTTTTCAGTCTTTATTTTCTTTATTCAGCATGAGGAGGTAACTCCCCTCTGCTGGGGTTAAAGGTCAAGCTTTTTTACTAATATTTAGATTAATCTCCCTTAATTATAATATATAAACTATTTAAAACATGACTTAATGGGATACTGCCTTTATGGTCGGTTTGACTTAATTTTAAAATTGGTTTTAACCTGACTAAACATGGATACTGCATGTATGGTCGGTTGGAATTAATTATAAATTTGACTTAATCAGGATACCGCCTATATGGTCGGTTGGTAATATCACGCAAAGTTAATATATTATAATAAGTGAGACATCTAAAATAGAAGTAATAGAAGTGGATCCTCTAACTCTAGTATTTTCTTTTATTGTACTTTTACCTTTTTAAATTCCAACATTTACTTTATGTCATTTACTTTATTTAAGCTTTTATTAGCCTTATATATGTGTTATCCCATTATATTACACAGCATGAAATAACCACTTCATATTTAAAAGATATTGGAATGATTCACAACCCTGGATAGTTTAATAATATTGAAATTTCCTTTAATTTACTTTCGCATTATTTAATTTACTTGTTTTAAGTTTAAAGTCATCATCCAATCAAACAACCAATCTATTAGATACTCGTAAAAATTTGACTTCATAAATTAATAGCTTAGATATTAAGTTCTCGTGGGATCAATACATTTATACTACTTGAACGATATGTGCGCTTGCGTTATACGTGTGTGATTACGCCGGTCACCTGTTATCTATAGGTCATGTAATTAGTCGTCCTACAGGCTCCTATAGGGGTCGAGATGAACTCGTTGCCACTTCAGGGATAGATCACGTTCTGGATGCTTGCGAGGTCGACTCTGTGTTCTTTGTGATGAACGAGCCGAGTCTGATGATATGCAGGTGCTGGGTCCTATGGGCTGAGGCACTTCCCCAATAGACTTCTTGCGCTAAAAATTAAAGCCTATTTTACCCGATTGGATCCATATTGACTTTGAGCTCGTTTTCACCCATAACATTTTCTATGTTGCTTCTTTGTTCATTAATTAGCATCTTGAGGGGTGTTTTATTTATTTACATATGGCTAGCTTGAGTACTTGAAACTAAAAAAGAAATGAATTTGGCACGATCCGATAAGGCCGCTCTCCTAGCATGTGAATCAATTCATTCTCCTCGATTAATTTTATAGCTAATATTATTAAATTATATATATGAAACAACTAGAAAGTCAAACTTATATTGAAATGATAACGTTATAGCTCGCAGCTGTAACCATGGCGGATGCCCATGCGAGGCATTATATGTCTCCTTAAATTTTTCTTAAAGAAAGAGTAGATGTAAAATTAATGGTCGGTGCAAAATAATGCATAAACTAATAATTCAATCTCTAAGCTCTCTCTATAAATAAATACCCATTAGCTTAAACGTCAACGCAACTCTCATATTATAAACTCGTATACACATAAAAGTTTTATCATAAGCTCCAAATTAAACGACATTATATAGATTTTTATTTGTCTCACTCTTTCAGGAAGCAAAATGTCCACGGTAATTAAGCAAGCCATTCATCTTAATTATTCTCATTAGCTTTGTTATTGATTTATTGACCATAATTGCATTCATATTTACTCAGATCACAGAGATGCGAGTACACATGGACTGCGCCGGATGTGAAAGCAAGGTCAAAAACGCTCTTCAAAAACTAAAAGGTGTATACACATTATTCATCTTAAACATTCTTAAAAATTATGATAAAATATTAATTTATCATTCGTTTATTGATTATTGAATAATTATGTAATTAGGGTTTTGCGGTTCTTCTCAGGCATTGACAGCATAGACATAGACATGGGCATGCAAAAGGTGACGGTCACCGGATGGGCTGACCAGAAGAAGGTGCTGAAGGCGGTGCGGAAGACAGGCCGGAGAGCGGAGCTGTGGCAGCAGCCGTACAGTCCGGCTGAGCAGCACGGTTACTATAACCAACATCAATGCAATGGTCCTGTGACCTACAATGCACCCCAGCCTTCGTCTTCTTACAATTACTACAAGCATGGATATGATAACCATAATCATGCGTATTACCATTATTATCCTGCAGCAAATGCTTCTATTTTCAGCAATCAAACAGGTTCCACGTTTAGTGATGAGAATCCTCATGCTTGTTCTATAATGTGATCAATCAATATGTATCGAAATGTTCTAATAATAATTGTACTATTTTCTTTTGAGCGTTTTGTTTTGCTAAGGCTTTTTTGGTTTTGTTTCTTCTGTCTAAGTATCATTAATCGCGATTTTATATATCGAGCACCCAAACGCACATATTGCTCAAGTAATACAGTGATTGAAAGTCGGATATCGTACCCACATGGACTTAATATTTATCTTATTAATATAAAGATTAACTTACTTAACTTAAACTAAACTATTGGAGAAATGATTTGAGTAATTAATCTAAAAATTCAATTGAAAGAATAAATAAAATACACACAATCATTTAGGGGTGGGCATTATCGGATTCGGATTCGGATCAGATCGGACCGAATCTGAATCTGATCCGATTCGATAAGAGATGAGTTGTTTGGTTCGATCGGATTTTGAGTCCTTACCGGATCAGATCAGATTTGATCCGATAACTATCGAATCGAATCGGATTTATTCGATCCGATTTGATATCTTAACGAATCAGATAA
Organism: Zanthoxylum bungeanum; assembly: GCA_019454045.1. NCBI lineage: Eukaryota > Viridiplantae > Streptophyta > Magnoliopsida > Sapindales > Rutaceae > Zanthoxylum > Zanthoxylum bungeanum. The sequence continues at coordinate 62,616 of SKCR01026047.1, read as the reverse complement.
ATTCGATTTGATAACAGGTCTGAATCCGATAGAGCATCCGATTTGATAATGAATCTGATAGTGGATTTGATTTGATAACGGATCTGATTCGATAACGAATTTGATTTGATAAAATTGATTTGAATTTTAAGTTATTCGATCCGATTTGATATCTTAACAAATCAGATAAATTCGATTTGATAACAGGTTCGAATCCGATAGAGCATCCGATTTGATAATGAATCCAATAGTGGATTCTATTTGATAACAGATCCGATTCGATAACGGATTCGATTTGATAAAATTGATTTGAATTTTAAGTTATCCGATCCGATTCGATAAAATTGTTATGAATTTATAAATTTTCAGGTCAATTTTTTGAATCGGATCCGTTATCGAATCAGATTTGTTATCAAATCGAATCTACTATCGGATTTATTATCAAATCGGATTCTCTATCGGATTCGAATCCGTTATCAAATCGGATTCTCTTTCGGATTCAGAGTTGTTATCAAATCGGATAAAATCTGATTCGATCCGATAGTTATCAAATATATCCGATTCGATCCGAAATTCGACAAACGAACCAAACATGATTTGATCGGATTCGAGAACTAGATCCGATGCGATATTTTCGGATCGAATCAGATCGGATCTGACCCGATCCGATCCGATGCCCAGTCCTATAATCATTGGAGCTAGGGGTGTTAATATGGTCGGGTCGACCCGCGACCCGATCCGGTCGGGTTTAGCAATTTTAAAATTCATTTTCGGGTCAATTTGGACCCGACCCGAAATGTCGGGTCGGGTCACGGGTTTAGTTCAGAAAAGTCGGGTTGGACCCAACCCGACCCAAAGTAAATGATAATTATAATATATATATATATATATATATATATATATATATATATATATATATATATTATATATATATTTAATGATACTTTGTTGACAAGAAATAAATTTAGCTGAAGTGGCAGAGTCTTCATTTTTCTTTCATTAAAAATGAAAATGGTATTGCTGGCGCTGGGAATCGAACCTATGATTCCCAGCATATCATTTACAACTTTTGTCAATTCAGCTACAGACACATCTTGTAAAATTTGGATAAAAAAATATATATATTATATTTACTGCATATTATATCGACCCGACCCGACTTGCAGTTTTTTGACCCGACCCGTTCTGACCCGACCAGCGCGGGTCATGTGCTTAATTTCGGGTTTCGGTCAACTGACCCGATCAACCCGACCCGATCGGGTCAATAAAAAATCAAAAAAAAAAAAACCGACCCGACCCGACCCGTGTGAACACCCCTAATTGGAGCTAAACTTTATGCCCGAGAAGAACCTAAGAGCGTAACTTCACTGAAACATGCAAGCAATGTGTTCACGCACTTTTCATGCAGTTGGGTTGTTGTTACTAATTATTAACCTAGATCGTTAAAATATTCACAAGTCTCTTCAAATGGTCAGGTGAAAACATTCAATCTAAGATAATTAACTATATGTTTATGCCAATTAACTTAAACCAAATTCATTAAGAACAAACTCTAATTTTAGTTTCGTATGCCCATTATGTATATTTCTATCATGCAGAAAAATACATTCAACAAATAAATCACACGCTATTATTGCCACAGATAATTCCCGGTTGTATTTCTGTTGAATACTTCTGTAAAACATTATTATTATGAATAATATATGCAGTTTCTATAATATAATCTATCTTTCTATATGGTAAAGACGTAATGACCCTAGAATGATCAGTCATGATACAGTTGCAAAAGCGTCGCAACGAACATTGAGAAGTATCATGACGTTGTCATTCTCAGACAGTTCCTGGTCAAGGTTTACACTACTTGGTCAGTATAGTAAACCGTTGAGACCGGTACATGTCGTATACTGGAATATATGATTCCAATGGTTTCTCAATGAACCATAAGTCTTGGAGACTAGTATAGACGTGTAGGTGTTTATAGCGGATAAACACTGAACGACTCACCGAAGATTCTTAATGGATGGTACACCAGCGTCAATAAGAATCTTCTTGGGTTGAGTAGCACTTGTGATTCTTAGACTTGAGATGTCATTGTGGGCACATGAGACATCTTCTACACTTAGACGGCAGTCACGTCAGCGATCTATTAGATCAGACCTCCGCCTGTTCGTTGGGTGTAGATAGATCCTCAGGGTGTCCTATGTGTATCAAGATAGGATTCGTCAGTTCTGTGTATCAGAGCATAGGTAGTCCATATGATTAGCAATCAGATAAAACCATGGGCCCGTGGTAAAGTTTAGAAGCTAGTTCTAAACATTCTTTTGAGATTGCTAATAGAATAGTTGACTGGATAATCCCGATAGAGATTTGACGTTTACATCTATATCTCTGGGATTTATCCGGATACCTGTGACGGAGGAATTATACATTTGCCATGACCTCGACCTGTATGGTTCAGCGAGATTATCCGTGATCGTCATAATCTACGGGTGGATAGATTATGGACACGAAATTTGATTTCGTGACGGATATACCTGAATCTAGAGAGTCTCAATAATGAAACATACTCGTAGAGCACTAGAGCAACATTAATAAATAATATTGATTATTTATAAAGTCATTTAAAGGTTAAACGCAAAATACGTGCTAAAAGGACTAGATAGTCATTTGCCTAATTATTGTGTATTTACATTTAATACTTGATTAATTTAAATACACATGAATTAATAGTCAAAATGAGTTATTTGACTTTTATCCTAAATGAATATATGTTTTTAATATTTAATGTAAATATTATACATATATTTAATATATTTGTATTTGATTAATTAATTAATTATTTAATTATTAAATGATTAAATTAATTAAAATATAAATATCTTATGTTAGGATATTTGTTGTAAATGACATTAGTTGCTTTTGTTGACTTAAATAAATATCTAATAAAGTTGTTATTTAGATATTTAGGCAAGTTGACCAAATTTGGTTGAAAATGAAAATGAAAATGAAATTAATTTGCTTGTTTTTGTCTTAGTCATTTTCGGCCAAAGGCCTAATAGAACAAGTATAAATTGATTTTCATTTCACTTTACACTTAACCTAATACACTTTACCAAATAAACTCCATTGAAGAAAACTAAGGAAAGCTTGAGAAAAGAAAGACATATCAAAGATAGCTTGGAATTTAGTAAGTTTTTCAAACTTGCTATTAGAGAGGAATTGTTCCTTAGGTTCTAGGCTTCAACATGTGATGTTCTTAGATTATTTCTTTCTTTATTTCTTTGTGTTTTTGTTGATGGAAGTTTGATAGAAGTGTTGAGCATGTATGGTGAAGGAAGGTTGTGACTATTGTAGTTGTAAACTTTCTTTTGAGGTTTTTGAAACCATGTTGGTAATCTAGAGTTATTGACCCACTCTTAAATGACCTAGATTTGATCTTGAGTTGTTTCATTGTGTTGAGACTTGGATTGGATGGAAGAATGATGATTGAAGTAATTGATTTAATATATTTGTCTATTTGTCCAATTTGTGGAAATTGAAAAATTAGGGTTCATGACCATTCCAAATTTGAGGATTTTCATATATGTTGTGTATTTGTGTGTGTATATGATGCATATAAAGTTTCATGTTGATTGGATTTCATTTGGATGAGTTTTGAGACATGAAATGACCAAATGGCCAAATTGGGCACCAAATGGTGCATTCGGCTTTGGCATAGAATTTTGGGGATTTTTGTGGTTTTGGTGTTTTGATGTTTTGAACATCATAAGTTCATCTTGGAAATGATTTAGAATCATTCAAAATTGATTTGATCAATTTCGGACTAAAATGGACAAAAATACAAGCAAGGGTATTTCGGTAAATTCACTTAAAATTGTTTTATTGAATTTATTTTCATAATTTGATTATTGGAATATTAAAGCAAATATGTTTATTTAATTAATCCGAGAAAAAATTTTGAAATCTGAAAATCGGATTTTCACCGCTTCCGCTGCATTACCGGATTCACCCCCTAAAAACCCCTACACTTTCCATGCAGTTGGGTTGTTGTTACTAATTATTAACCTAGATCGTTAAAATATTCACAAGTCTCTTCAAATGGTCAAATGAAAACATTCAATCTAAGATAATTAACTATATGTTTATGCCAATTAACTTAAACCAAATTCATTAAGAACAAACTCTAATTTTAGTTTCGTATGCCCATTATGTATATTTCTATCATGCAGAGAAATACATTCAACGAATAAATCACACGCTATTATTGCCACAGATAATCCAAAATTCCTCTGTCAAGTTCTTAAGGATTTACCAAGCTAATTCTATTGTTTGCCAACAAATAAAATAAACATTTAAAGCATAGAGAATAACAAACCCAAAGAACATAAATATTCAACTTAACTAGTAAACATGTTTGGCTCCATTACAACCATAGATCTAATGAATTAGCTACTTATGATAAACAATAAACACAAGCTAATCATTATTACAAAGCAAGAACTCATAAAAGATAACAATAGAGAGAAAATGGATTAAAGAAACTCATGTTTACAATCTTCAAATTCAAACTCCACCACTTGTTAAAGCACTCGTTCTTGCCTTGATCTAGGCGTTCTTCTTTCCTCTCGGGAACTCCAAAATTATGTTTGATCTCTTTGGAGGCTGTCAAAATTAGGTTTTGAGCCTCATTCCAGCTCTCATGTGTCTTGGGACGAAGTGTGGTTTATATAGGGAAGACTTAAAAGTGGTTCATTCTCAAAGACGATTTTAATTTTTTCCCTCAGCGTCGCGACGTAAATTGGTTGGAGTCGTGACACGCACTAGGTTTAATCATCGCATCAAGACGTGCTGTGAACCGAGTCGGGACGTACAAGTCGATGAGCTCTATGCTTGGATTTTCTTCATGAGCATGTCTCGACGCACAAGATCGAGTCACGACACAATGTATGGAGTCGCGAAGCTAAAGCTTCTGAGTCGCGACGCAGACAGTTCCAGACTCTCTGCCTCAGATTTGCTCTATAGTGCGTCTATATGCGAAGTCAGAGTCGGGACTCGCATTATGTTTCCGATTTTACCCCTGTTTGTTCTGTATTTTGCTATTTTCGTCCTTCATTGGTTCCATTAAGTCTTAATACTGATTTTAGCTGTAAAACACATCCAAAATACATCAATTCACTCATAACGTTCGAGATAATTCACAAAACATTAAGATTAAGAGTGGGAAATATGAGAGTATTAACCGCTTATCAATCATAGAGGCCTAAATTAATTTTTACATTTTAAGATTATTGACCGTAATATAATTTTATAATATAAAAAAATTTAGAGTTCTTATCCATTAATTTTTCTAAAAGTATGATAAAAAATGTTTAGATGTCATAGGCAAAGACCTAGCACCAGGGCCATCATTGTTTCCTGCTCTTTGAATTTGTATCGGGTATTGAACTAAACTGTCAATCTTTTTATAACATTTTATCATGCGTTTATTAATATACTAGTGGAAGATTAAAATTCATTTATATTTATATATATATATATATATATATATATATATATATATATATATTAATACTATTAATTAAAATTTTATAAAAATTGAGTACAAAATTCATATTCCCACAGGATTCTCCTTCATCATCACTCAATTGCTAAAATAGCTTTATAATTATCGAATTAATTTATGTATTTTTAACATAACTGTTTTAAATATGTTGATGGTGTTTTCAGGCATTAGATATTTTAAAGCAGCACGACGAGGACAGAAGGGTAATTCACACCATTTGGAGAAACCGTTAAGGCCGACCCGACCACCTTAAGGGTCCAAGCACCTTACGGTTTCAAACCGACCACAACAGAAATAGACCGAGCACTTTATGCCCGGCAACCGATCACTTGGGTTCAGATAGCCGGGCACTATCAGGTCGACAGCAGCATTCTCAGCATAAAGGACTATCATGACCGACCACATGAAACCGACCAGATGGCGAGATATGCTCAAGATGATGACACCATATTCCTGTGGATAAGATGAAACAGATTATCCTACTTTCACAAGGAAATGAAGTCAGAATCCAAAAAGGAATAAGAAAAAGGGAAGGCAACGTTGGATTAAAAGTCCTTACAGGAGGAGAAGACTGAATTCAACTAGGTATTCTTATACAAATAGGAGTCTGATTTCTGTACTATTATAAATAGGAGGGAAGAGTATGTGCAAAGGGCATCTGAATCATAAAGCTCTGACTTGTAAGAAACACAAAAAAGATCTGAGAAGCGTGTTTAAGTAATAAAAGTGTCATCATGTTTTTGTCCGTGGACGTAGGTCGGATCCAAATCCACTGAACCACGTTAAATCCCCTTGTTGATTGGTGTATTTATCTGTTTTCTGCTAAATTTGCCTTTGGTCCCCCATAACCAAACAAATTCACTATTGAGGGAGGATTGTCTCGGGAGTAATATTCTCATATTGCCCTGAGACCAAAATCTGCCGTCAACAGTTGGCACCGTCTGTGGGGAACTCAACAAAAAGCAGCTCGCGTAGTAAGACGATGGCAGAAGATGGAAATCACCAATCGTCGGGGAATCCGGCCACAGATTGGATGAAGAAGATAGAAGAAAGCATAAGGAAGGACATGGAGGATAATCAGGCCCTCCTAAAAACCATGATGGACCGACTGGAGAGAATGGAAGGGGAGAACAGCGAGAAGCCTGAAACCAGAGCTAATCAAAGAAGAGGAGAGATAGCAGATGGAAAGAGGGTTGTGAATACAAGTGAGGACGATAGACCCAAGAGGAAGGGCCCTTACGGGATAAAATCCATAGTAGTGGAAAAAGATTCACAAACAGAGGACACATGGAAAGAAGAAGAAGAGAGACATTCGACATATTCCTCTTATGATAGTCTCCGCTACACTAGAAAAAGAGACACAGAGTACGACGAAACTGTGCGGGAGATTCCAAGGCGTAAGGAACATCGCACCCGGGGCAACAGACATGAAGAAGAGCACAGAAGGCGACATGGCGGCCCAAATAGCGAGGTAAAATCTTGGTTAAAGAAAGAGATGGCCAAGTGGAGGACAAGCCTCAAAACAGATACAGGGGACACCCGGGACATACTCGACGCCCATTACAAAGGACAATTGGTGCCGAGGCCACTTCAACAATCGGCTCGGGGCTGGAGTTCGTTCCGCCGAGGCCACTTCAACAATCGGCTCGGGGCTGGATTACGTTCCGCCGAGGCCATTCAGTTAAACAGCTCGGGGCTGGATCTTATTCCGCCGAGGCCGTCCGGTTCGGGGTCGGGTTACGTCCCACCGAGTCATGCCCATTGGTCTGGGGACGGGACATTCCCCCAAAACCAAGTATCTCTCTTGGCTCGGGGTCCTCAGGGACATACTCGATGCATAGGATCCGTGAGAAGCATAGCACAGAGATGGATGATACCCCCGTGGCGATTGCTTACTCCAGTGTTACCGAACATAAAGAGGAACATGCTCTTAATGTGTCGAGCACTCTTTTGATCCTCACTTACCCGATGTAATGGATTTGTGGGAAAGCATAGCACGGGGGATGATGATGCCCCCGTGACGATTGCTAGCTCCAGTGATGCCGGACCTAAGGAGGAATATACCCTTAGTATCCCGGACACTCTTTGATCCATTCATCATTTGAATCCAAGAGAGGCGCAACACGGGGATGCGTTGTGCCCATGTAGCGTGTGCCTACTCCAGCGTGGTAAGGAGGAGCCCTCGTACAATACACAGGCTCCACAGTGACCCGATGTATAGAGGATGTGCCCTTACCATTCAAACGCTCTACTGATCCAAATCATGGTTCGCCGGGACACTGAATTGAAAGATTCAGAATTGTGTTTTGGAAACCTTGGACAGGACGCTGTTTTAAGGAATCCGTGCTGTTGTTTATACTTGCGAAACATTTTATTTTGGGACAAACGCTAAGTCGCCCCCGCCCTTTGATTTTATTTCCAAAGTTTTATTTTTATTTTTTCGTCGGTTTGACAAGGGGACGCCCAAGTCGGATTCAATAGGGCTTCAAAGATGGATACACTTCCCATCTGAATAAGTCCCAAGGATTAACCGGCGCTCGGGGCTGGATTCGTTCCGCCGAGGCCACTTGGTTAATCGGCTCGGGCTGGATTTGTTCCGCCGATGCCACTTGATTATTCGGCTCAGGGCTGGATTTCGTTCCGCCGAGGCCACTTGATTATTCGGCTTAGGGCTGGATTTCGTTCCGCCGAGGCCACTTAGTTATTCGACTCGGGGTCGGGTTACGTCCCACCGAATCTACCTCTTTGGACTGGGGACGTAACATTCCCCCAGGTCCAAGTGTATTTCTCAGCTCGGGGTCGGGGTACGTCCCACCGAGTCAGCCCTTCGGACTGGGGACGTAACATTCCCCCAGGTCCAAGTGCCTCTCTTCATTCGGGGTCGGGTTACGTCCCACCGAGTCTACCTCTTTGGACTGGGGACGTAACATTCCCTCAGGTCCAAGTGTCTTTCTCAGCTCGGGGTCGGGTTACGTCCCACCGAGTCAGCCCTTCGGACTTGGGACGTAACATTCCCCCAGGTCCAAGTGCCTTTCTCAGCTCGGGGTCGGGGTACGTCCCACCGAGTCAGCCCTTCGGACTGAGGACATAACATTCCCCCAGGTCCAAGTGCCTTTCTCAGCTCGAGGTCGGAGTACGTCCCACCGAATCAACCCTTCGGACTGTGGACGTAACACTCCCCCAGGCCCGAGCATCTCTCACAGCTCGAGACAGGATCACATGCCACCGAGCACATCATCGTTAGCTCAGAGGCAAAATTTTCTCCTCACAATCGAGATTGGATCAGTCAGGGGTCAGGACCTCTAAATCTCTGGTACATATATTACAGAGGATGAGTCATTTTTAGTTTGGACAACAAGAGGAACTTCATCTCCTGTGGAACGACCCAAGTAAGCAATTTGCTTTGAGGTGGAGAATCGTTCTGAATAGGGTCAGCATCTCTAATAACCGAGGATATGAAGATAGAAACAGAAGACTTAGTTGATGGAGAAGACAATTTCTCTGTTATTTCTGGTACGACCACCAGCAAGGCGATCAGCACACCATCTTTTTTTATAGTTCCCGACATCAACTCGCAAACTCGTTGTTACCGAGAACTAGGGGACAGATGTTGATGGTGTTTTCAGGACCTATGTTATTTAAGGAGTACGATAGGGGTAAAAAGGGTAATTCCCTTTTCGGTCGAAATCATTAATGCCGACCCGACCACTAAGAGCACTTTATGATCAGTAACCGAGCACTTGGGTTCAGATGACCGGGCAATTAAAAGATCGACAGCGGCATTCTCAGTTCAAATGACCATAATGACCGACCTCATGAAGACCGAGCATATGGAGAGGCGTGCTTCGGAAGATGACACCCTATTCTTGCGGATAAGATGACAAGTTATCCTACTTTCATGGGGAAAACTGGTGAGTCAGAGTCCTAGTAGGATAAAGAAAGTAAATGTAGTTTTGATTAAAAATCCTTATGGGAAAAGGGAATAGTTTTGACTATGAATCTTTATGGGAAAATGAAAGTATTTCAACTAGGAAATTCTTGTAGGAGAAGGAATCTGATTTCTTCACTATTATAAATAGAAGGGTAGAGTGTGCATAAGGGGAACAAGTTGAGAGGGTGGAGTAGAGTATGAGAATCATTAGCATCAAACTTGTAAAAAACAAGGAGCATAGCTGAGAAGCATGTTTGGGGAATAAAAATATCATCCTTTTTGTGCCCGTGGACGTAGGTCGGACCCAGATCCGCCGAACCACGTTAAATCTCCTTGTCGATTGGTGCATTTATCTGTCTTTTGCTAATTTTGCTTTTGGTCCCCCATAACCAAGCAAATTCACTATTGAAGGAGGATTGTCTCGGGAGTAATATTCCCATATTGCCCTGAGACCAAAATCAGCCGTCAACAGTTGGCGCCGTCTGTGGGGAACCTGCAAAAAGCAGCTCGCGTGGTAGGACAATGGCAGAAGATGGAAATCGTCAATCTTCAGGGAATCCGGCAACAGACTGGATGAAAAAAATGGAAGAAAGCATGAGGTCCATGATAGATCGGCTAGAGAGAATGGAAGGAGCGAACAACGAGAGACCAGAAGTCGGAACGAGTCAAAGAAAAGGTGAGAGAGCAAAAGGAAAAAGGGTGGTAGATACAAGTGAGGATGATGAACCCATGAGGAAGGGCCCCTACGGAATAAAATCCGTGATTGTAGAAAAAGATTCACAAACAGAGGACACATGGGAAGAAGATGGAAGAGGACAAAGAGGACAATCGCCCGATCCCTCTTATAATAGCCTCCACAACTCCAGAAGAGAAAAATGGAATATAGCGAGGATGCGCGAGAAGTTTCAAAACATAGGGAACACCGCACCCAAGGCAATGGACGCATAGAAAGGCACAGGAAACAACGTGGTGGTACGACCAATGAGATAAAATCTTGGTTAAAAAAAGAGATGACCAAGTGGGGGGTAAGCCTCAAGACTAATGCTAGTGATGCGCGGGACGGCGAGGGGGAATCTCCCCTCACGGAAGAAATAAAGTCGGCCAAATTCCCAAAACGATTCAATATGCCGACCATGGCACCTTATAAAGGTCACTCTGATCCGAAATCCCACATCGAAAGCTTTATCCTGCTAATGGAAGTCCAGGGAGTAGTAGGAGATGCCATCTGCAAAGTGTTCCCCCTGACTTTGGGCGGACCCGCCATCCTGTGGTACAGAAGTCTGGCCCCGGGGAGCATCATGAACTTCACACAGCTTAGGAAATCGTTCGTTCGGCACTTTAAAGGGGCCTGCGTCCCCAAAAAGACGATTGGAGAATTAAGGCTTATGAAACAAGGGGATGACGAACCTCTAAAAATCTTCATTGAAAGATACCATAACATGGTGCTGGAAGTCGGGGGATACGAATCCCTAGAAGCCCTAGAAAGCTTAAAGGGAGCCCTAAAGGTCGGGAAGTTATGGACTCACCTAAGAATCCAGGACACACCTGATTATGCCACCGCCCTAGAGGTAGCCCGGAAGTTCGTCTTGGTAGAAAGCGAAGAAGAGATCTCCCGAAAGGGGGCGGCCATTCGAGAAAGAACAGCAAGAACGGAGGCCCCCCGACGACCGGATAGGGAATTCAAAAGATTCAATCCAAAACCCAAAGAATTCAAGCCAATCCCTCAAAGAGATCGGGAAAGAGGGGCCGCGACTCAGGTGAACCCCATAGTCCGAGAAGAAACATATGTTCCCCTGAGAAGCCACCACCAGGGCAGATCATCATGGAGATACAAGAAAAAAGCCTCTTGATAGAGCCCGACCTCAGGAGGTTCCCCCCGGATAAAAGGAACCAGAAGTCTTACTGCGTACATCATAACCTGAGGGGACACACAACAGACGAATGCAAAGATCTGCGGGAACAGATGGAGGACCTAGCCCGAAATGGGTATCTAAATAGGTACATCGACCATGAGGTCATGGCGGCCAGACAGAGGGCACGAAACCGACAGGTGAACATCATCGCGGGGGGAAGCACGCTGGCCGGGGACTCAAATCGGTCAAGAAAGAACTACAGCATAGCTCGAGGGGCAGAGGTACTAGGAACAGAAAGACCCCCGACACTACAAGGAGGACGGTCGGTGCCCATAATGTTCACCGACGAGGATGCACGAGGGGTGAGTTTCCCCAATGATGATGCACTGATAATCAAGGCTACAATCAGTGGCACAGAAGTGGATAGAATCCTGGTAGACCCCGGAAGCGCAGTAGACATAATATCCAAGGAAGCTTTAGAAAGCCTGGGGGTTCGACGGTTTCGTGCAATTCGTGAGATACATAAGAAAAAGGGAAGGCAACGTTGGATTAAAAGTCCTTACAGGAGGAGAAGACTGAATTCAACTAGGTATTCTTATACAAATAGGAGTCTGATTTCTGTACTATTATAAATAGGAGGGAAGAGTATGTGCAAATGACATCTGAATCATAAAGCTCTGACTTGTAAGAAACACAAAAAAGATCTGAGAATCGTGTTTAAGTAATAAAAGTGTCATCCTGTTTTTGTCCGTGGACGTAGGTTGGATCCAAATCCACCGAACCACGTTAAATCCCCTTGTTGATTGGTGTATTTATCTGTTTTCTGCTAAATTTGCCTTTGGTCCCCCATAACCAAACAAATTCACTATTGAGGGAGGATTGTCTCGGAAGTAATATTCTCATATTGCCCTGAAACCAAAATCAGCCGTCAACAAAATATAATTATAAAATTATACTTTTAGTATGTAGCATTGCACGTCTGATACCAAAACAGCAATGAAAAACATGAGGTAAAAACGACTAAATTAGTGTTAATTAAACTGTAGACTCTCTCGCACAAATAATTAGAAGTCAGCAGCTCATGATTTCATAAGCAAGCATTTACAGTGACTCCATACCTACCATATTTGATCTCCTGCTTCACCTACCAGCACCGCCCTCTCCAAAATTAATTTTTTAAAAAAAATCCCAAAATAGTTATAAAAAAATAAAAATAAAGCACACCTACCATTATCTCAATCAAAATAAATAGAATTGATTAATAGAAGTAGAAAAAAATGTATATCAATTGCGACAAACCTTGAGATACGTGTGTTATTTCAATTTTAAAAGGTTGAAAATTCTGCCGCCTTGAGTTCAAGCGAAATAGATAAAACTTTTAACGGTCTCATATTCTTACTAAAAATATTTTTATAACTCGAATTCAAGACCTGTCAATCAGGTGTTAAGCCATTTTACCACCAAACGAGGGCTACATGTGTTATTTCATCTATTCTATAAAAGCATTTAACTAAATTTTATGATTTTTAAAAGCAAAATTTACATGAAAAATATCTCTAATTTCTAAATAAATACAAAAGCATTTTTATTTTTATTTTTTCAAAAAAGAAAAGATTCCAAGACAAGCTATAGAATAGAATTTTAGTGGAGTGAGTCTATCCTTACCCAAAAGGAGAAAAGAAAATGATAATGATGAGTGGGCCCATTTTCTTAATTGCACCGGACCGTATCCTAACTAAACCCATAAAGCCTTAAAATCCTGACCAAAAAAGAACCCAAACGTGGCGCGTTCTGATTCGCGGGATTCTTGTCATAATCCTCAATTAAGACGAAATCTAATTCCCTAATCTTAATACTTAGTGGCAAGTATAATAAATTAACAGATTAATTACTAAAGTAAATACAAAATATCAAACGCTAGTACAAGCCACAAGGCGAAGAAAGAGAGAAGAATTTTATAGACACTGATAAAGTAAAACCCTGATCTCTTGCTCGGAGATCGGCCATGGCTTCCTCTAAAGAACGTGAAAACTTTGTCTACGTCGCTAAGCTCGCTGAACAAGCCGAGCGTTACGACGGTCTGATCTCACACCAACTCTTTTCATTTTGTTTTAAGTAGTTTTAAGTGAAATATTTGTTTTATTTGATATAATTTTGCTTTTATTGTTGATTAATTGAAGATAAAGTTTGTTCAGTTTTGATCCTTATAGTTTATTTTATTATTTTTCTCATTTTTTAATTGATATAAAATAGGAAAATTGACTGATTTGATTGGATTAACTGTTGATTTATTAAGTTTAATTTTTATTTTCATCTTTAATTTTAAATATGGAAAATGAACAGAGATGGTGGATGCGATGAAAAATGTTGCGAAGCTTGATGAGGAATTGACGGTGGAGGAGCGTAACTTGCTGTCTGTTGGCTACAAGAATGTGATTGGTGCTCGAAGAGCATCGTGGAGGATACTTTCGTCGATTGAGCAAAAGGAAGAAGCGAAGGGGAATGATGTGAATGCGAAGAGGATTAAGGAGTATAGGCAGAAGGTTGAATCTGATCTGACAAACATTTGCACAGATATCATGACGGTTATTGATGAGCATCTCATCCCTGCCTCAACTGCTGGTGAATCAACTGTGTTCTACTATAAGATGTGAGAGATTATACACTGCTGACTATTGTTTGGTTTGTGTGTGTGAACGCGGATTTTTGGAGTTTGAGAATGTATTTATGATTGCTTACAGGAAAGGTGATTATTATCGGTACCTTGCTGAATTCAAGTTTGGTGATGAGAAGAAAGTGGCTGCTGCTAATTCGATGAAAGCATATGAGGTAGCTTATCAATTTCTCAATTACTTTATGATCACAAATTGAATTTTCCTGTTATTTATTGAGTGAACTGTAATATTGCTTCTTGATAAACTATTCTCATAAAATCTTTTGTGTTGTTACTTATCACGCTCTATGTGAAATTATTTTTAAATTTAATGTTATTAGGCTCTTTTTTTTTTTTACATTTCTGTGCGATTGAATTAATTCTGAAGAAACTGAAATTGAAGATCTGTTTAGTTGAAACCTAAATTATCAAAGCATCAAGCAGTTTTGCTTTTCAGTGCTTTATGCATTTGCTCTGTTCTTATGCGAGTATGTTGACCTGGTGGAGCAACCTGTTCCTTTGTGAAAATGTTGTGGTTTAATTTTTCATTTACTTTATTTCATATTGTTTTTAACTGTTTAAATTTTGTGGCTTTTTGTATTGATAGCTAATCTTTATTTGCTGTGGATGTATATTAGAATATGGATTCCCTAACGTTGAGAGAGCTGCATGATGTGCTCCCTTTCTCTTGTGCTAAATTCTCTTTTGTCGTTTCATCTCTTTGCAGACAGCTACCACTTCTGCCGAGGCTGATTTGCCGCCTATACATCCCATCCGATTGGGTTTGGCACTGAATTTCTCTGTCTTTTATTATGAGATCATGAATTCCCCTGAAAGGTTTGTAAGTTATCATGTGCATTGTTGTTAGTAAATTCTGTTCTTGCATCATTTGATTTGAAATAGAAGCTGGTTGTCTTTTTTTACTCCCCTTTGTATCTTCAGGGCTTGCCACCTTGCGAAACAAGCTTTTGATGAAGCTATTTCAGAGCTGGACACCCTGAGTGAGGAGTCCTACAAAGATAGCACCTTAATTATGCAGCTTCTTAGAGACAACCTCACCTTATGGACTTCTGACATCCCAGAAGATGGAGGTGATTATAGGACTTAATCAAGCAGTTAAACTTTAATTTAGATGTGTGATTATATTGTTGGATCAGTTTGTTATATGTGCATAGAAAAAATCTGATGTTTTTATTAGTTGCATGTACTTTTGGTTCTTTGTCATGGATATGATTCTTTGAATTGATTTGAAGTATTTATGTTTGGAGATTTCCTCTTCCATACTCCATGTTTTTAATGCACTAGTCTTAGTGGAGAAAGTCAGTGTCTCTCAGTGCAAACAGAAGTTCCTAAATTACACACATCTCAATGTGCATATATAAGCATGAGTGCTGTATGTATGAATCCAGCTGGTTCTAATTTAATTTCTTATGTTTTTCCTAAAGTCTCTTACATCATCAATATATTTATATTTTAAATTGTTTACTTCTCTTTTTCCAATTTTATTTCTGTAACAGAAGATGCCCATAAAGTTAATGGCACTGCTAAAGTTGGTGGGGCACAGGATGCGGAGGTTGGTTTTCTCTTTCAAATGTGGTTATTAGTGTTGTCATTTTTCTTTTCTCCACTCACTATATGATCTCACACTTTTGTGCAGTGATGAGGAGAGCACCAAGGTGTTGTTACGTGTTTGGGGAAAAGAGGGGAGAAGGGACGAGACTTGTTAATCAATGTTAGTGTTTGTTTAGTCCCATTGTCTGTTGCTTGCTGTCTTTCCGTTTTAATAGTGCCATATTATGGTGTGGTTTATTACATAAATTATAGCATGAATGCCTAAACATGATTGGTCCTACTTGTCCTCATCCCAATTGTTACCTTCCTGTCATTGTGGATGGAGTGTACTAGTGTAGAGGATTGGTCTGATTGCTCGAGCTGTTTTTCTTATTAGCTGTAAACTCCACATGAGGAATTCTGCTTTTTAGCTATCCTCGTTATGTTCATGTTTGAAGTTCATTGAAGTTGCTTGCAGCTCAAACTGAGATTATCTTGCAACTTGTATTAATGATATTGCTATTAATTGTGAAACTCTGAATGGTCATCAACTGCAAATCTATTTATCTTTATATGAATAATTACCCTCATTCGATATGTTTCGTAGAGCTCTAAGCATAAGTGAGAAGTTGTGATGAAGTTAATTTTTAGCGGCATGTTTTTCGTAGATGGTTTTTTTCCTTAGAATTTCATTATTGTATGAACCAACATGAAATGGGTTAAGATTATGGTATCCTGGAACTAACATGAAATGTTACTGGGCAATCCTACATGTCGACACGTTAAATTGAAAATAGGAGGCCCCGAGTTTTTCTGTTTTCTTTTCTAAACATGAGACATATATCACTATAGTGTATAGAAATTTTTTGAATTTATTTACTCTCCAAATCTATATGGTCATCATGTTTAAAAGTTTTTATTTCTTTTAAATTTCTTTCATGTGATATCCTTTTACGGTCAGGCCTTTTTCAACTTAAAATTTTTACTTAAATTTTAAGACATTTATCTTATATAGAAAATCAATATCACCTCCTACATAACAAAATGTTCATGATAGTTGAAACTAAAAGACAAAAATGCCCAAATTCGCTGATCCGCTACAGTGGCTTAGGAAATTCCCGCCAATTTTAAAATTTGAGTGAAAACAGTAGAAGCCTTTCTTGAAGCAAAATACAGAAACAACGAAATCAAATTACAAATCCAAAAGCGCTCAATTCTGTCGCAACAAAAACATCAAAATACGAAAAACACAATCCTCAGTTTATTAAGGCAACGAAGAATTAACAACGCCACGCGCGCTTCTCTTCCTTTTAGGAAACGTTTTCTTTGTTTTCTCGCCAATCGACGACGTAGAAGCAGAAACAGGAACATGATCTTGACTCGGTTTTGAAACTTCGGAGGCACCAGAGAAATTGTTTGTCGTCTTCTTCTTCTTCTTGCTCTCTTTGCCTTCGGCTTGGCGCGAGTTAAGGACTTTGATTGAAGTGACGCAGCACTCTTGCCAAGTGAGGTCGTTTAGGTCCTCCATCACGTCGTTTAGAGTCACGGACAAAGCTGGCGGCGCGATGTTCTCCTTCAGTGTGGATCGCGATGGACTCATCAGATCGATTTTGCTCACCGCATCGCTTAACGCATTCTGTGAAATTTAAACGAGCACATAAAACATAAAAACAGAAAAGAAAATATAATCTCTCTTTCGTGTTGCTTCATTTTCTCGGGAACCAAACAGAAATTAAATTGAGCGTTGTTGAAAAAAACACACTCGGTTTAGTTTTTATACCTTAGGAAGTCTGAGTTTCTTGAAACCGTGCATAGAGATGATCTGCAAAATTAATATAAATTAAATTGAAATTGAAGCTAATTAACTAAAATGTTGATTATCAGAAAGCAAATTTAGTTGTGAAAAGTGAACTCGGACCTGATTAAGAAACTCAACTTTGAGATCTGATTGCTTTTGAGAAGCAAAATGGTCCAAGTATTTTTCCATGGAAAATTTCTCCTTTTCTTTCATATTTACTCTCTTTAGTCACTGGACCTGTGGCTGTAGCAATTGATGATATAAGAAGAAGAAAGAAACACGCGAATGTTGTTTGTTACATTTTTGTTAGCTGACGTGGCAGCACAGCTCTCACGACCCACCAGAAGAAATACTTCGGTAGGATACCCGCACTGTATCAACTGTGAGGCCAGCTAATTAAATTTTCATAAATATATTATAATGTTAATGAAATTAATTACGTTTCTTAAATAAATTAATAAATTATATTTTATACAAGACGGACGTCATATTCATTAATAAATGATGATATTTTGAGTTAAAATTAATTTTAACACGTAATACATGTAATTTATAATTAATTGTAGTCACCATTTTATAGGCCTTAATAAAAAAATTTGCCTACCCAAAAATATTTTATCTTTTAAAAAGTCAGTAAATTTAAGAAGAACTGTAATTGTAAGTTTACGATCAAATCTCAGATCTTAACTAAGTAGTCGAGTTTTTGGTGACCTATGTGTGTGTTATTTTTTCAAGAAACTCAAATTTCATATTGGAAAATAAATTAGCTTGTAAATATATATATAAAGGAATTTTTCAATGGATTTAACAAATACATACAAAGTGACATTCTGGCTAGACCTGAGCAACCGGTTCGGTTTAATTTCAAATCGGATGGTTCTGGTTCAATTTATTTTTTAAAAAAAATTAATTTTAAAAATTGGAAAAAAATTTAAAAAAATTGTAATTGAATATTATTACCAAATAAATATAATAATAAAAATTTATTTATTTGAAGTTTATTATATTAAATTAAAAACTTAAATTAAAAATAAAATAAATAGCTTGAACTTAAAAAATATATTTATTTGAACTATTTGGAACTGTTGGAACCGAACGGTTCCAGGAACCCTAATCGAACCCTACAATTCCAGTTCGGTTTCGGTTCCGAATCGGAACCGTGGCCGGTCTAATTATGGCATCCGCTGATTGGGAATGATATTAATTTTTTTTAAAAATAAATATATAGACTTTAATAATTATATTTTTTATAATTATTTTTAGGCGTTGTCATCTTCTCACTTTTACATTGAAGTTGAGGGTTGGAGAAAATTTTCTCCTTATTTAGAGTCATTTTTGGATTAAGATTCAAATGGACTACACCGAGACAAGTCCATATACATACGAAAAAGAATTTTCTCCTTAATTAGAGTAGGTATGTTCTCCATCAGAGTAAATTTTGGACCTTAATTCAATAAGGCTACATCTAGGTAAATTATAATAGACTTTTGATCATACATTAAAGGGAAAAAATATATTATGTGTTGACGGCTGATTTTGGTCCAGGGCAATATGAGAATATTACTTCCGAGACAATCCTCCCTCAATAGTGAATTTGTTTGGTTATGGGGGACCAAAAACAAACTTAGCAAAAGACAGATAAATACACCAATCGACAAGAGATTTAACGTGGTTCGGCGGATCTTGGTCCGACCTACGTCCACGGGTACAAAAAGGATGATACTTTTATTACTCAAATACGCTTCTCAGCTCTGCTTCTTTGTGTTTACAAGTCTGATCGTAATGATTCTGATGCCAACTCTCAATGCTCTCTCCCCTTATTTATAATAGTGAAGAAATCAGATTCCTTCTCCTACAAGAATTTCCTAGTTGAAATACTTTCATTTTCCCATAAAGATTCCTAGTCAAAACTATTCCCTTTTCCCATAAGGATTCATAATCAAAACTACATTTACTTTCTTTATCCTACTAGGACTCTGTCTCATCAGTTTTCCCCATGAAAATATGATAACTTGTCATCTTATCCACAAGAATAGAGTGTCATCTTCCGGAGCACGCTTCCCCATATGCTCGGTCTTCATGAGGTCGGTCATAATGGTCTTTTGAACCGAGAATGCTGTTGTCGATCTGATAACTGCTCGGTACTCTGAACCAAAGTGCTCGGTCACCGATCATCAAGTGTTCGGTCTCTACCTGTTGGCTTTATAACACTCATGTGGTCGGGTCAGTTTTTTAATGATTTCGACCTAGAAGGGAATTACCCTTTTTACCCATGCCGTACTCCTTAAATAACATAGGTCCTGAAAACACCATCAACATCTGTCCCCTAGTTCTCGGTAACAACGAGTTTGCGAGTTGATGCCGAGAACTATAAAAAAAGATGGTGTGCTGATCGCCTTGCTGGTGGTCGTTCCAGAAATCACAGAGAAATTGCCTTCGCCATCAACTAAGTCTTCTGTTTCTATCTTCATATCCTCGGTTATTGGAGATGTTGACCATATTCAGAACGATTCTCCACCTCAAAGCAAATTGCTTACTTGAGTCGTTCAATCAGGAGATGAAGGTCCTCTTGTTATCCAAACTAAAAATGACTCATCCTCTGTAATATATGTACCAGAGATTTAGAGGTCCTGACCCCTGACTGATCTAATCTCGATTGTGAGGAGAAAATTTTGCCTCTGAGCTAACGATGATGTGCTCGGTGTCATGTGATCCTGTCTCGAGCTGTGAGAGATGCTCGGACCTGGGGGAATGTTACGTCCCCAGTCCGAAGGACTGACTCAGTGGGACGCAACCCGACCTCGAATGAAGAGAGGCACTTGGACCTGGGGGAATGTTACGTCTCCAGTCCGAAGGGCTGATTCGGTGGGACGTAACCCGACCCCGAATGAAGAGAGGCACTTGGACCTGAGGGAATGTTACGTCCCCAGTCCGAAGGGCTGACTCGGTGGGACGTACCCTGACCCCGAGCTGAGAAAGACACTTGGACCTGGGGGAATGTTACGTCCCCAGTCCGAAGGGCTGATTCGGTGGGACGTAACCCGACCCCGAATGAAGAGAGGCATTTGGACCTGGGGGAATGTTACGTCCCCAGTCCGAATGGCTGACTCGGTGGAACGTACCCCGACCCCGAGCTGAGAAAGGCACTTGGACCTGGGGGAATGTTACGTCCCCAGTCCAAAGAGGTAGATTCGGTGGGACGTAACCCGACCCCGAGTCGAATAACTAAGTGGCCTCGGCGGAACAAAATCCAGCCCCGAGCCGAATAATCAAGTGGCCTCGGTGGAACGAAATCCAGCCCGAGCCGATTAACCAAGTGGCCTCGGCGGATCGAACCCAGCCCCAAGCCGATTAACCAAGTGGCCTCGGCGGAACGAATCCAGCCCCGAGCCGATTAACCAAGTGGCCTCGGCAGAACGAATCCAGCCCCGAGTACTGGTTAATCCTTAGGACTTATTCAGAGGGGAAGTGTATCCACCTTTTGAAGCCCTATTAGATTTGGTACGGGCGTCCCCTTGCCAGACCTAATGAAAACGAAAATGGATTTTTTGAAAAATAAAATTAAAAAGTGTAAATAACAGCACGGATACCTCGAAACAGCGTCCCGTCCGAGGTCTCCAAAACACAATTTTGAATCTTTCAATTCAGTGTCCCGACGAACCAGGATTTGGATCAGAGAGCGTTTGAAATGGTAAGGGCACATCCTCTATACGTCAGGTCACTGTGGAGCATGCGCATTGTATGAGGGCTCCTCCTTACAACGCTGGAGCAGGCACACGCCACGGGGACACAACGCCTCCCCGTGCTGCGCCTCTCTTGGATCCAAATGATGAATGAATCAAAGAGTGTCCGGGATACTAAGGGCACATTCCTCCTTAGGTCCGATATCACTGGAGCTAACAATCGTCACAGGGGCATCATCACTCCCCGTGCTATGCTTTCTCACGGATCTATTACATCGGGTAAGTGAGGATCAAAGAGTGTTCGACACATTAAGGGCATATTCCTCCTTATGTTTGGTAACACTGGAGCAAGCAATCGCCACGGGGGTATCATCCCTCCCCGTGCTATGCTTCTCACGGATCCTATGCATCGAATATGTCCCTGAATATTCTGAGGACCCCGAGCTTTAGAGACATTTGGTTCTGGGGGAATGTTCCGTCCCCAGGCCAATAAGCATGACTCGGTGGGACGTAACCCGACCCCGAGCTGTAACAAACATCGATCTCGGCGGTACAAGAGCAGACCCGAGCCGGAAAGAGACATCGGTCTCGGCAGTACAAGAGCAGACCCGAGCCGGAAAGAGACATCGGTCTCGGCGGTACAAGAGCAGACCCGAGCCGGAAAGAAACATCGGTCTCGGCGGTACAAGAGCAGACCCGAGCCGTAAAATATATATCAAAACCATTGTGTGAGCCATAACAAACAAGCATAATCAAATGTCAACCTAAGTCAGAAGAGGTTTTACTCACCTTTTTGGGATCCGTTGCCTTTCTTGCAACTCTACAAGGGTCACTACAAGCAAGGCTCTTCTTAATACATCCTCTCTGCATCTCAGCATTCCACGCGTCCGACCGGATGACTTCCGCTATCAACTTGATCGACCTCAAAAATCAAATGGTCTATGTACATACTGAGATAGCCTTCTTTCACCAAGTCTTCCACCTGCTCCCGCAGGTCTCTGCACCCATTCGTGGCATGTCCCCTTACGTTATGGTAGATAGATTATGCCCTACTATTTCCCTCCTCAATCGGGAACCTCCTCAAAGTAGGCTCGGCCAACAGACCTTTATCCTGGATTTCCCGAACTATCTGGTGAAATCCCTGACGATCGGTGATTTCCATCTTCTACCATCGTCTTACTACGCGAGCTGCTTTTTGTTGAGTTCCCCACAGACGGCGCCAACTGTTGACGGCTGATTTTGGTCCCAGGGCAATATGGGAATATTACTCCCGAGACAATCCTCCCTCAATAGTGAATTTGTTTGGTTATGGGGGACCAAAAGCAAACTTAGCAAAAGACAGATAAATACACCAATCGACAAAGAGATTTAACGTGGTTCGGCGGATCTTGGTCCGACCTACGTCCACGGGCACAAAAAGGATGATACTTTTATTACTCAAATACGCTTCTCAGCTCTGCTTCTTTGTGTTTACAAGTCTGATCGTAATGATTCTGATGCCAACTCTCAATGCTCTCTCCCCTTATTTATAATAGTGAAGAAATCAGATTCCTTCTCCTACAAGAATTTCCTAGTTGAAATACTTTCCTTTTCCCATAAAGATTCCTAATCAAAACTACATTTACTTTCTTTATCCTACTAGGACTCTGTCTTATCAGTTTTCCCCATGAAAATAGGATAACTTGTCATCTTATCCACAAGAATAGGGTGTCATCTTCCGGAGCACGCTTCCCCATATGCTCGGTCTTCATGAGGTCGGTCATAATGGTCTTTTGAACCGAGAATGCTGTTGTCGATCTGATAACTGCTCGGTACTCTGAACCAAAGTGCTCGGTCACCGATCATCAAGTGTTCGGTCTCTACCTGTTGGCTTTATAACACTCATGTGGTCGGGTCGGCTTTTTAATGATTTCGACCTAGAAGGGAATTACCCTTTTTACCCATGCCGTACTCCTTAAATAACATCGGTCCTGAAAACACCATCAACATTATGTTTCGGGTATATATGCCATCTCTCTCACAATAGCTGGATCTCACAACTGTGTGAGACCCAACTGCTGTGAGAGGGATGACATATACACCCGAAACATGATATACTATCTCCATTAAAGGAGGCTCGGACATACTTATGATGCATCTATCAATAAACTTATCTAGTAACCTGTTATTGATGGTGATTTTTGGGCTTAAGTGTTGTCAGTGAATCAAGAAGGACAAGATAAGAATTTCAAGTTCAGAACATTATAGTATGAGGATATTACTCAAAGGTGCCCGATCCAGCTGAGTGGTCGGGTCCGGTCTACACTCTTTGACCGACCCAATGAGTATGGATATATAGGAAGATCAGTAGCCGGGGACCTCGGGTCCGACCCGATCAGCATAGCTCGGAAGGGCGGGAGAGTATTAGCTCAGTCATCCGACCTCATTGGGGATGGTGGGTCAGTATAGATCAGGTCAGTAGATGCGATAGGCGTAACTTGTAAGATTGTCTTATGACACACGCCACCGCGTGAATAGGTGGATACAGGCTGACATCATAAATGTAGCGTATGAAGTTTTCAAAGAAAGGCCTAGAGTTTCATGAAGTGTCAGATAACATGCTTCACTTTCGGTAGTGACAGGTTTTACTTTCGGTAGCGGCAGGCTCACGTGGATGGCGTCACGAGGATGATAGAACGGTATTATTTTTCTTAGTATATAAAGGGGTTGAGAGCACTTTTGTAAGGGTTAGCAAATTTTACTCTAAGCTTTGTAAGAAAGAGAGAAATAGTTAGTACGAGAGAGATATAATTGTTGGAGTTGGTGCTCGGCGCGTCAAATTTTGTTGTATTTATTGTAAATCGATGTACATTATATTTTATTATGAATAAAATTAAGTAATTTTCATCAATATAATCTTATATATGGTAAATACGTAAAAGACCTTAGAATGAATAAATGTGACATAATTGAAAAAGCGCCACAATTATTACTAGAGATGTCACAATATGATTCATTCTTAAAATGTTACTAGTCAAGGTTTACATACTTGGTCAGTTAGTAAACCCGTGAGACCGGTACGTGTCGTATATTAGAATTGTTCTAATAGTTTGTCTCAGTAAACCATAAGTCTTGGGAGACTCATATAGACACGTAGGTATTTATTGGATAAATACCGAACGACTCATTTAAAGATTCATGATAGATGGTACACCAACGTCAATAGGAATCTTTACGAGTCAAATAACATATTAGCTCATTTGACTTGTGATACCACTGTGGATATGTGAGATATCCTTCATACTTTGATGACAGTCACGTCAACGATCTTTTTAGATCAGACCTCCGCCTGTTCGTTGGGTATGGACTGATACTTATGATATCCCGTGATGTATCCAGAGAGGATCTGTCAGTCCCGTGTACGAGATTTATGTGTCCAATTTGTGATTCTTTGAAATTCTTGGCTGAGGTATGATTCAGAAACGAGTTCTGAATATTTGCTAAGAATCATAATTATGTCACGACACATGAATTGTTCATAACAGAGATTTGATGTTTAATCTATATCTCCGGAATAATTCGGATAACCTATGACAGATGAATTATGTATATGCGATGACTTCGACTTGGATGATTCAACTTGATTATCTGTGGTCATCGTAATTTGAGAGTGGACAAATTACGGATATGAAAATGGTTTCAATGACAGATAAACTTGAACCTAGAGAGTCTCACAATATAAAGTGTACTCGTTGAGCACTTGGGCAATTAATTATGGATAATTCAGATTATTTATAATATACACATGCGTATTAAATAATGTGTATTTGTATACAATTCATAATTTAGATTATATATATAATTTTTAACCAATTGAATTTTGTTACTTGTTTTATTGTTATTATTAATTAATTAATTGTTAATTAATTAATAATAATAATAAAATGGAAGAATATTCTTGGAATATTTTTCCATGTATTTATTTTTTTTATTTTTTTTTAATTAAAATAAATTAATTAATTACTTGTTAATTAATTAATTTATTAGATAAAGAATATCTTGAATATTCTTATTATTTTGGCAAATTGTGATTGGCCAAACCATGTGATTTGGACACATGGATTTTGATTAACAAAAATCAAAATAATTATTTTTGGATAAGATCAAAACTTGTGACAAAATTATTGGCCAAATAAAAAGCAAAATTGACCAATTTTGCTTCTTGAATATAAATGAAATTGTTTCATTTGTTACATGGTTAGACACTTCTCATGTGTTGAGAAACAAAAGAAAAACAAAGGATTAGGGTTCTTGAAACAATTGATCAACACCAAAGAAAATTGGAGGAGTTGGAAATTGAAAATTAAGGTAATATTAAATTTCCAATTTCTATTTTTCTTGTTTTTGTTTTGAAGCATGAAAATATATATTAGATATGTATTTCACATGACTTACTAATATATATATATATTTGATATGTATATGAAGCAAAATTTGGTGATAGATTGTTTAATAATCCTAATTATTTTTCCTTTTATTAGCATGTGTAGTTAGATTAATTAGAGAATTAATCTCAAAATTAAAATTACCATTCTAGAGTGATATTACCACTCTAATATTGCCTAGAATTGTTCTTAAGGCTTTATGTTGTGGTGATTTAATTTGGTGTAAATTAATTAGATTAATTTTGTGAATAAATTGAATTTTGGCATGAAAATTGGAGAAAATAATAAACTGGATCAAATCTGATTTGGTCTCTTAAAAAAAATATTTTTCATGTAAAAATATGTTATTTGGATGATATTAGATGTGTATTGGGTGGTGGATAAATTCTGGAAATTGTTCCGGGGCGAAAACGCGAGAAAACGGTGAAATTCGCGTCGAAACGGGCTTAACACGTGCCGGCTGTGAACCTAGCGAACTAGGCACTGTTCGGCCAGTCCAAGGGCTGACCGAACACTGCCCAAGTGACCGGGTTGCCCCGGCTCGGCTGATGGTCAACCGGTTTGACCGTTTGCCCGTTACGCGTAGTATTTGTCAAAAAATATTTTCGTAAAATAATTCGTCGTGTAACGAAATATATTATGTTATTAAATGTTAATAAATAATAAATTTAAACTTATTTGGGTGAATTAAAAATATTTGATATTTTTTAATTCGCTCGGAAAATTTTAAAATGTTTAAAACCATTTTCGCCTTCCGCCGCACCCTTCCGCTGTGTATACTCCAACAATAATAGCTCGGTCATATCCAACCACTTGTAAGAAGAGGTCGGTCAAGTCCGATCATGTATAAAAAGCTTCATTTCTTTGTGCCCGTGGACGTAGGTTGGATCCATTTCACCGAACCACGTTAAATCCTCTGTTTTTATATGTGTGTTTGCCTTTTTTGCTAAGTTTATTTTTGGTTCCCAACAAACCAAACAAATTCACAGAGGGAGGAAGATTGTTCGAGGAGCGAGTTTCCGGATTTACCCTTGAAACGAAAAATCAGCTCTCTAACACCTGTCATTAAAAATTATGCGTTTATTAAGAATTATCAATGGATCTTTAATTTGTTCCATTTTCAACAAAAGTTGTCTTAATCATATTTACAAAGACTCTTAGTTAACAAAAAATTTGTGGTATAGAGAAGTAAAACAAGAACTGCTTAAACTCGTCAAGCCAAAAGCTTCCTGACAACATATTGGACGAACCTCACTATGCAACATTAATTAATTTGCTTCGTTATAATCATCACTAAGCTTTTGTCACTCATCATCTCTCTTTAATCTCCAAACTTACCTATAAACAAACCGCCCTCTTACAATTTTCGAAACCACTGAACTAAATTAATCAGCCATGGCAGCAGAGAAAGAAGGAGGCATTTTAAAGAAGGGCCATGAAGAAGGCTTGAAACTCGCCGTTTCACTTCTCACAAAATTCGAACTCCCAGAAGGGCTTCTCCCTTTAGCCAACGTTATTGAAGTGGGTTATGTGGAAACCACAGGTTACTTGTGGATTGTGCAGCAAAATAAATTGGAGCATGAGTTCAAAATGATAAGCAAACTTGTGAGCTATGATGCTGAAATTAATGGGTACATTGATAAGAAGAGGATCAAGAAGCTCAAGGGAGTGAAGGCTAAAGAGCTTATGCTTTGGCCTCCTGTGAGTGAAATCACAGTTGATGATCCACCAACTGGGAAGATTCACTTCAAGAGTCTTGCTGGAATCACCAAAACTTTCCCTGTTGAAGCATTTGCTACTGGCCAGTAATTTGTTTTTTGGCTTTGCTTGCATTGCAATTGCTTCTAATAAGAATTTCAGTGGATGATATTTTTGTCCCAAATCTAAAATTTTAGCCTAAAAACTTATAAATCTCAATCGAGAATCTGGACCCATACGATTTTTTGTCACACCCTCGTCCCCTTAGGCAGGGTAGGGGTGAGACAGAGACTGAAACTGGCAGAGTTTCCCCTGTAATATGGACTAATCCTCCAAAAACAAGGAAAAATCTGAACTGAAAATAAAATCTCACATAAAACTAGGATCTCCATGATCAACTCAAACATATATCTATAAGGAAATACAATAACCTCAGAATCAATTAAAGGCTCAATGCCTAAAACCACATAACAAATTCTTCCAAGAAATACATATCTAGAAATACAGTCTCAAAACATAATAAAGACACTCTACTGTTGGCACAACCTTTTCTCTACTGGCAGGAATGATGACGAAACAGCAGATGAAGAAACGATCTACTAATCTGTTAAACCTGAAATGTTAAGGAGTGGGGGGTAAGCTCACGCTTAGTGCAATGGATCACAGCTCAGTGCCGTGGATAATCAAGTAACAAAGTGGATCGAACAAGTCTTTCATAATATAAATAAATACATAAGCTGTAAATCGATATCTCTCAAACATTTACCTGAAATCATAAATCTCATTTCTCATAAACTCATTTCTCATAAAACTCAAATCATAAATCTCATTTCTCATAAACTCATACTGCTCAAAAAACTCTGTAAAGACAAATCTGTTTATTCATCTATATGCACAACCTCATGACAAATACGGCAAAGCTGGCAACATGGGGCTTCCCCACGGCAAACTGGCATCCGGAGCAAACTGGCAACGTGAGACCTTATCTCACGGCAATAACTGGCAACATGAGACCTTATCTCATGGCAATAATCTGGCACATATAAGTACACGGGTGCATCCTAACATAAAAATCATTTCCAAAATCCATGCTCATATATCTCAAATCATGCAAGTTTCTCATATATCACAAACATGATTTCAACATAATCAATATTCGATCCATACCTTATAGCAAAATATATAAACTTTCTGAAAACAAACTGATTTAATGCATTACCTTAAAATTCATTTAAGAAAACATACATACTATATACTTTTGAAAACATCAATGTTACAGGTTTATCCACGCACCTGGTGAGCTGACTACTGAGAAAGAAACTATGCAGCAGGACCGTCCCTGCTTACAGTATCACGATCACCTAACAGACAAAAGAATTTACTATAAGGAATATAATCCTAACTAGAATAGATGAAAGAATATGCGAGAAACGCGGTTCGGTCGTTCTCATAAACTTAACGAAATTTAAGATTCGGAGGTCCAAAACTACTCGGAATGGTCTGAAATTCATGGAGGAGACTCGGGAAGTCGACGGCAAGATTCTGCCTGGAGCGTGGGTTCCACGCGCCACTGCCACTGTCCGCGCGTGGGCTTCACGCGCCGCCACTTAAGTGCGCGTGAGCTTCACGCGCCGGCCGATCGGAAATTTTCCGACGGCCGAGCGTTCCTCTCTCTCTCTCTCTCTCTGGATCTAGCTGACGTTTTGTCGATCGGAGTTCCGGATCAACGGGAAATCGAGAAAAACCATAAAAAAACGTTTCTTACCGAGATTTCTCTGAAAATTTGAAAGTTTCCCAAGATGAAACCACCACCAAAAATCCTCTCGTCGAGATCTACACTTTTCCTTAAGGACTCGGTCGGATATTGAGGACGGATCAAGACTGAAACTTCTCTTCTCTCTTTTCTTTTTTTTTTTTTTTCTCTCTCGCCTGCTCTCTGTCTTTCTTTTCTTTTATTCTTTGTTCATTATCTGTATTAGGCTGCTGATAATAATAAAAATAATAAAAAAAATATCAAATTCCAAAAATTACCAATATACCCCCACTAAGAAGGGTACTTTCGGAAATCACCATTTTGAAGCCCTTCTGGTGCAATTCTCGAAATGTGTTCAACACGAAAGTTGTTCGTCTCTGAAAAATGAGTCCGATGGTTCAAGAACCAACTCGATCGGAGTTCGTTTGCTAAATTCATGCCCAAAACTGTAAACTATACGCATATAATAAAAAAAATCACGTAACTGATTCTTGGTCCCACGCGTTTTCCAACGCTACGAATATTCATTTCATAATATTCTTATCCAAATTCCATCACTTAAACACTTATTATTTATTATCATTCTATTCCAAGACTATATCGACAGTCTGGGAATCTCCTAAAACAGTCCCGAAAATCTGGGATGTTATTTTATGTTTTCTATGTTCATCCCGAATAATAACAAAAAACGAGACAAAATAGACCCAATTGAAATGACACGTCCCGATTGCTATCCCTACTTTCAAATCCCTTTTACGAGCCAGTAGCGTATTTGAGAAATTGAATTGTCAGTTTACTCCAGCACAAGAATGTCCTTAAATTGAAAGCAATCATCTTAATTACCGAACTAATGAATTGAAATTGAAAGCGCCATAAGTGGAGTTGAAAATTTGAAATGAAAGCAAAATTTGAACCGTTCCTGAAAATTTAAAAGATCAAACATACTTTATTAACGATAAAATCTTCAGATATATTTAAATTTCTCTTTTGTAACCTGTTACTTCAACTGAGTAAATAACAGGTTAATGTTGGCTGGGAAATCACCGAGCCAAACGACAGAGTTTACATACTTCAAAGCTTCCTTTTTCAAGAGGTGAGCAATGACATTACATGATGTAGGGGCAAAATTAACTTTAACCTGTTGAAAATGATTGGTCAACTCTTGAATCTCAGTTCGAAACTCAACTGAGCTACTTCTAAAGAATTAGTTTCAACTTTCAAGGAGTGACATCCTTCCTTGATTGCAATTTGAATGCCCCATAAAATAGCTTCTGCTTCCACACTAGCCACTTCCCCTTTGAATCTTATCTTTTCTGACTGCTGCCGCCAATACTTGGCCTTCACTGTTTTTGACTACAACTCCAAGCCCTGATACCATAAGCTCATTGTTAACAGAAGCATCAATGTTCAGCTTCAGCCACCCCTCAGGAGGAGGGTTCTAGTTTTGCTTTGCTATGGTAATGGCACCCTTCTTTTGTTCCATGAATGCAATTCTGATTCTCTGAAATAAATCCCTAATAGCCTCTGCTTTTCCTTCTGTTAGAAAAGCAGAAAATTTTGACTGAAACTTATGGATCTTATGGAATATCATAAGTTTCAGAAATGCAATTCTGAAACTTATGGATCTTTCTCCTCCATAAGTTGACAGCAGTTGAGAGTAGATTTTGAGCTGCTCTCCACATGAAAATTTTGACTTTCTCTAATTAGCTCCAGCCTCTATATGATATTCCACTGATTTTGGTTTTTCTTTTGAACACCCAAGTTGGTCAGGAAAATTCATATTGAAAGCAACTTGGTAGTCACTTTTGACTGAATACTCCCCTCTTCTATCATAATGCCAACATAAAATATCTTTCTGAGGCTTCTTTGGTAAAGGGATATTACGAATGATTTCCACCTTCTCACTCTCAAATAACTGATGAAGAACCTTCAGATTCCAGTGATGCTCCTCTGTTATCAGAGTAGAAACAGTAGCTGAGTTCTGTCCAGAATGACAATGTAGGGGTATGAAAGAGTGAGGTCTTGGTATCCAATTGCTGTGGAAAATCTTGGCTTCAGTTCCATCTCATATTCTCTATCTAGCACCTTAATTTATGACATTTCTCCCCCACAGAGCACTCCTCCAAATGAAAGATGGTATGTAGCCTATTCAAGCATCTAGAAAACTAGAACTTTTGAAGTATCTTGCCTGTATTTCATTAGAATCTCTTCCCCCCACTAGAAAAAAATTACTTTGCCAATGACCTATTTTCTTTCTTACTTTGAGTTTAATGTCATTGAAAAAACTTTTCTTCCTCCTTCCCACCATAGATGGCAGGCTTAGGTACTTTTCATGCCTGGACAGTGGACACTACGGTATGTTCTTCATTCTCAACACTTGATCTGGAGGCATATTCATACTGAAAAACATTGAAGATTTCTCTAGATTGAACATCTAACCTGAAGCTTCAGCATAGCTACTAAAGATGATATTTAACTGCTTGCAGTCCTTCATCGTTACTCTAGAGAATATAAGGTTATCATCAGCAAAAAGAAGGTGGGGGTACTGTGATGTCTATGCTGAATTTTAATCATTGGATTAACTTCTTTTCCTCTGCCTGTTTCATTATATTTGAATTTGAGAAACCCTCTGTAGTCTGTACAAAGGAGAAACAAATATGGGGACAACTCTTTCAGGGGTAATAAGCCCATTTGCTACCCCATTTATTAGGACAGAATATGAAGCAGAACTGATAATACAATTTATCATTAAAGCTACCCAAGATTGAGAAAAGCCTAACTTCATCATAATTTCTTTCAAGAAATCCCACTTAACACGATCATAAGCTTTACTTATATCCATTTTCAATGCTATCAGCCCCTATTTTCTACCTTTAGCCAGTCTAATCTTGTGGAGGCATTCCCATCCTTTGAGGTATAAAAGCACTCTGACTATGAGAAATAACGGAACGCCATAAGGGCTTGAGTCTGTTGGCTATTGTATTGGTAATGGTCCTATAAACTATGTTACATAAGCTTATGGGTATATAATCAACCACTCTTAAAGTTTTTTCTACTTTAGGAATTAGAGCAATGAAAGTATGATAGATAGAGCCCCCAAGGGGTGTGGCTTGGTGGTGAAGGGTCCAGAATCTCACCTTGAGGTTCTGGGTTCGAATCCGGGGTGCAACTTCTTGTAAGAGCCTGAGGCAGCCGGGGGTTTTACCTGCGCCGCGGCTCAGAATGGGTGGTTTGGTGGCGGGTTTCCAACTATTTCAAAAAAAAAAAAAAAAAAAAAAAAAGTATGATAGATAGAGCTTATGTTACCTCGGTTGTTCAGAATGAGCAAACAAGTAGTGAGGACTCCATGCTTAACTTCTGGCAAATGCTTTTTGATAGAAAGCAGCTGGCAACCTAGCAGGCCACGGGGCCTTCTTCGTTGGTCCCATTTAAGATAAAGCACTGGTGATTTCCTCATATTATCAATTTGAGTGTCTAATGATCTAATCCTTCTGCCCTCTACTTCTTGCTTGCAGTTACTTAAATCCTTCAGTAAGTTGTCCATTTTCCTTCTCCTGCCCCTGAACTCAATCTTACTTCACTGCTTCAGCTTCGCTAAAGTGACTTTTGTTGCCTTTGTAAAGCTTTGGACAGGATACTTTAATCTTGAGATAGAGCACAACTTGTCTATTCGTTTTTCACAATTTCTTTGCACCCCTCATACGGACTCCACATATCTTCATTGTTAATTCTGTGATACTACCTCCTTTCAAACCTCGGCACCCAGCTCTTTTCCCTGACTTCCATTTTAATTGGGTTGTGATATATTTTCCGTCATTTTTCTTAATATTTTGTGAGTAATCTCGGGATTTATGAGCATTTTGATGTGTTTTGAGTATATTTTTAGAGATCAAAATAATATCATGATTCAATGGAATTAACCAGAGATAAAAACGGCAAGATACATAACAAATAGGAAAAAATTCGGAGTCAAAACGTGCATCCTAATGCTGAACTAACGTAGAGACGAGCGCAAGAACAAAACTTAAACCGATTCACTTTCATTCTCTCAAGCTTCAATAAAAAGTATTGTTGAAGTGGAGACAATCTACCTACAACTACTTGGTAAGTTCTATGGGAGTAATTTTTTTCCCAGATCTCATGTCACTTGAATTTTAGATTAAAAATGACATCACATATTAGGGATTTATTAAGTTTGCAATAAAACTAATGGAGAATAAAGAAAACAAATATTTCTATTAATTCATTTTAGGATTGCATTAACATTGATTTTATTAATTCATGACCGTAGAAATTACATTTTCAATTATGTATTTTAAGAAAAATTGATTATGAAATTGGATAAGAGATCAATAATTGAATGATAGCCTAATGACATTTTTTGTAATGAGGATATCATTTAACATTTGCAACATATAAAAATTCGTCAAGAGCTGTTATAAGAAATATTTAAATGACATTTAGAATTTTAAAACTACTTGTTATTACATTACTCTTTGAAAGTAACCCCTCCTATGTACTCCAAACACCAACTATAATAAACCTAATGAATAATACATAATACGATACACAAGTGGCTACGAAAAAATACACACAAAATTGAACTCAACCATTAAGCGCAGTCTCTGCCTCAAAGATCCCTTGAGGGGAATTGTTTTGGCTAAATAAAGATAAAAGGTTTCAGGACGACTCAATCGCTACCCTGAGGAAGCCCCCTCCTATCTTTTTGATGTAGGAGAAAAGAAAAAGAAAAAGAAGAAGAAGAAGAAAAAGGGGAAAAGGGGATCCCTGTTGCTGGGAGTACCGACGGGAGCGCGGGAGTCCGATGACACCGAGAACTGTTCTGTGAGGATGTAATCAAAACGAGGGGCCGAGTCACCTGATCCCAATCCAGCTGTTTTAGAGCAGTTGATAAATGGATTCGATGAATCCAACAACTCCGGGATTCCACTGAAGTGTCCTTTCTTCCTCATGATCTGTGTCTGGAAATTTAATCTACCTCGGGGTGTTTTAGAGAGGTTGCCCACTGCCACCAACGCCTGTTGTGCGAGGAAGTTACCGAAAAGAGGGGCCAAGTTCCTTGATCCCAATCGAGCTGTTGTAGAGCAGTTGTCCGCCATAAATAAAACTCCGCGTGCACGCATAAATGGATTCGATGAATCCACTGACTCGATCACACTTTCATTGATGATCTCAGAGTACGAGTGACCCTTCTTCATCGGAAACTCGATCTGGAAATTTTAAAATTAAAAAGGAGATATCAATAAATAGATGCTGGTGAAGGATCTCAGTTTTACAAACTTTATATTCCACAATAATTACTTCGAAAAGTTCAGTATATTAAGATCCAGAGAAACAACAGTTTTCAGCATCCACTGGTGTTTAATAATTGTGTGACTGTGACACATTAAAAATGCTATAGTACTCTTGATTATTTTCAAGAAAGTAAGTTGCAAAATTATCCCATGCCAATATATTATCACCATCGTACTTCTGTTCAGGAAAGCATAAGCATAATATTATCATTACCACTTACTCTAAATAGAAACTTCATACCTGGGCCATCATTAGAGCCGCAGAGACACCTGCTGTGAGCGGGTATAATGGGCCGAAGAGGAAGTCACCTTCTGGACGTGATGATCGGACTTGCTCTGGCTCACCAACTTTCCACATGCGAGTCTGATCAATTTTTCCCATTGGGAAAGCTGGTAGATCTTCCTTTTCCTATAAACAAAAAATCACTTGCAGTAGTTATTACTTGGAACTAGTTTAATGATTTGAAGAGTAGACTGAATTAAAAACTTTAAAATAAACACAAGGTTATATTCAACTTTCCAAATTCTATAATATAAACATACATAAAACCGACGTCCAGGCAAGACAACACTGTAAATCTCACTGGAAGCGATATCTTCATAGAACCCATTTAACATATCCTTGCGTGAATAGAATGAGGCACTATAAGCTTTCACAAATTCTTCTTTGCCCTCTTTGAATAAGGAATCGTAAACTGGCAACATACCCTGTTAGCATAAGATAGAAAAGTGGAAAAAGGTTAAATTGTAGAAGCCGACCTCCATTTGAAAACACAAAATAGAAGAGCGTGTTGATACTTGATAGAGAGTCACTGATAGAGAGAGAAATGTGCAGCGAAACTGAATTTCATAATTTCATCACTGGCTACCTGAGTTGAGATAGTCTTTGATATAATTCCTGCAATGCACTCGACAGTGTTATTGTAAGCCAGATCCTCACTCATTCCATTTTCAATGTACCTTCTATACGAGGACTCCACTCCATGAACATTACCAAGCAAAATGCCTATAAATCATACAAGGAGAAGTCAAGAACTGAGGATTAAGTTTACTACAAAGTCATGGATGTGGATAAGCACTCACCCCGCTCCCCAAAGATGTCACTCCTGTACTCCTGCTCCAACGTGGTGGCAAATGTGAATGGAGAA
The DNA here is from genome assembly GCA_019454045.1 of Zanthoxylum bungeanum. Classification (NCBI taxonomy): domain Eukaryota; kingdom Viridiplantae; phylum Streptophyta; class Magnoliopsida; order Sapindales; family Rutaceae; genus Zanthoxylum; species Zanthoxylum bungeanum. The sequence continues at coordinate 27,267 of SKCR01026047.1, read as the reverse complement.
CCAAGGGCGACTGACCATCCCAGGGCAACATCAGTAGCTCTTCCATCAACATCCTATACACATGATATTCAGTAACCAACAAGTCTGTTAAATGGAACTGGTTACTACAAGGGACCAACAAACACAAGTGCATTAGAGGTTAAGAGAGAGTACCTGATGGACAGCAAAACTTGAATTAATTCCAGCACCATTAATCTCTTTGCCTTGAACATAGAGTCTCCTCACGGATGGACCCATTCCCTTGGGACACACAGCAATTACACTGATATTCTTTGGGAAATCAAGTCCCATTGACTGCAAATGCCCAAGAAGAAACCCATGGGAAAGTCCGAGAATGCTGTTTGGTTTCATGTAAGTGGATATCTTCTCATAATTATCTGCCTGCAACATAAGATTCAATCAATTCCCTGAAAATGATAAAGGCATAAAATACAACACATATCAAGAGTGGAACTGTAGAATCATCCAATAAAAAATCACAATGTCCCTCTAGGAAATTTCCTTTAAACGGTAGGGTGACTTAACCAAATTGAGCTAGAACCCATGCACATCACACAAATAGTAAAGGAAAAACCTACTTCTGTGAAAATCTTTGATAAGTGTGGTTTATACCCACTTATTCCTACATTCTTAGCTTACTATTTTGTTAGTTTTCATATCATTTAATGTATTTTGTAGTTCTTTTATGTTTTATTTGTAGGAGACATTAATAGATGGACCTTGAGGCATTTTATACGTGTTTTGGGACCATTCGGACGTATCGGAAGCACGCGGGAAGAACGAAGAAAGTAGAAAACAGTAGCCAGAATTTGTGATTGGCGCACCGACGCCCAACTTATGGCGCTGCGGCGCCAAATTTCCGGCGCCCCAGCGGCCCGCAGCAACCCAGAACACTAATTTTAGGGTTTTTTTATGCACAAGGACCCTAAGACTTTATTATAAATACATAAGTTCGTCCAAGACTCAACGAGGAGGCTAATACACAGCACAAAACACAAAAACACATATTTTTAGAGATCCAAGGAGGAGGATTGAAGAGTAATGAGAGGAGACGAAGGCGGTGACGTCCGAAGAGGAAGAGATTCAATTCGGGTTAAGTCTTCTAGTTTCTTTGTTAGAACTTTAATGATTTCCATTAGATTCATGACATGTTCTTATTATTTTTATCTTTAGTCATGAACTAACTCCTTAATTCTGGAGAATGATGTAACTGCTGCTTGAACCTTGTATTGTTTGCTAATATTGTTATGAAGTTAAATTTCAGTTTATTTGTATTCTTTTGAGTTTAATGCTTTTTGTTTGCTGGCCACAAATTAAGATGATGAATGTTTAGAATCTATCACTCGAGAGAGAGGATTTGAATGAGAGAGGATTTTGAATAAGATCTAGAGAATATGACCTAGGATTTTATAAAATTCGAGAGAATCTATAGCTTCTTTGAAGTCATTAACATAGAGTCACAAGACGTAATGAGTCGTTAATTACTAGATTTTTATAGGGATATCGAAATCTGTAGTTTATAATATTTTCACTGTTACTCAAGAGAGGAAGTGGATACTTGAGGATTCTTGACTTATAAACAATACAAATGAACAAGTTAATTGACATGACAAATACATAGGGGATAACTAGGTGAAATCAGACTCTGGAATCACTATCGTATTAGTTCCTCCTATCTATATATTTTTATATATCTTATTTAATTAAATCTTATTTATTTGTTTTCTAAATAAAGTTAGGATTATCAATTGTAGTATTTAGTGCGAGTTAACGCAATCCCTGTGTGTTCGACACTCTAAACTCATTTATACTAAAACTTGACACCGTACACTTACGGTACGATATAAAATATCGCATTAATAATCTTGTAAGAGAACCTATGCAGATCATATTTCAATTACAATAGTTGCAGCACATAGCACATATTAACATTAACAACTTGTTAAGTATTTGATATTTACCATAGACCCAAAGAAAAACTTGTATAAAAAACATATGAAATGCCAAGTCTTATAAGCCCATCAAAATCAGCCAACAATTTACGTAGTAAACACTTCAAGTTTATGCTTGACGAACCTGAGCAGCATTAGACATCAATAATAACACAAGATCACTGCCTGAAACAGTTTCATACATATCCCCCAAAGTTCCATTCTCTTCAGTAAAACCAGCAGCACGAGCTTCAGCAAAAGAACGAGAGCCCTTCCTAAGCCCAATCTTTATCATATAAATCAAGCAAAGAGAAGAAAAAAATTAAAGTCAGTCACGATAAATAGATGAACAATATATAACAAATTGACATTATTAAAAAAATAATAATAAATCAACCATAAGAAGTATAAAAAATAAATGGAAATGAAGATTACCTTGACAAGAATATCAGAATTAGCTTCAGCAAGGGAATCCCTCAAATTCTGAGCTTGAGCAGGTCCCTGAACAAAATAAAAAGTAAGCAACAAATGCTATGTTGAAAGAAGACAGCCACATTCAATCATAAGACATGGTCACATGAACACCAATGGAATACAAAAGGAAAAAAAGCAAAGATACTTTCAACTTTCAAGGTATGGATTATGGAGAACTCACTGAACAAATTTCTCTTCAAATTTGATCAATCAGAAACAAATAGAAATTTTTAATAATAATTGAAATTGTGAAGGTTCTGAGCTCAAACTTGGAAAATGTCAACAAAGTCCTCAAAATTTGAGTAACAAAGAGAAAGCTGAAAATAATACCTGGGAACCCCATCCAATGACGCCAATCTGCTTAATCCCCTTGAATGCTTCCGGCAGCAACTTGAACAAATGCCTCCCTCCTCTCACAATGTACTGCAAACATTATCAATTTCTTTGAAATATAAAGATATATAATAAAACGATTGGCATCATATGCGTTACACAAATTTTACCTCTTCGTTGCCAACGAGGGTGATCTTCTCCTTCTTGAAAACAGATGTCTCAAAATCGAGCAACACTGGCTTCTTAGACGCCGGCATCGACACCATGCTAGCGCCGAGAGAAGACCCGACGCCGTTTGCATTTGCGCTGATAGCCATGAGCGACACTTGCTTGGAGGTGGAATAGAGAACTGGGATGGGGTTGGAGGAGGAGAAGGAAGAGAGAATCTTTCGGAATCCGGAGTTTAGGGTTTTGGATGATGAAGTGCGTGTGGAGAGAGAGGGAGTAAAGGAACAAGAAGTAGCCGCCGCCATTTCCAAACCTTTACGAGCAGCGATAGCTGACTTGTCAGATCTCGAAATGTGCTGCAGATGTGTACTCTTTTGAGGTTTGCTTTATTTCTTAAATAGAGAAGGGCGATTGCTACTTACCCCCTATTATTTATACTAATATCCACTTATTCCCTTCTTATTTTCATAATATCTTGACATCACTTTAAAATTAAAAATCAAAAGATTATTTTATAATTTGACATATTTAATATTGTTAAATAATTAACATTTTTACATTATTAATAATTCATTGTTTTAATTAAAAATATACAAATATACAAATAAAGATTTTAGATCTCAGTCCGGTTATTTATGTAGGACGAAAAATATCATGAATCTTCAAAAAAATTATAATTTGGGTAATCTTACAGTACATGATCTCGTCAGGATATGAGATTTTTTACTATTTTTATTTTTCATATATTTCCAGTAGATTTTGAATTGTAATTTTTTTAAATTATTTTAGAAATTTTGGTTTTTTTAGTGTCAAATTATAGATATATAATAAATCATATTAGATTTTGAAACAACTTTATATAAAAAAATATTATATTTTATAATTTTATTCTTTTATAATTAATTATTTTAAAGAATTAAAAATTATGTAACATTATTAATAATTTTATAACAAGTGTAAATATATTAAAACATGAAATTATCTTGGCTTATTATTAATTTCCCCTGACACCTTTTAGACTCTTAAAATATCAAAAATACCCCTGGGCACTGAAACTGAGTTTAATAATTAAAATGCCAAAAATATTATGAAGAGACTCACTTAAATAAAGTAAGAGATTTTTGATACCAAATATAAAAAGTGAAAAGCCTTTATATATTTAACCAGGAGTGTTTGAAAAAAAGAAAGTTGTGATATTAAAAAATTTTAAAATTAAAAAAATTATTTTAATCGCTGTCATGTTTAGTTTTAAGATTTTAACACAGAGTTTCTTCTTGATGGATGATTTTTGTAATATTTATTTAAGGATAATGATATATTTATCAATATTTTTTCTAATTTTATCTCAATTCTCTCACTGTAGTTATAGTAAGTTATAGTTACTTATTGTAGTTACAGTAAGAGATTGTGATAAAATTAGATAAAAATATTGGTAAGTTTAACAAATCTGTTTATTTAATGGTTCCAATAATTTGAAATAGATATTTATCATCCATTTTGATTTCTTTTATACCCAATTAATTCTCCATTTTTCATTCACATAACTTCTCTTTTTTTTTTGGTCAAAATCATTAACGTGCAGCTCTATTGCCTTATAAATAAAAATGGGGTTTTTTATTTAAAAAACTCAAAATCATTAAAAATGTGATGAAAAAATCCAAGCGGAAAAAAAATAACACATTTGAGACTTGTTAATGGTAAAAAATAACACATTTGAGAACATTAAGTTCAACAAAACAACCATCATGCCTACCACAAGTTTCCTCAAGCGCAAGCGCACAATGTTCAAAGAGGCAGTAAGTGATTTCTAAGGAAAAATAAATAAAATTGATATCTTTTATTTATTTATTATAGTTTTCAATTGAAAAAAAAAATATCTCCTAAAATATAAATTTTTCATAAAAAGAATTATATATTATTGATCTGTAAATCATAAACTTCAAAATAAGTATAATTGTCAATATGTTTTGATAAAAAATAAGTAAAAAATATTTCATAAACTTCAAAATAAGTATGATTGTCGATATGTTTCGATAAAAAAATAAGTAAAAAATATTCTTACATTTATAAGAGATCGATGATTTCAAACCAATCATATTCAAACATTCATATCTTGTTTATTCGGATTCTAAATTATAATATGTAATATATCACCATAGACTTAACATCCATACCTACAAATTATATGAACGAACCTCTCTCATATTCAAACTTTCGCACGGTCAAAATCAGTCATAAAATCATTGTATTGTACATACTACACAACTTGGCGGCTTTCAGAGCTATTTTCCACTTGGATATATAATTTATGATCCGTAAAACTCACCAAAACATATCGCGAATGCCTAAAATTATTCGGAATGAACCAAAGACTAATTCCAATTGAAAGATAATAGAATTCAACACTAATGTCAAAAGATATAATAATAATAATAATTTATTATTGAGCTTAGTCACATTTTAATAACCTTAGTCATGATCACATCTTTCAATTAATGTTCTCACTCATATTCATATTTTCATGTTTCATTTAAGTCAGTCATAAACACATTTTTTCTAAGTCATATTGAGTTCAGTTACAGTCATATTTACTTAAGTCTCATTGAACTTAGTGAAAATCACATTTTATCTAAGTCATATTGTATTTTGTCTTCATATTGAGTTCAACCGCAATTATATTACACCTATATTTTACCTAAGTCCATTTTTTAGTTCAGTCTCCGTCACAATCACATTGCTGCTTACACTCAGTCATAATGTTGATCCTCCGTCACATTGATGACTGAAAATATGACTTAGTAATATTGTTTATTCTCGATTATATTGTTAAACTTCAGTCACATTGCTGACTTTAAGTCATATTGATGTTTGAAGTTCTAGCTCAATTACAGTCTATTAACCTCAATCACAGTCACATTTTACATCAGTTATATTGGTGATTAAAAGTTATGTTATATATGCCTCAGTCAACAAACCACATTTGTGACTGAAAATTGAACTCAATCAGCGTCATATTAAGCTTAGTCACAATTACTGTAAAATTGAGTTTAAACACAAATATATTTTATCTATGTCACATTGATTTTAGTCATAATCACATTATAAATAGCATGAGACTCAAATACTTATTATTTAAATTTGATTCTTAATTATATTATCGATCCCTAATCACATTACTAACCTTGTTTTCGAACAATCTTTTCATCTCAATCTCCTCCTATATCTTAAAAATTTGCTCATTATTTTCGATTGCTCTTGTTGTCGAAAACTGATCAACATCATTTGGGCAGTCTATTGAATTTGGTCTCGCCCTTGTGTTCTGTTCTTTAAATCCAAACATGCCCTAATGTTCTATTCCTAATCTTTTCCTATATAGATCGTGTTTATTAATAGCTTTATATACCAGTGATTAGATTGAAAATGATTAAGGTTTTAACTCGCATGTTAATTTTCATTGAATGGATTATTAGAAATATATTGTTATTAAGAAAATGGCTGAATTTGGATTTCAAAATTCTAGTAAATTGAACCTTAAAGCTAATATCACACCAACAAATAAAACAAAGGGATATTATCAAATTTCTACTCAAAAATTAATTAAAGTGTAATAAAACTTTTTTTTTGAAATATTAAGTTTTTCATCCGAAATTCAAAAAATGTTTACTTTTCCACCTAGACATTAATAATATTAGAATTTAACTGACATCATAAGGGTATTTTGGTCATTTGATAATATATGAGTAGAAAAATGAACACTCTTTGAATTTCTGTAACAACCCGACTTTATAAAAATCTATGTTCGAGATAAATGTCTTGTGATATTGACGAAGTCAAGAATATTATATTTTGATATTGAAAAATATATCGTGATGATTTAATGATGTGTTCAAAAGTCTCGGGATTTCGTGAAATTGGAAGGATCAAATACACGAATTTTTATCATAATATAATCGACTAAAGTTTTATTTTTTCGACTATAAAAATAGTAAATGAATTCTGATTGAGCTAATTTTTGAACTGTTGGACTCGTTTTTTCGAGACGAACAACTTTTGAATTGAGGAATTTTCGAAATTTTGAGAACAAGGGCCTCAAATTTGCAGATTTCTAAAACTATCCCAATCCAGAGGCCTCTTTGTAAAATGTGATGGCTGCTTGGTAATTTCTAGAAAATTTCCTTTAAATATCAAAAGTTTACAGAAATTACGAAACATCATAAAATTCCTTCAGTTGCTACAATGTAGCACATACAATGGAAATGGAGGGAGAGGGCTGGCGTTCGGTCATCTGGACACTGCCGGCAACGAGTGACCAGCCCACCGTGATCGTTCGGGCACCAGGAACCTGCCACCGGCAGGTGATCAGTTGTTGGCCGCCTATAGGGGCCGTAAAAGTGGATAAAATATCGTGACTTTTGTATCATGATCCCAACTCATCGATTCGATTCACGATACGATCCACATATCGAATTGAAGCTTATGGAATGTGATACAAGGCAATGGTGGGGATTTTATTGATCGGTGCTCGATTTCATGCAAAATGAGATAAAACCTAATGGTGAATAGTGACCCGCGAGCTTGTTACTCCGATTCGAATTTCGTCAATTCCTACGTGTTCGTGGGAGTGATTGGAGTCTATTGATGCCCTCGAAAGCTCGATAAGACATCCCGAAAAATAATTCATTAAATTGACGTATTAGAAAATGTTCGGATGCTTCCAATAGATACATGGATTATTTAATTACTATGTATTGAGTTAATTGAGCATGATTATATTGAATATATATTGCTGGTATAATTTGAGGGAAATTAGAATGAATTGGATCGATCCGACATGTTATACAAGTTTTTAATAATCATCAATTTCACGTATATCAATGTTTTGATAAATTAATGATGGACATAGGTTAATTATGATGAGTTATGGTTGATTAAATGTTTTTAAATGAATTTGGGTGATTTAGAATCCGATTATGACATTTTTGAGTTTTTCGAAAGATTTTCTAAATATTTGCCGGAAATCGAATATGATTTTATGAATATATTGTATTCGATGTATTAAGAGTAATAAAACTGAAATCATTGAAAATTGACTTATTTTTGGTGTTTTATGAAGACCCAAAATTTTATATGTAATAAATCGAGAAATTTATTATCGATGGTTTTGACTGTCATCTGTTGATTTTTGGATAAATATGACGAAAATTTGGGATACGCGTGAAGAGTGGTAAGCATTTCATATGATGAACTCTCATGTATTATTTATGGGCTTTGTTTCGATTTAAGTAAGCATATGTATAGGTATATATATGTTTATTTTTTGAAAAGCATAAACTAAATCAATTATTTATGGATTACAAGTTTATTTGAGACGTGTTAACATATTTGAATTATGTTATAAGAAGAACCTGATGCATGAGTATAGTTATAAGTTTAGGATATTGATAAGTGGAGGAAGTTAAAGTTTCATTTTCATGTATAGACACTACAAGAATTAGACCCTTTAGCGTCGAAATAATTCGACGCCATAAGTCAAAGTTTCGACGCAAAATAAAATTAGCGTCGAAATAATTAGACGCTAAAAATGGACGCCGAAATGTCGACGACAATCACTTTTAGCGTCGAAATAAATAAATGCGACGCTAAAAACTATATATTTGCGTCCAATTTTTTTCGACGCTAAATTAAATATTTTGACGCTATAGGTTATATTTAGCGACGACATAATGCGACGCTAAAAGTCAACCTTTTAGCATCGACATGTTTCGACGCTAAAATATATTAAAAAAGTAATATATGTATACTTACAGCGGCGATTTTTTTGTTCATATTAGCGTCGAAATTTTCGACGCCAAAAGTCAATTTTTAGCGTCGAATTAGTCGACGCTAATAGTAAAAAAAATTGTTTTTAAAAAAATTATTAATTTACTTCTTTTTGGTCTAAAATATTTAATTTAATTGAAAAAAATCTGATTAATAACAGAATTACGAAATATTATAATAATTATTATATTGAAATTTGTTTTAGAAAAAAAAATTATATTAAATTTATTTGTTCAAAATGTTTATACAAAACCAAATATAAAATTAATTGCTACTGTGATGGGGGGACGCTCGAGCCCGATGCACCCTGACTGATTGAGGCCTCCAACATCTGACGGAAAACCTGCATTTGCTGTTCCAAGTGCTCCATCTTCTTCTCGTGATCCACCGTGACCTGTTCTAGCTTCTCCTTAGTCTGCTTCAGCTCGTCTCGGGTGGTAGCTAACTCGTCTTTGGTGGTGACTAACTCGTCTCAAAGAGAGACATTGTCCGAATTAACAGTATTGCGTGCAGATGACGTCGGCTTCTTACGAGTGCCAAGGCCAACGTTGTAAGCTGTCTGATTCTTGAAAACCGATTGCGACAATTGCTCATCTGGTATGGGGTCGGACCCTGTCTCCTGAGTTTGATGTTGGAGTTCCATCATTTCGTTCTGTTTCAAAAAATAAGTTAATATTAGAATTTGAGAAAAAAAATTAACATATATAATATTAATTATTTTATTTTAAAAACTGAAACTTACATAGCAGCGTTCGGCTTCTTCATTTATCCATTTGTTCCTCTCATTGTAATGCGTCACACAGAAAAAATCTGGAAATGATTGCACCTCACCTGTGCTACTCTATTATAAACAGAAAAAATTCAATATTATTCCACATTAGTAAAAACAATGAACTGTTAAATTTTACGTTAAGATATATTTACCTCAGAATGTTCGGCACGATGTTTGATAAATGGCTTCGAACCTCACGGTGGTTAAAACGCAAGTGAATTCGATTTTCCTTATTTGCGTGACATTTATCCTGCATTTACCAACACTCTAAGTACCGAAAACAAAGACAATTATAAATTTCCGTTTATTTCAAAATTTACCTCGTGTTTTTTGTTAGACCAAAGCTCACATAAGAATGTCCAGTCTTGTTCCTCTATGAAATCAGGCTTGTGTTGTGGAGCATCTGAAGGTCCATGTTCATCGAATATTGGTTTCAGGACTTTTGTCCTATAATCTTTATAATTTTTCCCCATGTGGTAGTCAATATATTGTTGGATATTCACTTTGGTCATATCGAAGTCGAACCACTCCTACATGAAAATTTGAGTAAATTTTTATAAAAATAAAAATGTTAAATAACAAACAATATCGAAAACTTACAAGTAGCGAAGGGAATAGCTGGTTCATTTTCGTCTCCCACAGTATCTTTCTCCAAGAAACGTAGTTAGTTTTGGGGAGCTTCATATCGAGCTGTAGCTCCTATGGCTGTATTAAACGCTGAATTATGTTGTCCGACTTGAGTGTGTCCATCATCTGATATCTCTATCCGGATACGGCCGTGAGCCTTAACGTACTTAGCCAACCCCAGGCCACGGGTGCGTCCTCGACCCTTCACTGTACTGGACTCACCTGTGCTAGCAGAGAAATCACCAGGGCCAGTTGCCCTTGCTGATGTAGATGGAGTCGCGTTAGCCTGTTTGCGATTGCCCGGTGCCATCTGCAAAAACCCGTCGCATTAGCGTCATCAAATTGCTAAAACCAAGTTTGACTATAAATATTTCGAACTAAATGCCATAAAGAAAGAATAAGAAATTTGTCTAATGGATAATAAGAGCAAGCCCCATGCAGACAATACGCATCCATGAATGAACCAATAAAACCCTCGGCAGGGAAAATCCAATTTTCCCTTTCAATTCAATCAATGTTGCAACGACAAATCGCAAACGACGACACATCAACCAGCATCAATCTCCATGTTCTGGGCAGAACAGCAGTAATTTGCTGCTGTTCTGGGAGATTGATGCTGGTTGTCCATCTTTTAATTACAACAATCATCATCATTCATCATTCATCAACAATCATCATCATCATCATTCATCAACAATCATCATCATCATCATTCATCAACAATCATCATCATCATTCATCAACAATCATCATCATCATCATCAATGATTCCACTCTATGAACAATCATCATCATCATGCAAATTCATCATCATCATCATCATACATCAACAAGCATCATCATCATGCAAATTCATCATCATCATTCATCAACAATATCATCAAATTTCATCATCATCATCGACAACCATCATCATCAAATTCATCATCATCATCAAATTATAATCAACAAGTGAGACTTACCTGTAAATCCGTTGCAGTAGAGTGGTTGGAGCCGAGAATGCAGAAGAAGAGAGTGAGAGGAGATGATTTGTTCGTTTGAGCCGAGGAAGAAGATGACACTGGTTTTAGGGATTTAAACGATATTTAGCGTCGAAATAATTTCATTTTAGCGTCGACTAATTCGACGCCAAAAAGTAGGCGGTTTATTAAAAATTTAGGGTTATTTTTCCGAGAGAAATTTAATTTTTTAGTTAGCGTCGAATATTGTTTCGACGCTAAAGGACAGACATTTAGCGTCGAATATTGTTTCGACGCTAAATGTCTACCATTAAAAATAATAATAACAAATATATGATAGTTATACTATTAATAATTACGATAAATTTCAACCATATCTAAAGAGTAATTAAAATCAACAACCATACATTAAAATCTAGAAAACTATTAATAATTACGATAATATTTCAACCATATCTAAAGAGTAATTAAAATCAACAACCATACATTATAATCCAGAAAATTATTCATCAATCACAAAATACAGTAACTTCATTAATCACTATTATCGTCTGTATTTGAGGATTCGTGACTGGAATCGAAGTCATCTTCAGTGTCAAATTGTTCTTCACTTGCTACTTCAACGCTTACTTCAGAATGAGGAATTATCTCAACGTCTGTACTAGCTCGAGTTAATGTGATATTTTCAGGAACGGTGACAGTTGGTCCATAAAATATTTGTTCAGTAACTTCAAAGTTGCCGGAGACTTCTTCTGTTTCATCTGATATGTCAACTCTATCTTTTCTACTGCGTGTCCCAGATGGCCCTATGTTGTAACTTTTCTACCACCATCCATCCAGTTCCTAACTTAGGATCAGATATGTATATCACTGAACGTGCTTGGGTATAAAAAATGTATGGATCATTCTTGTACCAAAAACGTTGAACATTAATTGACGTTAGATGATTACTAACTTGAATTCTCCTTTTTTCTGGCATTTGTGTCAAACCACTTACATTCGAATAGCACATTATGTCGTCTGGTTCGATATATCAACTCAATGACCGATTGCAATACGCCGTAGAAGTCAATTAGATCTGAGCCGTGTTCTCATTGGACTACAATTCCAGAATTTTGAGTCACATGAGTAACATCTCGCTGTTCGGTATGAAATCTAACTCCATTGACAATGCATCCACTGTACTAATAAGCCTGCTTTTGAGGCCCATAAGCCAAAGAAACCAACGAGGATTGCGAGTCCAATTGACCATTTTGCACTTGGTTGTTAATCTGACAATGAGAGAAATATATGTGTTAATATAACAAACTGAAATGTTTAATGTTAGGATAAAAATAATATAAAATATTCTAACTTACAGTTGTCTCAAACCATTTAGGAAATTCTTTTTTGTGTGTTCCATCAACATTGTGGTCACCACCACATTGTAGCATTGTTAGATGTTGCCTACAATAAATTATCACGGTTAATGTATGGCAAAAATACAGTAGTTATGCACCAGAAAAACTTACGTTAAATACGGTTGCACTTCATCACAATTACTCAATATAAACCAATGCGCACGTTGAACTTCCTGAAAGGGTTAGTAATTTGACTCCTACTGCTCCAAATGGTCTGTAATTTTGACGGAACACTGTGATATCTTGGTTATTACTTGCATCTCCATCATAGTTTCGTTGCCGACGATTAAAATGAGTTTCAATATTCTGCATGTACATCGAACAAAATGTTATTGCTTCACTTATTATAACAGCTTCAGCTATTGACCCTTCAGGGCGTGCCTTGTTTTTCATATTGTTTGTAATCTCCCAAAGCCCTGCAGATATGACAACAAGTTTCATTAATACTAAATTCTATGCACATGAAAAAAGTTAAGAATTTTCTTATATAAAACTGTATATATATATATATAGTACCTCTCAATGGGATACATCCATCTGTAATGGATCCCTTTCTAGCTTCAGCCGGTAAATGCACAGCCAGATGTACCATAACATCAAAAAAAGCGGGTGGCAAAATTCGCTTCAGCTTGCATAGGATTATCACGATTCCTCGCTCAAGGTCGTCAATAACATATGTGCTTAATGTCCTCTGACATAATTGTTTAAAGAAGCCACATAGATCAAGTACGACGTCGCATACATTCGGGGGGAGATAAGGTCGAATGCCAACAGGAAGGAGAATCTCGAGAAGCACATGACAATCGTGACTCTTTAATCCCGTTATTGTATCATCTCTGACCCAACGCCCAATATTCGATGCATAATTATCAGGAATTTAACCATTTTCAGCCAATCACAGAATGATTTTCTCTCCGATTGATTGAGCACATAACTAGCAGGAGGCTTAATAAGACCTCGAGAGGTGACTTGTAAATGCAATTCACTGCGAATTCTAAGATCTTGTAGGTCCAATCTAGCATTTACAGTGTCTTTTGTCTTACCCGGAATATTGAATAGTGTACCCACTAAACTCTCACAAATGTTTTTTTTTCTATATGCATTACATCCAAATTATGTCGCAAACTCAGAGTCCCCCAATATTCTAACTCAAAGAAAATACCCTTTCATGTCCAATTCAACTCTTCAGGTAAGCGTTTTCGATTTTTATCTCTATTATTAGGATGTTTACCTGGTGTGCTGTCTCTGAGATGTTGATGTTGGCAAAATATGTCTAATCCAGACAATGGACTGGGCATACTCTGAGGTTCATGTTGACCGTTAAATAATTGACTCCTCCACCAAGGATGACTCAACTCAAGAAATCGCATGTGACCTGTGTATCCGATTTTATTCTGTAATCGTTGCGAAGGTGTTTGACCCGCACAAATTGGACATGCCATGTATCCCTTAGTGCTCCATCCAGATAATAAACCATAAGCTGGAAAATCATTAATGGTCTATAATAATACGGCATGCATCTGAAAATACTGCTCTGAAGCTGCATCATAGGTATGCACACCCACATTCCATAATGTTTGTAACTCATCGATCAATGGTCTCAAGTAAATATTTATATCTTTACCAGGTGAACGTGGACCAGGGATAAGCAATGACATAAACATGAACGGATCATTCATACATTTCCATTGAGGTAAGTTATATGGAATGACAATAACGGGCCATATGCTATAAGAGTTGTACATATTCCCAAATGGGTTAAAACCATCAGAGGCAAGACCTAACCTGACATTACGGGGGTCCTCAGCGAACGGGGGGGTACATGTCATCAAATTCCTTCCATTCGGTTCCATCCGCAGGATGTCTAAGTATTCCCTCCGCACCGATCCTCTTTCATCATGCCACATCATATCAGTCGCTGTGTGTGTCGTGACATGAACAATCTCTGCAGCCTGTACGTTAAAGGGAAATATCGCAATATCTTTTGAGGCACTTTCTTCCCCATACCACGGACTTTGTACCGACTTTCACCACATATCGGACAATGTTCAAGTGATTCATACTCGGCACGAAATAATACACAATCAAACTTACAAGCATGAATGGATTCATACCCCATTCCCAGATCACGCACATTTTCTTTGCCTCGTAGTACGACTTAGGCAATTCGCTTCCAACCGGTAACATTTGGGCCAGTAACTCTAACATCATATCGATACTTTTGTTGGTCATTCTGTTGATCACTTTAATGTGTAATAATTTCACAACGAAATTCAAGATCGACATTCCAGCACCTTCAAATGGAATTTTTTTTGCCTCATCAAGTAGTTCACTAAATAAATTTTGATCATTTCCACTTAACACTGGCATGTCACCACTAACACTATGACCAAGTTGTGGACCTTGTAAGTCATGCAAAATATCGGTGATCTCATCGTTTGCAGGTTGATTGTAACTACTGCTCCCTTCGCCGGAATCAATAAACCTGACTGAGAATGATACTGCTCACCGTGATAAATCCACGTACGGTAAGTTGGTGATATTCCTGCATGTATAAATGATTATGAACTTCATCTAACCGCTTCCTTTTCCTATTCAAACAATTTGCACATGGACAACGAACACGACCTTCTGCATCAATGTGTTGCTTTGCGACTTCCATAAACTCATACACTCCATTACGATATTCAACACTCAATCTATCCAGAGAGCTCATCCAATTTCTATCCATTTCAGCAGAATACCTAAATATAATAATATAATTATTAGATATCATATTACAGTAATCAACATTACTAATTCATTAATACTTTATTTAAGCATATATATATATATTTGGTTGATAAATTAAATAGTTTACAGAAAAATTCTATTTTGTTAATTAATATACTTACTCTTGATATGACATCATAAATCACTAACAAACAACTATAAAACAACATATATAATCATAAAAATTGAAAATAATAAAGAAATATGAAAGAAGATTTACCTTATCGGAAATTGATTACAATTTTATTGAAAATTTTTAGGAGAGTGTGAGGTTGTTGTAGAGGAGAAATTCTCAGATTTCAGAGGATGAAAATGAAGAGAAGAGAATGAGAGAAAAAACAGAGGGGGGAGAAGAGGTTGGTGGCATTCTGCATTTTAATCTATCTTTAGCGTCGAAGCTGATTATTCGACGCTAATGTTGTATTTTTAGCGTCGCAACAACAATTTCGACGCTAAATGTCGGACATTTAGCGTCGACATAAATTTAGACGCTAAAGATTCAAGGATTGTCGGTGGAAACTTCATAAACTTTTAGCGACGCTATATAGTCGACGCTAAATGTCTAGTTTTTGGCGTCGACACAGATTTTTGACGCTAAAAGTTTAATATTTGGCGCCAAAAATTATTGCAATAGTGAAATTATTTAGCGTCGAATATTATTCGACGCTATAGTCATAATTTTAGCGTCGAAAACTGATTTCGACGCCAAAAGTTGAATGTTTGGCGTCGAAATTTTTTTCCGTCGCTAAAAATATGACAATTAGCGTCGAATATGATATTCGACGCTAAAAGTGATTTTTGGCGTCGAATATTATGTCGACGCTAAATTTTTGGACGCTAAAAGCCATAATTCTTGTAGTGAGTAGAGGAGAAAGGTTAAAGTTCCCAAGGTCAGACGGATAAGTAAATTTCCTTTTTCCGTAAATATACATATATTTCTGATATGTTAAGTAAGTGACATTTTCAGAGTTTCTAATATGAAAGTACATAATAGGTGGTTTGTGTGCATCGTTATGAAAATAGGTTTTTGTATTTCGAAGATTATATGTATGAGTTTTACATTTCTGACATTTGAAAGTGTATTATTGTGCAAAATGACTAATATGAATTCATTGTGAACGTGAATGATTATAGCATATGATTTAAGATAAACATGAATATGTTAATGACTTGTTAAGTTATTGGAATTCTGATAATGGATCCTGGGTGTATTGATAATGTTTTCTGTATATGATTGATTGACAACATTATGTTTTGCATTATGTTTTATACTTGATGCATTGCATATGCACCATCTGCATTTTGTTTTCTTGTATAACCACCATGGTGATATTTTTAGGCCCGTCCGATTAAGTTGGTTCCCGGACCTTTTGACTTCTGGAGACTTTCGTTCGTCTAGCATTGTCCGGAATGGGGTATCGTCTGATTGAGTTGGTTCTTAGACCTTCTATGTATACACGTACATATGCATATATAGATACATATTATGCATACAAATTCGTACATGAAATGATTTAACTTCTGGAGACTTTCGTTCGTTTTGCATTGTTCGAATAGGGGGTATCATCTGGTTGAGTTGGTTCTCGAATTTTTGTGTATACACGTGCATATGGATACTTATATATGCAAAATGTGAAAATGAACGCCTACACATCTGTATATGGAATGTTTTGGATTCTAATTTATGTCTCTATCATCTGATGAACTATTTTGGATTTTGATTTATATCTCTATCATCATATGAACTATTTTGGATTCTTATTTCTGTCACTGTCATCTGATGAACTGTTTTGGTTCTAATTTATGTCTCTATCATTTGATGAACTGTTTTATATTCTGTTTTTTGTCATTGTCATCTGATGAACTATTTTGGATTCCAATTTATGTCATTGTCATTTGATGTAATGTTTTGGATTCTGATTTTTATCTCTGTCATTTGATGGACTATTTTGGATTCTAATTTATGTCTTTATTATTTGAGGGACTGTTTTGGATTCTGATTTCTGTCTCTATCATTTGATGGACTGTTTTGGATTCTGATTTCTGTTACTATTATCTGATGAACAATTTTGAATTCTTATTTCTATCAGTGTTATCAGATGAGATGACTTGGATTCTGATTCATGTCAATATTAGCTGACGAAGTATCCAACAAATACGTATATGAAATCATAATGATGGTTTCTGTTTTGACTTCTGTTTTATGTCTTTCTAAATAATGATAAGTGATAGTAGTGATCAATTTTTTTATTTTTTTACATTTTCCTTGATAGGCTAATTTTATTAAATTTATGAAACAGTTGTGATATATTTGTCATGCAGTAGGATCGATTTATAAATTTTCAGTAACTGGATATGATATAATGAGGTTGTGTGATATATATATATATATATATATAAAATGGTGTAGGACACATAAATTGACGACGCTGTTCTAGGCTCGCGGCCTAGTCGGGAGTACGGAGTAGCCACAGGGGACTAAACCGAGAATTAAGGAGTCGCCACCCGATGTGAACTGGGAAAATGATTTAAGGCCGCACTCGCCCCTCGCAAGGGAATACCTCAAACCGTTGGGTTCGGAATGGTCTCTTACTTATGCCAATTGTAATGAATGAATTTATGCGATAATATAATCGAGTCTACGCAACACATATATCAAGAATAACCTACATCTAGTTCGCATTCATAAAAGTAAATCATATATCTAAGTTTACATGCTTTAAAAGTAAGTCGAAGTACGGCAAACACGCAATCTCATGAATATATCAAATTAACACATAGGAAACATAAATAAATCATGCATAAAAATATCATACTAGTGACTAAATCATGCTTGAAAATAAATAACATACTAACGACTAAATCATGCTTAAAAGAAATAACATACTAACGACTAAATCATGCTTAAAATAATAACGTACTAAACAACTAAATCATGCTCAAACAGAAGGTTGGATGAAACGAAATATGTGTGTCTCTCAAGTAGTACGGGAAGTTGTTTCCCAAGTACAAACCGCACTACCGTTCATATGGATTCAGCTACGGAATTTACGTCTGGGTTTCCATCCGATATACCGCAAGAGAGAACACATATTCCATTCATCCGAAAGTCATATCATACACCAATCCACAATACTCATGCAAAGTAAAGTAAGAACATAAATAAAAAATGAAGGAGAATAAATAAAAAGGGTGCCCTCAGGTCTAACATCTTAAGTCGCCTCTCGGAAGTGCGCTACGCGGTTGTCGGAAGGATTGATGCTCTACAACTCCTCTGGTTCACTGGTTCGACGTTTTTCTTCGTTGTTTCACTGTTTCGGGCTACTGTTTTACTCTGTTTCGCTGCTGTTTTTACTGTATTTTCTAGTCATTGTTTTGCGGTAATTAGGGGCTGTTTTGGCTTACGATTTGCGGGTTTTACTGGATAGTTTTAGCTTACGGTTTGCGGGTTTTACTGGACAGTTTTAGCTTGCTGTTTGCGGTGATGATGATGCAATTCTGGACAGTTTTCGGTTGTCAAAAGGTACAGTGCATGGAGCAATTTTCGGTGGTCAGAAGTTGCAGTTCATGGGCTGTTTTCGGTGGTCAGAATGTGCAGTTTAGGGGGCTGTTTATTCGGTGATTTTGGGGGCAGTTTGGGGCAGTTTATTCGGTGATTTTAGGAGGCAGTGTGGGGCAGTTTATTCGGTTAAAGAGTGGAATGTTTCATGCAGCTTGGGGACGTGAATGACGGCTGTTTCGTGAGGTGAATATGGTGTGAAGTAGGGGCAGATTTGTTGCTATTTTAGTTGTGAAGTAGAGGCAATTTAAGTTGTTGTTTTGACGTGAAGATGAGGCGGTTTGTGAAGGGATAAGGGCGTGAATTTGAGTGGTATGTTTGAAGGGGTCGTTGGATGCGTGCTTGGCTGAGTGTGAGCCTTTAACGTGAATGGATGGTGAGAGAGAGGGCTGCTGTGGAAGGTAATGGCGTGAGTGTATGGTGAATGAGGGCTTTAATGTGAGTGTATGATGAATGGGGCTTTAACGTGAGTGGATGGTGAGAGAGAGGGCTGCGTGAAGAAGGGTTGGTGAAGGCTTCAACGTGAAAGGGCTGTTGAATGAATAGAGAGAAGGTTTACGTGAGGGAGTGAGAAGTGAGCTACGTTAGGGTTTCTTTTTTGTTTGTTCCTTCGTTCAGGGTGAGAGAGAGAGAGATGAGTGTTTTTGTGTATTATATAGAGAGAGAGACGTGAGTTGTGTGTTTTAGAGAGAGGAGAAAATGAAAAGCAAGGGGGGCGAGAGAGAGAAGGCTAGGGTTTATTTTTCTTTGCTGCCAAGAGTTGTGGGTAGGGAGCAGTTAGGTGTTTTTATTTTAGGGTTTGTTTTGTTGTGAGTGACTTGTTTTGTGGAGGGGTAGGCTTCGTGGCTCTAGGGTTTTTTCATTTGTTTTGGTGTCTTGGTTTTTTATCGGAAGCCCCGATGGGTCTTTTTTGTGTTTTATTTTATAGTGGTGTATTAAGGTTATGCATGGGTTTTGAAAATGAAACAAATCAAGTAAATTATGTGTGTATTTAATTTAATTTAATTATTTAAGGCAAGAATATTTATATTTTTGGTGGGGAATTTCTTTAATTGGTAGGTGATTTATTTAATTGGATTTAAATCTTTGGTAATTAGGAAGGTGATTTGCTTAGATTATGAAGTGATTTATTTAATTTAGGAATGAGATTTAATTTGATTTAATTGGATTTGATTTAATTTTTGACATTTGTTTTAAATATTTTAATTATTTTGGATTGGGCTTGGAGACTTGGTTCTTTATGCTTGGGCGCGCGGCTTGGTGTGGGATGCGGGGATTTTGGGCCGAGGATGAATTTCAAAACAGAGGTCCAACGAGCAAACCCGAAGCTAAGCAAACGAATTAAATCTAACAAGGTATTGATTTCTGACTTTTCCTTCCGACGTCCGTTTCCCGCGACTTCCGCAACTCAAAAGGTAGTGTCTCCATATGAGACTCATCATCGGGACTTATATGCAAAAAATGCAATGCCTACAGTCGCCCCCACTTTGATGGGACTTGTGCAGTGTGTGACAGTGACAATCCTATCAAAGTTATGTAATGCATTTTTACTTACCTGACTCGCCAGCGGCTGCTTGACTTGCATGTTGCTTCAAACTGAGTTGATCTGGTGGTGAGGTGCTGCGACCTCTAAGGTTCATCCCTGCAAGATGTTGCGATCTCTAGGAATCACTACCGAACTGAACTGATGAGAGGTGGTCCATTTTCGAACCGTTACTAAGTTGAGATTATGGTCCATTTCCGAACCGTGCTCCATTTCCGGAGCGCCATTTCCGGCATGCTTAAACCTCATTTCCGAGGCGTCGCGGTTGTGATAATTGTGGTCCCCTTCCAAACCGTGCTCCATTTCCGGAGTTCCATTTCCGGCATGCTAAACCTCATTTCCGAGGCGTCGCGGTTGTGATAGTTGTCCATTTCTGAACCGTGCTCCATTTCCGGAGTGCCATTTTCGGCATGCTAAACCTCATTTCCGAGGCATCGCTGATGTGATTATGGTCCATTTCTGAACTGTCACTGATGAGATGGTCCATTTTCGAACCGTTGCTTGTTTATCTTTGCCGCTCCTATTTATTTTCCATAAAAAAACCTGCGAACACAGAATGTGGTATGGTTTTCTTTCTTTTTGTCTCTTTATTTTTTCTTTTCATTTTGAACTTCTTTACTTCTTTTCTTTTCTTCTTTTTTTTCTTTTTTTTTTTCAACATACCTACCCTTTAAGGTAGCATTTCTCCTCATGGTGGTCTTAATACTCGCCATGGGTAACTTCATGCTTATTGGTTACAGGTGGTTTATTTTCTTTCTTCAGAGACATTTCTTTTATTTTCAACCATATCATACGTCATAACACAAGCAAATCAGGATAGACATCTAAGCAAACGGTCATTCATCGACATGCAATTTCTTCAACTAGTCACATTGTTAACTACTCAGTCTTTCACTGCTAAAAACCCATAATTAAGTGCTTACGAGTCTACATAGATAAACTATTCAAAGCATCTGATAAAAAGTACATTAAATGACTTATCGTTTCTAAGATTTCATCCTAAAACAAACATTATCATCATAGAACAGCGTCATTAATTTCTGTGTCCTACAGTCTGGCAACTCCACTGGGGACTAAACCGGAGAATAAAAGAGTCGCCACCCGGTGTGAACTGGGGGGAAAATGATTTAAGGCCGCACTCACCCCTCGCAAGGGGAAGACCTCAAACCTTTGGGTTCAGAATGGTCCTTACTTAGCCAATTGTAATAAATGAATTTATGCGATAATATAACCGAGTCTACGCAACACATATATTCAAGAATAACCTACATCTAGTTCGCATTCATAAAAGTAAATCCTATATCTAAGTTTACATGCTTTAAAAGTAAGTCGAAGTACGGCAAACACGCAATCTCATGAATATATCAAATTAACACATAGGAAACATAAATAAATCATGCATAAAAATATCATACTAGTGACTAAATCATGCTTGAAAATAAATAACATACTAACGACTAAATCATGCTTAAAAGAAATAACATACTAACAACTAAATCATGCTTAAAATAAATAACGTACTAAACGACTAAATCATGCTCAAACAAAAGGTTGGATGAAACGAAATATGTGTGTCTCTCAAGTGGTACGAGGAGTTATTTCCCAAGTACATACCGCACTACCGTCCATTCAGATTCGGCTACGGAATTTACGTCTGGGTTTCCATCCGATATACCGCAAGATAGAACACATATTTCATTCATCCGAAAGTCGTATCATACACCAATCCACAATACTCATGCAAAGTAAAGTAAGAACATAAATAAAAAATGAAGGAGAATAAATAAAAAGGGTGCCCTCAGGTCTAACCTCTTAAGTCGCCTCTCGGAACTGCGCTACGCGGTTATCGGAAGGATTGATGCCCCGCAACTCCTTCGGTTCACTGGTTCGACAATTTTCTTCGTTGTTTCAGGCTACTGTTTTTACTCTGTTTCGCTGCTGTTTTTACTGTATTTTCTAGTCACTGTTTTGGCGGTAATTAGGGGTTGTTTTGGCTTATGGTTTGCGGGTTTTACTGGACAGTTTTGGCTTACGGTTTACGGGTTTACTGGATAGTTTTAGCTTGCTGTTTGCGGTAATGATGATGCAGTTTCTGGACAGTTTTCGGTTGTCAAAAGGTACAGTGCATGGAGCAATTTTCGGTGGTCAGAAGGTGCAGTTCAGGGGCTATTTTCGGTGGTCAGAAGGTGCAGTTTAGGGGACTGTTTATTCGGTGATTTTGGGAGGCAGTTTGGGGCTGTTTATTCGGTCAAAGAGTGGACTGTTTCATGCAGCTTAGGGACGTGAATGAGGGTTGTTTCGTGAGGTGAATATGGTGTGAAGTAGGGGCAGATTTGTTGCTATTTTAGTTGTGAAGTAGAGGCAGTTTAAGTTGTTGTTTTGACGTGAAGATGAGGCGGTTGTGAAGGGATAAGGGCGTGAATGTGAGTGGTCTGTTGAAGGGGTCGTTGGATGCGTGCTTGGCTGAGTGTGAGGCTTTAACGTGAGTGGATTGTGAGAGAGAGGGCTGCTGTGGAGGGTAATGGCGTGAGTGTATGGTGAAGGGGGGGCTTTAATGTGAGTGTATGGTGAATGAGGCTTTAACGTGAGTGGATGGTGAGAGAGAGGGCTGCGTGAAGAAGGGTTGGTGAAGGCTTCAACGTGAAAGGGCTGTTGAATGAAGAGAGAGAAGGTTTACGTGAGAAGTGAGCTACGTTAGGGTTTCTTTTTTGTTTGTTCCTTCGTTCAGGGTGAGAGAGAGAGAGAGAGAGAGATGAGTGTTTTTGTGTATTATATAGAGAGAGGGACGTGAGTTGTGTATTTTAGAGAGAGAGAGAAATGAAAAGCAAGGGAGGCGAGAGAGAGAATGCTAGGGTTTATTTTTCTTTGCTGCCAAGAGTTGTGGGTAGGGAGCAGTTAGGTGTTTTTATTTTAAGGTTTGTTTTGTTGTGAGTGACTTGTTCTGTGGAGGGGTAGGCTTCGTGGCTCTAGGGTTTTTTCATTTGTTTTGTGCCTTGGTTTTTTATCGGAAGCCCCGATGGGTCTTTTTTGTGTTTTATTTTATAGTGGTGTATTAGGGTTATGCATGGGTTTTGAAAAGGAACAAATCAAGTAAATTATGTGTGTATTTAATTTAATTTAATTATTTAAGGCCAAGAATATTTATATTTTTGGTGGGGAATTTCTTTAAATTGGTAGGTGATTTATTTAATTGGATTTAAATCTTTGGTAATTAGGAAGATGATTTGCTTAGATTATGAAGGGGTTTATTTAATTTGGGAATGAGATTTAATTTGATTTAATTGGATTTGATTTAATTTTTGACATTTGTTTTAAATGTTATAATTATTTTAGATTGAGCTTGGAGACTTGGTTCTTTGTGCTTGGGCGCGCGGCTTGGTGTGGGATGCGGGGATTTTGGGCCGAGGATGAATTTCAAAACAGAGGTCCAACGAGCAAACCCGAAGCTAAGCAAACGAATTAAATCCAATAAGGTATTGATTTCCGACTTTTCCTTCTAACGTCTGTTTCCCGCGACTTCCGCAATTCAAAAGGTAGTGTCTCCATATGAGACTCATCATCGGGACTTATATGCAAAAATGTAATGCCTATAAATGGTATGCATTCATCGTAGAAGTACTGGTTAGGAACTTCGTTCGGACGACGTTCACCTTATACCTATTCTAAAATAGATAGTGAGTTTCATACGAATATTGCATGCATAAACCAACACATATTTTTGGTTATGACTCAACCATTATCCTTTAAACATTTTGATTTTTATTTTGTTATTTGAAGATTTTTTTTTTTTTTATCTTTAAAGGTTTTATATGTCTTTGTTGTCAGTTATACAATGTTTTATATGTCTGAAGGTATATTTGATAACTTTAGTGTTTGAAATATTTTCCGAATATATATGATTAAAAATAAGTTTTATAAAGTCGTATGTGTATGATTGCTATGTAAAGGATTTGAGGTCATGTACAAGTTACATTCTCTGAACTCGTATATGTAAGTATATATGACTTGGGTTTGATCATTCGAAAAGTCTTATGTGTAAAGATTAGATGAGTTAGGAGTTATGTAGTTGTGCATATATGTTCATGCGTTCTTTCATTCTGAAATTTAAATATAAATATTTTTAAAGATTTCAACCAAAATATGGACATATACGTATATTATGTTTAAAATATGTTTTCCGTTTTCTTTTTGTTCATCAATATGATTACTTATTGAGTTTCAAAACTCACACCAAAATAGTTTATTAGTTTTACAGGTTCACAACTGAATTGGTGAGCCAAGAACTTATGGTAGTTGTCATCGAGACGACATAATACTCGAGTTGTAGTCACCCACTGAAGGATGTCCTCGAAGAGTCTGGAGAATTTTAGTAGTTGTGTTGTATATGTTCATGAATATATATATATATATAATATATATATATATATATATATATTATATATATATATATATGTCTGATGTATGCGTTGAGCATGGGGATTACATATTAGAAAGAGTTTTAATTAGTATGCACTTTCATGGGCACGGAGCCCTATATGTTTTTGGTGGGTTAATAGATATTATGAGATTGCATTATAGTTTTTTGCATGCATACTTCATGATTCAAACGTTTAGGTCACCTCATGTCCGTTTTTTTGTAGGTCTGAGGTTTATGGAGATGAGTTCAGCTCATCTCCTGCCGTTAACGTCTCCACTGTATTCGTGATGTTAAAAGTGAATAATCTTTAAATGCTGGGTAGAAAACAAATATTTTTTTAATAGGATTACTATTTGATGTAGAGTTATTTTTTTTTTACCAATAAATATTAATTAAGATATTATGAAAATAATAAATATTTTGATCGATCTAGATTAAAAAAAAAATTATATTTCAACGCAAAATCATCATATATCTATAATTCCTAATTGATTTCAATTCTATTACTTTGGTTTGTCACTGTTCTATGAATTTTTTTGACGATGTATGAGACTATTCACTTTGGTTTGTCGATATGATTACTTATTGAGTTTCAAAACTCACACCAAAACAGTTTATTAGTTTTGGTGTACCTAATAAACTGTTTTAACTTTGGCGACGCTGTCCGGGCTCGCGGCCCGTTGGGAGTACGGAGTAGCCCGCGGGGGACTAAACCGGAGAATAAATGGAGTCGCCACCCAGTGTGAACTGGGAAATGATTTAAGGCCGCACTCACCCCTCGCAAGGGAAGACCTCAAACCGTTGGGTTCAGAATGGTCTCTTACTTATGCCAATTGTAATGAAAGGATTTAGGCAATAATATAACAAAGTCTTATGCGGCACATGCAAGATGATTCAAATAACATACAAGTTTGCACACCCATAAACATAAATGTAAGTGAAAGCAAATGCATAATTCTAAAAATACGTTAATCAGAGAATTGCGGCAATGACATTAGAAGCGTTAAAAATAACGACAGATAATTAAGCACATGATGCAAAAAGGAATAACCAAAGAATGGCCTTTTGGTGCTCTGAGTATAAACTAATCCAACTCAATCGGGTTTAAAAGACACTTTATTTTTGTTTAATTTTCTGGGAATTATTAAAGACTCCATGGTTTTATTATTTTATGAATTTTATTATTGTGTAATCATGAAGTGATGTACACTCACCTAGAGAGTGAACATTTATTGTTCTCAAAATCTCGGAACATCTCCTACAAGATTCCCTACATGTCTTTTTATATTTATCACGAAATGACATCACTTATAATTTATGGAGATATGGATTTGTGTTCCAACAATCCTCCTACACTACACCCCCTTACCTAATAAAAAAATATTATATATTTATTACGAATTCATTTCAATTTTATTTTTTTAAAAAAATAATATTAAATTAATGAGTTAAAAATGTTGATTTACACGAATGAAATCTTAATTTGGTCCTAATGTAGGAAATGAAAATTCTAAGTTGATTTTAGATAAAATAAATAAATAAAATGCGGCTTTGGGGTGTATCTCACCCCTCAGATTTCGTATGGGACATACATTTGTCCAAATTCCAATCGCTTGAAGATGCTCTAAATCAAGCGTAAAAAGCATCATTAGAAAATGTTCATATTTTTCCAGTCAAATATTTAATTTATTGCTTTCATGAAGCCCAGCATTATCATGACAGATACATAACTTACCTGTGTCGAGCATGCACAAATCTTTAGTTAGGAAAAGAATATTGAGCTTTTTACCCTAGACCAGGTTCCGGTTCGTAACCAAAACTGAATCGGTTGGAATCGGACGGTTCCGATTTCAACCGATTCCGAAACCGAACAGGAACCTAACCGGTTGGAACCGATTTGAATTTTAGATAAGAATAATTTTTGTAATTTATTGTAATTTAATGTAATTATGTAATGTAAGTGTATTATATAAATTCAAATTCATAATTTTAAAATATATTGATTTATCAATCTCAATTTCTTATTTTCAATAAATAAATAAAAAATCGAATGGAACCGGAACCGGATGGTTCGGTTCCAGTTCAGAACCAAACCGAACCACCAGCCGGGTCTATTTTACCCTGCCGCCAAATCACCTAATCCGAACAGTTTCAGTGGAGCAGATAAAAATCCCGACTGTCTCAGACTTATAAAAAATACACTTCATGAACTCAAATCCAAGACTTAACAATCAAGTTTTAAATCTTTTAACACCACACCCGGACGAAAATTGATCTTCAATCATTATTATTCCTACAATATAGCTAGAATATTCATTTTTTAAAGTTCTTTTTATTAGAATATTCATTTGTCAGTTGTCAAGTCATAAATAATGCTTCCTGAATCCTGATTATGATTCTCATAAAGGGGATCTTTATGATTCTCATAATTTATATTTATATGAAAAAGTAGGCTTAAATTAAGTGCAAATGTTGGATGGGACCAATTTTTA